>JAMPIV010007621.1:0-347500 GCA_024509875.1 Oreohelix idahoensis | reverse complement strand
ATATTTTTTGGAACGAGCTGACGACACGCTGATTAAGTTTAAGTGAATTTTAATTATCATAATAAAATTCCATCACAACACATAAAAATTACATCAAGCATATTGTTACGTACATTTATTACCTAAGGGGGTAGTCTTCGGTCCTGCCAAATGTACGCACCAGTCTTTATATATTTTATTATTTGTGCGTTCGATTGATTCACGCACTGACGTGCACAATGCAGTGTGAGTTGCTTTGGACGCACGGGTAACCTAGTTTGGGGATTGTGACGTCATGTTTTGAACGGGGCAGTGCGGACTTTGTTATGTCCGAGATATAGATTATTGGAATTTTCTGGCAGTTTTGTATAAGCCAGTATGTTATATTGATTCAATTGGTATTCTTGACGAAGCCAATGATGGAAGGATCATGTAAGTGTCGCCCCGGTTATATTTGTATATTTATTGCCGTAAACTAAAGTATCAGGCCGCTCCCAGTTGTAGTCTAGCGGGAAGTCATCTTAGCATGTAATTTCCTAGAATGGACAGACGGAGTCGGTGGTCTTATTAGATTACCGTAGAGGAATAATACCTACGTGTAAACCAGTTTATTTATTCGTATGCTTCATATTTTATATGCCGTACATTCAACAATGCCAGAAGCGTGGCATAGAATGGGAGAGGTTAGTCAACTGGAATCTCTAACCTGTTCGTATTATTGTGTATGACTTTGTTTGAAACTATATGCTATCTAACGTTATGTTTTGGAGAACGTATGGGATTGTGAAGTATGATATGGAAGATTTTATCCTGGTGTATGAATACGTTACCATGATAGACGTCCTTGAAGGAAGGTCAATGGACTTGAATGAGAAGAATATTATACGGTAACAGTTTTGTGATCCTTAGTTACTTGAGTCAGAGGACTTTATTGGTAGAGAATCTTCAGGAACTTTAAAAGTAATTACCATTATGCTGATGTATGATCTTTGCGCTTGTGACGATGTTAGTCTTGTCCACTCCGTATGTGTCAAGTTGAATAAAATCTATGTACAGTCATCACCGACTTATGTACTGCCAGTACTTGCCCAGTTCACCCAGTTCAACACTACTTGTTGAAGTTCGTTTGAAGAATATTGTTGACATTCGTTCATTTTAACCATTCGCGTTTTAAGCTACCTCTTCACCAGTATAAACTGTACTCAACCATAAAACGGAGTCAACAGTAATTGGTGTGCCAGTCTGGTTTTGAAATCAAGAATTTCACAGGAAACGTACCCAATACAATTATCATTAATGGAAGATCTGAACTTTCAAGGCGACAACATCTTGGGATCATCTGAAGATCTGAACTTTCAAGGCGACAACATCTTGGGATCATCTCTTTGTCACTATTACGTGCAAGCTGTGGTCTAATAACTCAGAACGAAGTATTTTATCCTCACACGTACATACATGGAGACGAGGCACATTGGTTTTTTTTCCTGCACGCGAGATGAGTATAACGTGTTGTCGTTGTACCCTTTATTACGTTTAGCTGTGCCTTAAATAATTATGTCCATATTTATATTTTCCTTGTTATATGTTATATGTTGTTCATTTGTCGTGGGAGGTAGGGAGGTTGATCTGACGAACGAGATCCATCTCGAAGCCAATTCGGGCTCTTCGTCAGACGTTCTGTAGGGCTCAACTTGTAAGTTTCAATTGAGCGATAGTTCCGGTACAAGGCTAGAAACCTTGCCGAAGTTCCGATCGCTAATTGTCCCTTATAATAGTATCTGTTTAGCTGTTCCGTCAAGTTTTTACTTGTTGTTCTCGTAGTTATTTTTATTCGTAATTTAGTTTTATGATGAATTTTGTTTGTATTTTGCGTCATTCTCACCTTTCCTGTCGTTCAGTTTTTTACAAAACCTATGTTTTTACACTGTGTTGTCTATTGTCTTGTTGATTATTTGATCGCAGTTATCATCGTAACTCTTTACGACATTCTATTTTTAGTTTCACATTTTTATTTTTATTGGATTTCTGCGACTGTTTTCTATCGTCTTTGATTATCGTGTCTTGTCGGTATTGTTTCTATTGTTTGTCACGTTGTTCATTTCATGACATTTGATTACATAAATTTATTGATTAATAACATATTTAATAATTATATGATAACATTATACCGTTCTAAGGACAGGAACGAAGAACACTTGTTATAGTAACAAGGTTAATTAATTTACATTGATTAATTATCATTTTTATAAATCAGGAGTATTGTGACTACTTATAAAGCATAATGTATTCACTAGATTATTTCATTAAGCAAGCAAAAGCTCTTCAGATGGCTCCTGATGAAGCAAAAACATTTGCACTTGCAGAATATAGGAAAGCTCAAGAAATAGAAGCCGAACAGAGAAAGTTAGAAACTTTAAGACTAGAAAAACTTCAATTTGAGGCAGATCAAAAACGGATTGAGGCTGAGGAACAAGAGAAGAAGATGAAATTTGAGGCAGATCAAAAACGGATTGATGCTGAGGAACATGAAAAGAAGAGGAAATTTATAGCTGAGGAAGAGGAGAAAAAAATGAGATTAGCCGGTGAATTAGAAGATAAACGAGTTCAAAAGGAAATGGAACAGAAACAAAAAGAAATGGAAGATAGGAGATTAATAGCTGAACAAAATGTAAAACGACTTCAGCTTGAGATGGAAGAGAATGAAAAAAAACGACAGCATGAACTGAAATTAGCAGAGTCAGAATATGAGAGAATTAGGTTTACTCAGGAAGCTAATTCTCAGAGAACTTTTGAAAGCCAAACTCCATTCAGACATGATTATTTTAAGGAAATTCACCTTAAATTACCAAAATTTAATCCCCCGTCTGATGACGTAATATTCTTCCTAGATAGGTTTGAGGCCACTTGTGGATCTTATAACGTGGATAAAGCGCTATACTGTACATATTTATCCAGATTACTTACAGGGGATGCATTAGCAGTTTATCATACCACCAGCATTGGTGAGAAAAATGACTATAATGCTCTTAGAGCAGCACTTCTGCAAAAATTCCAAATGACAGAAGACGAATATCGTTTAAGATTTCATACATTACTACCCCAATCTAGTAGAAATTTCAATGATTTTCTGTCACAAATACGACTAACACTAGAAAGATGGATTGAATTATCCAAAATTGAAAAGTCATATGAAGGTCTCTTCGATTTACTGATGCGCGATAAGGTACTATCGTCTGTAAATCCTACATTTCTCGCATTTTTGCAAGAACGGAAACCTTTATCAATAAAAGACTTAGAAGAACATGCAAAAAATTGTTGTACTGCTCACCCAAACATGGATCTAAGTAACGCACAGATTAAGAATAAATTGCCTGTTGCTTTTGCAGCACAACAAAACAATTTTTCACGCAATCGTTCTTTTAGTGCTGATAGGTATGTCAATAAGGGAAATAATTACAATTTTAACAATGATAACTTTTACAAAGGGAAGCAATTTCAACAATCTGCTCCATTTAATGTTTCTTGGAACCAAACTCACAGATCGCAAGATTTTGGTAACAATAATTTTAAAAATAATCAAGGACATTATAATAAACAAAACTGGAGATCAAAATCTCAGGGTCCGCAAAACAGACAAGGTTCTTGGAATAAAAATTTTAAAGAACAGCATAACTTTAATTATACAAACTATCGGACTCATCCAAATTTTAACTGTAGTAGAAAAGACAATTATGGCAATTTTAATGCAAATAATCAAAATCGATCGCGTCGCAGAGAAAGATCGTCGAGTAATACGGGTAGACATTCTAATGTCTCTTTAAGTGATACACAGGCTAACATTGAACAGGGTAAAGTAACTGAAACTCACAATGCTATGCCTTGTTCTCTTGATTGTACCCAGGTGAAAGACTGTCCAGAATGCTCGACTCTTTTCCAGCCTAAGGCGATCACGACGCTGCGTTGCGGACATACCTTGCCTAGCCTACCTATAGTCTGCACAGCCACTGCTACGTCAGTACACCAGGGACAGGGCTCTCTTAAGTTTAACAATGGATTTGTCAACAACATTTCATGCTCTCTCCTATTTGACTCAGGTTGTAGCACTGTGGGCGTCCGGACCTCGCTGATCAACCCAAGTTGTGCCACGGGCCGGGTTGTCAAGTGTGTGACTTTCGGCGGCACCGTCGAAACATTTCCCACTGCTATTATTGATCTTAATACACCTTTCTTTTCAGGAAAGATCCAAGCATGTCTTCTTCCAAATCCAATATGTGATGTAATACTTGGTCGCATACATGGTATTAAAAAGTGTACACCTCAGCAAATTGCTGAATGGGAAGAGCGACATATTCAAACTGCAAATGCAGTAGTGACTAGAGCGCAAGCTACTAATATGTCGCATGATACACCTGTTGAACCTACAGTTCATACCACTTGTGATGATGATGCTCCTATTTCACGGGAGTTGTTTGCAACATTGCAAAAGAATGATGATTCATTAAAAAAAATTTTTCAGTATGTTAACAAAAAGAATACAAGCAACAAACTTGCAAAATCTAGACATGACTTTATACTTAAAAATGGGATTTTGGTGAGAGTAATACGGGAAAAGGATTCATCCTTATGTTATCAGATCTTAGTCCCATCCTCTATGAGATCTCGTATATTACGACATGCGCATGACTCGCAATGTGCGGGCCATATGGGTTTTTTCGCGTACCAAATCCAGAGTGCTTTCGGCATTCTACTGGCCAGGCGTCCATAGGGACATCACTCTCTATTGTCGGTCCTGTTTGATATGTCAGGAAGTTAAGGTACGGGGTCCATTTCATGCGGCTCCTATTCAAGCTGCGGACATCCCGATTAGACCATTTGATAAAATGGCCATTGACATTATTGGTCCGATGCTTCCATCTGCTAGAGGGCATACGCATATCCTTACGTGCATTGATATGTGCACTCGTTGGCCTGAGGCCATCCCTCTCAAGAACACTTCATCTGCCAGTGTAGCAGAGGCATTGATGTTAATCTTCTCACGCATTGGTTTTCCACGGAAAATCTTGTCGGATCATGGGGTTCAGTTCATTTCTGAATCCATGTCTCAAGTTATGAAGACATTAGGTATAGACAGATCTCTTAGTTCTATTTATCATCCGATGTCAAATGGGTTAATTGAGCGTCTCAATAGGACACTCAAGCAGTTGTTGGGTAAGATGACTCAAGACCATCCCCAAGACTGGGATCGGGTCCTACCCGCTTGTCTCTTTGCGTATCGCGAAGTACAAAATCAAGCAACGGGGTTTTCTCCATTCCAGCTTGTTTTTGGCATGCAACCACGCGGTCCGATGTCGTTAATCCACGACTTATTGGTTGACGAGAATATTGAAGAGGAAACTCAATCCTCTTATGAGTATGTGATCTCTCTGAGAAAGAGAATCATAGATGCTTGTAGACTAGCTACTGCATCATCTGAACAAGCCAAAGAAAAAGCTCGTCTATTTGCAAACAAGTATAGACGTCTTCGCCAGCTCATACCTGGTGATGAAGCTTTTGTCTTACTACCTGCGCATAACAATCGTCTTTTAATTACCTGGAGAGGTCCTTTCAGGATCATCTCAAGAATATCCGATGTCGACTACATCGTTGATGTTAATGGTAAACATAAAACCTTCCACATTAACATGTTGAAGGAGTATTACTCACGTCCTGATTATCTACAGTCAGTGTTTCAGGCAACTGACGATCCTACACCTCCTATTCAACACTATTCTAGTTTGTCAGTCATCCAAGAAGAAGAATCTTCTTTTGATGATGTACAACTACCAATACCAGTTGTACCACTCCATTCCACTGAGAAATGGAATGATGTTACGATCTCATCTACTCTTTCGGCTGATCAACGTCAGCAAGTCTCTAATATTCTACACTCGTATGAGGATGTCCTCACTGACATCCCAGGTCATACGTCAGTCATCCAACATGACATTATTCTGACTGACGATACGCCTATTCGAGTTCGCCCATATCCTATTCCTTTACACTTTCGTGATAAGGTTGATAAGGAATTGGATGAGATGCTCCAATTAAATATAATTGAATAATCTTCATCACCATATTCTTCTTCCATGGTAATCATTAGGAAGAAAGACAACAATATACGTCTTTGCGTAGATTACAGGAAATTAAACAAAGTTACAAAATTCGATGCGGGACCATTACCTCTTTTAGATGACTTATTGGAGAGATTATCTCATGCTACATTCTTTTCGAAATTTGACCTTTCAAAGGGATATTGGCAAGTACCACTCACTCCTAAAGCAAAGCCATTCACCGCTTTCTCGACACCACGGGGTCTTTTTCAATGGAATTTTATGCCATTCGGGTTAATGAATGCGCCAGCTACCTTTGTACGCATGATGCGCCGCATATTGTCTCATCGTCCCGATGTCATTACTTATATAGATGACATCTGTCTTTTCAGTGACTCTTAGGATGAACATATTCAGGGTTTAAAATCTTTACTTTCTACCTTACGGGATTATAACTTAACAGCGAAACCTTCAAAGGCTTTTGTCGGTTTTCATGACATCTCATTTCTGGGTCACCGCATAGGTCATGGTTTCATGTATACAGAAGACAGTAACGTCTCTAAAATTTTAAACATCTCAGCACCTAAGACAAAAAAACAAGTTAGGTCGCTTTTAGGACTAATACAGTTCTATTCAAAATTCATCCCTCATTTGTCTACTATAACTGCACCTTTTTCGTCTCTACTGAAGAAAGGCACATCTAATGTAATAAAGTGGTCGCAGGATCACCAAACGGCTTTAGACTATATAAAACAATTTTTTTTTCAAATGCACCTTTTTTGAGGTTGCCTGACAAAAATCTCACCTTCATTCTCCGCAGTGATGCAAGTTCTTACGCTATCGCTGCAGTTTTGATGCAGGAATATAACGGCACCTTATTTCCGGTTATGTACGTATCCAGAAAGCTCACGCCGAGCGAGACGAAATATTCCGTTCTGGATAAAGAGCTCCTTGCTCTTGTCTGGGCAATCACAAAACTGGAACGTTACCTTCTCGGCTCACACTTTGTGGTGGAGTCTGACCAGAAAGCTCTTACCGCACTGAATACAGGGAACGTTAAGTCATCAAAGTCAGCGCGTTACGCTATAGCACTTCAACCGTTCCATTTTGAGATACGAGCTATTCCTGGAGTGCAGAATGTGTTCGCAGACTGTCTTTCAAGATGCCCAAGCGAACTTGTCGAAACTAAGCCACTTCCAGATGTTGGAACATCCTCACCGATAACATGAATAACTTTGTACATTGTTATTGATACTATATTAACGTTTTATTAGAACGAGAACATTGGTACTACAGTAACTTTTTATTAATATGGCAACATTGTTAAGAGCGACAAATATACATTTGTTATTCCTATGGAACATATTACACTACATAACGTGTTAGAGAATATATTATATCATGTATGGAACATTGAGAACATTATCTCGTCGATTACTAACTAGTTGTAACGGAACAGTGACATATTGATAGTGATATTGCAATTACTTAGAATATATTGTTAACTAGTTATTTGTTAGTAATTAAGGAATATATAAATTAGATTAATTCAACTTAATCTATTTAATTGATTATGGATCACACACATACTAACTTTCTTAGTTGTCACGTAATACCTACATTCACGGGTCTTAGTTATGATATCTCACTGTTAGATCACTAGTCAACCGTACTAGTGTTAGAAAACATTAAGTGTGTTGATTCTTAAAGTGTTTAATTTTGCATTGCTTCATTTTTGCACATTGTATTTTCAATTTTTCTGTTTCATTGATTCTCTTGTCATTGATCATCATCAGTGTTGCTGTTCATTTTCATTTTTGAAATCATATGTTTCAAATTTTGTTGAAAACTTAGTTGAATTTTATTATCATCTTTTTTTTTAATGGTTTTTTTTTTCATTTTTCATTTTCAAACTTGTTTTACCACATCGTTCCAAAGTAGGTCGTTTGTGGATGTGTGCTTTAATGCATACTATCATTTAGTTATATTGATTTCGTTTAATATTCTTTTCTTAATATGATATAACTTTATGCATTTCATATCTTGTGGTAGTTTTGACTCACCTCTCTCGGGTATTAAGTTCAAAAAAATTAATAGAATTAATTTTTTTTTAAGGGGAGGTGATAAGGGAGCTGTTACGTACATTTATTACCTAAGGGGGTAGTCTTCGGTCCTGCCAAATGTACGCACCAGTCTTTATATATTTTATTATTTGTGCGTTCGATTGATTCACGCACTGACGTGCACAATGCAGTGTGAGTTGCTTTGGACGCACGGGTAACCTAGTTTGGGGATTGTGACGTCATGTTTTGAACGGGGCAGTGCGGACTTTGTTATGTCCGAGATATAGATTATTGGAATTTTCTGGCAGTTTTGTATAAGCCAGTATGTTATATTGATTCAATTGGTATTCTTGACGAAGCCAATGATGGAAGGATCATGTAAGTGTCGCCCCGGTTATATTTGTATATTTATTGCCGTAAACTAAAGTATCAGGCCGCTCCCAGTTGTAGTCTAGCGGGAAGTCATCTTAGCATGTAATTTCCTAGAATGGACAGACGGAGTCGGTGGTCATATTAGATTACCGTAGAGGAATAATACCTACGTGTAAACCAGTTTATTTATTCGTATGCTTCATATTTTATATGCCGTACATTCAACAATGCCAGAAGCGTGGCATAGAATGGGAGAGGTTAGTCAACTGGAATCTCTAACCTGTTCGTATTATTGTGTATGACTTTGTTTGAAACTATATGCTATCTAACGTTATGTTTTGGAGAACGTATGGGATTGTGAAGTATGATATGGAAGATTTTATCCTGGAGTATGAATACGTTACCATGATAGACGTCCTTGAAGGAAGGTCAATGGACTTGAATGAGAAGAATATTATACGGTAACAGTTTTGTGATCCTTAGTCACTTGAGTCAGAGGACTTTATTGGTAGAGAATCTTCAGGAACTTTAAAAGTAATTACCATTATGCTGATGTATGATCTTTGCGCTTGTGACGATGTTAGTCTTGTCCACTCCGTATGTGTCAAGTTGAATAAAATCTATGTACAGTCATCACCGACTTATGTACTGCCAGTACTTGCCCAGTTCACCCAGTTCAACACTACTTGTTGAAGTTCGTTTGAAGAATATTGTTGACATTCGTTCATTTTAACCATTCGCGTTTTAAGCTACCTCTTCACCAGTATAAACTGTACTCAACCATAAAACGGAGTCAACACATATACAAATAGTCATAAAGTCAATGAGTTGCTACAAGAATGATAGACCCATTGGTATGATCTTTTCCCTCGATGTATAGCCCACAGTCCTGTTAGAAGAAAAGTGATAGCTCCAAAGATACATATGCTTTAGTCTAAGATTTCCCTTTAAATGTATGAACAGACTTAGATACTCTAATTTATCCTAAGGAAAATATTGTTAGCAACAAAAAAAACTTGCATAAAGAAATTTAAGACAGCAACCTGGGTGCCAAAATACAACAATAAAGGACTCACTCAGTCCTGCATTCACTCTATTCAGTCAGCCGTGATCACTAGCTTGCATTCGTACTTACAGCTTTGGTAGCAACTTCTGGAAAACAATTTTTAGGACATGCACATACAGAATGTCCAGGGTAGTCATTGGCCAAGGGAACCCCAGCTCCACAAAGATAGGTTGAATGCACTACTTCAGGGAACGTTTCCTTGGTTATTCTTATTTTAGGATATCTGTTTCCGTCACATTAAAATTGTCCAGGCACGAACGTTAACAGCGAGCAAAGTGTCAATAGCTTAGGTTTCTAGTAACGAGGAATGTCAGGTCGGTGTCTTCTTTCAGTATAGGACTTTATTTGGTCACACCACAACTAGTCAGAACTCCGTCGGAATGTTACTGATAGTAATATTTTACTTGCCACAAGGGCTGAAATGTACTTGAGGTTTTTCTCACGAAGAATTAAATCAGGCTCGATGGGCCCGTTACTTCATTTAATCTTAAAGTTCATGTAATGGGTACTCTGTCGTTCTGGATGCCAGCACAATGCCAGACAGGTTTTACTTTATACACCCAAGTCTTTAAGCAAAAAATGTTTTAGTTCTTCACATATGTTTCTCGTGTACTAAAACCGTTGGTAAAGTTGGGCTACCCCAGTTTCACTGAATAAAGAGAAAACAACATATAAAATACTTATACATACTATTCCTCGGTTATAACTTACATTATAAACTGCAAGCGTAGAGCTTGTCTTATCGTTTAAATCTCCCGTGAAATAAGTTATATATTCATAAAATCAGTCATCATGAATTAGAAATACATACGTATTTCGTCAATACTCAATGATGAATCAGTGCAGTTATAAGTTAGTTTAAATTATTCTCGACTGATTACTAGCAATTTAATAAAATTTCTTTATAGCTGCATGAGTTTAAGGTAGAAATTATAATTTATTTTGCTATCCACTGAAACACGTCAACTAGAGAATATAACAGACTTACAATTTAATTACTTCTGCACCGGAATCTAACTAGTAAAATGAAATAAGCGGTTATCACTCAATCACTCAACACTACTAGATATATAATATATTTACCTCATTACAGAACTAATAAGAACTAAATCCACTTCGATCAACTAAATGATGCTTCTATTAACAGAGATCTTTAGGAATCGAACGCTAGATCGTTCTAGTCTTGACTGCGGAGTACTGAGTGAATGAAGTCTAAAACTCTGGTTTATATCTTAAACATACAAAGGATGCGCGCTATTTTCAAAAACCCCCGTCTCCCCCTCTCCTCTTAACACTTCCCATACTTAGACGCTGGCCATAACTGCCAAAACGCGTCTTCACACCTCACGCCGAGAAACAGCCGAAGAAAACTCTCGTGTCAGATGAAAACGTAGACAAATGTCTGCTCTCTATGTCTGACGGTACGAATTTTTCACACGATTTCGTCCACATCCAGGGACTGACATCTTACGCAATAAAATGCGTTACTAGTATGAGAAAAGAAACGGCAAAAGTCAGAATGGGATAGTAATATTTTGTCGCAAACGAACGAATGCGAAAAACAGGAAAAGGATAAAAGAGCGATAGTAAAGTAGAGGACGCGGGTAGAAAAAGAAAAGAATATAGAAAATTTATTGATCATAAATCTCTATTCGACACTATGGAAGGAATTCAACATGCATGAGGAAATAGAATTATCATGTTCCTCAGTCAACTAGGGTTGCACAACACCCATGCTCACAGTTTAGTGACGATGGGACGACCTATGTCGGTAACGGTGCATATTCACGCACCGTTCTTGTGCGAAATCTGCCACCAGGGACTACATGGCATGCACTGGGTGACTTTTTTTCACTTCACTGCAGACGTCAAGTTTGTATGTATTTTGCCATCTCCAAATATCAAGTATGGTGAGGCTCTGGTTACCGTTTGTACCAATAGGGACGCTCGTATGGTTGTTGAGCGGGACAATGGTGTTTATTTTCACCACCTTTCCCTCAATGTACAATTAGTACCTGATTCTGATTCGCGCAGATATTAGCACGTTAATATTTGCATTTTTTATCACATACTTTGATGACTCAGCAAGTTCAGTCATCATTTGTTCTCTTCCTGAGTCATTTATTCCTACATGACTTGTTTATTTCGGACTTTCTTGTAGAGAACACTTTTGCTGTCATATCCACTACGACACTTTGTCTTTATGTCTCTATATTGTTTCTACTATACCTATGATTGACATTAACTTCGTTGATTATTATCCTCATGCTCAGCCAATGCAGCATGCGTTGTCTGTATTGTCTTCGTTATTACGAAAGGGCATGCCAATTAAGGTAAATTGGACAAAGGATACACAGGTAGCTTTTAATAAAATTTTACATATTTTTACTTCACCTCCTATTTTGAGGTTGCCTGATATTACTAAAGTCTATATCCTCCGAACAGATGCTAGTAATGTCGGCTTGGGAGCCTCGCTGTTACAAGAGTACGATGGTATACTGCATCCAACCCTCTACATCTCCAGAAAGCTGTCGAATGCTGAGAAGAAGTATTCAACAATCGAGAAAGAATTGCTTACGGTGGTCTGGGTAATTCAAACGTTGGAACTGTATTTACTTGGAGCTCCCTTCATAATCCAAACAGATCAACGTTCAGTTGCGGCTTTAAAACGTGCAAACCACAAAAACCCAAAGCTAGCACGATTCTCCATTTTATTGCAGCCGTACAACTTTGACATACAACACGTTCCAGGTTCTGACAATGTCGTCGCGGATTCACTATCCAGAAATCCGACATCCGTACCTGAAGCCTAATCAATACACAGAAGACATTCGTATTATTCATGACTTTGCTTGTCAGGAAGTCAAACTCAAACAAATTGAAGCCACAGATTATAAATGAAATTAATGAAGCCACAGAAATTATACATGAAAACAGTCTCATTCGAAGCCTGAAATAGCTTGTGTATCGAATCTGTTGGACAACATGTTATATTAATTGCTGAATATCTCACTGAACATTTCGGAGATATACGTTGATGTGGAGATCAAACTTTCACCAAGTGTTTGTCACAAGAATGCACACCGTCTACATATTCAAGATACGTGCCAAGAATGGTTGCTGCTGTATTGGTACATGGAACTTTGGTATATGGAGCGTCACTATTGACTTTTGTGAATTTAATAGTGATGTATTACTGCTCCGAACATTCTACGTTACACTGATTATGAAATGCTGTTTCCAGTGTTTAAAACTGATTGGAATTTTCATGCTCTATTGTATTTTAATGCATTGTTATATTTTGTATTAATGCATATTTGATATTTAAATTTTAGTTAATTAATAACCTCACTATTGATATTTAGATAGAGTGTTTAATGTCGTTTCATTACTTTCTCTTTGATTAGTAATAATGTTGGGTAGATAACTTATGATTTATTTTTTCGTTTATGCTATTCTTCCTTACTTCCCTTTATTCTGATGTCTAATTTTTCTGACAAAAATATTGTCGTTCCTAATTTTTCTTTCTCGCTCCTTTTCTATTGTATTGTTCACGCACATGACTTACATTTTTGTCTTAGTTACTTTTGATTATTAATATATCTATATAAAACAATTTTTATTTGACATCTCCGCATAGTCATACAGTTACTATACTCTTCTCTTTAATTTATTTAATTAATATTGCATAGTAGTTGATTATACTATCACTATGTTTAGATATTAATTTGTCTTATATACTTATTTAGTATTGTGGTGGGGCGCTGTTTGAATATATTGTGTGTTCGTTTATTATTATTTCAGGTAAATTGCTACCCCTGTCCACAGTTGAAGTATATGTTGATTATATTAATGTATATTTGATTGCTCCTGCTGTTGTTCATAATAATGATCGTTACTCTGTTACGTCCAGGGTGAAATCTCCCAACGATTATATTTTTGTTCCATACTCCACAACATACATGCGGGTTCTTTAACTGACCCAATCACCAATGAGGAACAACTAAAAGAGTCTTCCTTTTTTGAAACGAACTCGACATCCTTTAATAACTTATATCCCTTGTACCATACATAAGCGTTCGTCAAGATTAATCCTTATTTGCAAAACCTCATCAATACAGTATTAATCCTATTCCAAGAGTATTCATTCTCTTGTACAAACCATATCCTTTAAGAAAGGTGAACATTTCGTAATAGGTTCCCAATGGAACTTAAAAGAAAACACAGCCGAAAACAGCTACCACAAAGCTCAAGGTTTTCCTCAACACCTTGGCCATACACATAACAATCTTGTACGTCATTCTTTGTGCGCCTCATTTTTAATATTCCAAATAGTGCCGCATTTATCAGCACTGACTCAAACTCTATAAATAAAACATGTGGTGTGCATGGGCAGACACCACAAGTATTATAGACTTATCTCTAATTTTTTGACTACTGACGACATTTTATAAGTAGTGACGTTAATTATGTATACATTGGTCTGACATACGTTTGACGTATGATTAGTTTAGACAACGACATTGACATTTTTTATTATAAACATATCTGGATGTTTATATAATTTTTCGCAATTTTGGTTCTAAAATCTCAGTGCGATGTTAATGTAAATTTGTTGGTGATACTATTGAAAAAAAAAATTGCTTCTCGATTTTTTTTTCACTCCATCGGGGGAGGAATTTGTTAAGGAAGATTTATAATGTATTTTACATGTTGACCATGATTAGTCTTGTTAGCAGTTAATCTACGCGGTAACAATTCTATTTGTGGCGAACATGATGTATTTTGCACCTATGTAATTATAATTGAACGCGATGTTAGTCTGACGTCACTTGGTGATGATGACGTAGAGTTGGTGCTGCGATAATTTATGCAGACTGTTAGCCGAGGCCTTTCGTTGTAAGATTTCGTCATAGGAAGACTTTGAAGCTGTTGCTCCTAAGAATTCAAGATTATCTATTATTCTACGTGGCTGTATGTATTACGGAGGTCGCCACATGTATTCAGAAGATGCCGAACCTAAGTATTCGTGATCGATGATATATATTTACAGAGAAGTTGTTGCAGGAGCAAATTTATTATATTAACTCCATACTCTGGTTTTCGATACTTCGGTGATCTGTCATGGCACCGCTAGTATATATTCCAGATATGTGACGTTGTATGAAGGACTGTAGGAGCTTTCAAGGTATTCATGTATTCCATGCCTTTTCAATGAACTTGTATGATTCGTCAAATTAAACTATGTCGTTATGTGGACCCAAAAGTACAAAGAAGTTTGGAAGTCGATTTGTGGTTAAATGTTCTTGTACCATCCCACGACATTTATACAACATCAATCAGCACGACGCTCAATAACCGTCCACAATAATAACCCTTAAGCAACAAAGGATTCATATGTAAAGGCCTCCCTTATAACAAATGTGTCTTTTTGGAAACGAAACACTTTGCGCTTGGAACACAAGCTGACATGTTCGACACCTATAGTGATGACAAGCATTAGTGTCAAAATGCGTCGGCTGTGAGCTAAAATGTCCATGAAATTCTCATCCCTCCCATATACCATAAAAGGGTAGAACTCTTGTGTCTCGGCGAAGAAAAGCATAATAATTAGTCTATCCGAGGCTGAAACGGGGTTTCCGCTGAGTGCCAGTTGGTGCACATACTGCAAAGTGAATAAAGATCCCAACATTTATTATGGACCGTGTGACATAATTGTTAGCTCTCTTCTCCTATTGTATTGACCTACATTTGTTGTCCATACTGAATTAAGTGCATTATTCTTTTATTAGCACTCTCTTTTTCCATACTGTCATTGTTCTTATTTCACGCTTCGATGCATGAAAGGGATAGACAAGCGTATCGCCCATCCCTGAGATTAACTGAGTCCCTAAAATGTGATAATACCACACTGATTCCAGGTAAATGCGAGCACGAAGTGTTTGCTTCAGATTGCATTATCACTTCCGGCTCGACAGAAAAAATGAAATAAATTGTAACGTAAACATTACCAATAATTCTCGGATGTAGCAACTCCATATACGGAGGATGACTGTTTGAAATTTTCAAACGCATGAGTCATACAGAATACTACATGAGGAAAAGTTTTAATAATTTGAACTTTGAATGTATTGGCTGGCTTCTGAGACGCCAATAAACAACCATGCGATTGGAAGATTAGTCAGAGGCCATGCAGAACGCATGGGCCGAGAGCTACGATATAACGTAGAACATCTAGTATACGACACTGCATTCCTGAAATCGTCAAAGTAGACAGCTCGGACCTTGCCACACACAAAAATTGAGTCAAGATTCTGAATTTTTAGGAACGGAAAAACGTATTAGCGCATCTTTTATTCACTGGAAAAGAAAGCTCGCCAATATTAATACGGAACCGGACTCCTACAGAAACTACTCACAAGTCACAGAGGAATTCTAGAATAAGAAATATAATCCCAGACGTATGTTCGAGGCATCTGTGTTAAGTTGCCAAGACTATTTACTTGAGAAAGACGTCTAAGATTTGCATAGTTACTAAGGTGAGTTGTACATATTTTTATACTTTGAATGTTACTGGTTTATACTAGCTTGGAGCGTTAAAGATTCATATGAGGCTCTCAACCTCAGCATGTGAAAAGGAAACATTCATGAACCACCACAGCAAGCGCTTTTGATTGCTTCATGCTAGTTCTCACGGAAGAACCAAAAGCAGAGGTAATCCCAGACTTCAAGTGGAGAAAGTAAGTGGATGAGGATGACATCATATGTATATTATCATTTGTAATGAGTTGTATGTATGTTTAAAGTTGTTTCTTCAGTTGTTCACTAGCCGTTGTCTGTTGAAATTTTTTCATTACATTAAGTAAAAGAATGGTGATTTTGTTATCACATCCCTGAGTTATATGATATACACTCAGGGAGAATACACATTAGATAAAACCAGTTACGGGCAGCGGGGAAAGGCCCTTGATCTAAATCAGGAAAACAAATACTTAGCAGCGGAATGTGTTCTTTATTCCCTTTAAAGTTGATGGTACGGATTGGAGAGACCATTTGAGGTTCTACTCTCGTTACCAGCTGTACTAGTCTGTGGTTCGAAGCTTAAGGTCGACACATGGAACCTACATCCCGAGGGTGGTGAAGATCTCTGCCTTGACCAGAAGCGGTTACCCCCAGAATCCTTTGGAGAAGTTCCCTTGCCACAGAGACGAAGTGACGGAACCAGCAGCATCAACATTTCAGCAATTTGGAAGCTAAGTCATAAGTTTAGCAGGCCACACAAATAGACTATATTTTCATCTCCCAAACCGAGATCTATGATGAAGCGTAATTCCTCATAATTACCATTTCATATTTATTTACATTAGTTTCAAAGTACTAGCATCATTATCCTTCTATCTACGACTCTGCCAAGAGTAATCTTGCGCGAAGGTAAACATATTTGAAGACCCACATTAGATAATCTAGGTTTTGGCCACTGTTGGACCAATACTGCAGAGCAAGGAGAGGCAACCCGTGACAGACTGGCAAAGTTGAAGAATGGAGAGGCTGAAGTTAGAAATAAAGTCCAAGATCATAAATGTTAATTAAAGAAACTAACATGACATTCATTTTGGCTGAGAAGGAATGATAACACTTTAAAAGCATTATTCACTGGCAGCGGTAGATACAATCATGCTTATTATTCACGGGGAAACGCTGTTGTTTCTCTTAAGTGAATAGCCATTCACGCCTTGGGACAGTGTTTTTCAGCGTACTATAAGTTACATTAACATATAATTATTTGAATTTACCGGCTCACCCGTGTGTTACCGGGGCCCGAAAGGGGAGCAAAGAATAGTAACACTGCACCCTACCACGCATGTCGTAAAAAGCGACTAAGGAGGGTATGGGCATGGGGCTGTTTACCCCATCCCGTAAAAACTTCGCACAGTGGGCTGATCACCTGCTTGCCAACCAATCTGATTACGGAAACAATGATAGATTGTTTGGTCTGTTTTTGTTCCACAAAGACGCCACTAGGCGTGGTGGAAACAGCGATAGATCGATCAATTTGTTGTTGCCCTAAGACGCCACCAGGCGTGCTGGCCACATACTGCTTTGCCGGTTGATGGCTAAGGATGGAAGAAGAAGAAGAAGAATTTACCGGCTATATCAGGGCGGCTTATGAACAATTTTTCCCTTGTTATCTTTTTTTTTTTTTATATTAATCAAGAAAAATATCCCGTTCAACCTCTGATGGGTTATAATTAGGATATATATTGTTTTCAATTCCAAATAATATGAACAACTGCCGATATGAGAAAGTGGCATCACATTTGTCAAATCATTGTAAATAGGGACAATCACAATTGTGCTTATACGTTAAATAAATAAAATAGAAAAAATTAATATAAAAAAATAATAAATAATAATAAATAAATAAATAAATTAAAAAAAAAAAACGAACAAAATCAAGAAGACACTCTGAACAAGAAGAATATTAAAGTGTAAAGGCCTGGTGGTTCCAGTTATATAACTGACTTGAACAGATATTTAATTGACTTTCATCTGTTAAAAGTCATATGCATTGTAAGAACAGCATCAGACCTTCACATTCCCAGCCATTATATATTAACATTTGTTCGTGTTAAATATTGTTTGACTATATTATGCAGCTCCCTAGGTCTGTCTATTCTTAACACCTCTTCTACATTTGTAGATAAGTTTGATGCCTGCAAATAATATAATATTGGCATTTTCATTTGTTCATACCTCTTACATTTTAACAAGAAATGTTCTATATTATTGTCTTGAAGACATTCTGCACAGTAAGGTTCCTCTATTCTGAAATAGCCCTTTCCCAGCTGTAGTCTGAGAAGTTTCTTATTACTGGGAATTTTCAATTCCCTAGATATCTGACATTTTCTTGTTGGAGCCTTGAACATCTTATATGCATGTCTTCCTTTCAGATTTTTATCCCACTCTGCTTTCCATTCATCTGTTATTAAATCTGTAATTAAGCTCTTAATCTCTGATTTACTGGTCCCTACATTTATTAGATTATTATCAGATCTACTTTTCTTGGCTTCTTTATCTGCCTTTTCATTTCCTTCTATGCCAACATGTGAAGGTATCCAAGCAATCAAGACTGAACATCCTCTGGAATATAAGTATGTAGTAGCTATAAATATCTCCTCTGCTATAATAATAGCCCCTTCAGTCATAACTGACTATAGGAATGCGCCCCTGAGCTGACAGCCCTCAGCTGCTTATTTTCCTGGTGCTCCTTTCGACGTTTTCTCCCCTCCTCTGCTTGCTGCGTGAGCCTATCTTCGCCCAATCTGAGTTGGCGCCGTAAATAGCATCGCCACTTAGTGCGATCGGCAGCTTCATCCTCCCATGTTGCTGGATCCATGTCCAGTGCCCTCATATCTCTCTTGCACACATCTTTGAACCTCAGCTGTGGTCGCCCAACTGTTCTCCTGCCATTTGCTAATTGTCCGTAGAAGATATCTTTTGGGATGCGACCATCTTCCATGCGGCGAACATGACCAAGCCAGCGAAGTCTGCGCTGTCTAAGCAGTGTATACATACTTTGAAGGCCAGCACGTGACAACACCTCGACATTAGTCACTTTATCTTTCCACGAGATGCCGAGGATGCGGCGTAGACACCGTAAATGGAAGGTATTGAGCCTTCTTTCCTACTTAGCATAGGTCGTCCAGGTCTTGCTGCCATATAGGAGTGTGCTGGTGACGCAGGCATTATATACCGCAGCTTTGGTCTTCATTGTGAGTTTGGAGTTTCCCCAAACACGCGATGTGAGGCGGGCAAAGGTAGCTGCAGCTTTGCCAATGCGGCTGTCGATTTCTGTATCCAGTGAGAGTTTGTCATTGATGGTAGACCCCAGGTATGTGAAGTGATGCACCACTGCCAATTCATAGTTATCGATAGTGATAACTGGTGCAACACCCGCATCCTGACTCAGCACATTCGTTTTCTTTAGACTTATTGTGAGGCCAAAGTCCTTGCATGCTTCACTGAAGCGATTCATCAAGTTCTGAAGCTCCTGTTGGCTTTGAGTGACGACTGCAGCATCATCAGCGAACAACAAGTCTCTTATAGTGACCCTTCTGATTTTTGTTTTTGCCTTCAGCCTTGAAAGATTAAACAGACGGCCGTCTGACCTAGTGTGAAGGCATATTCCTTCAGTTACATCTCTGAAAGCATGTTTCAAGAGTAGGGCAAAGAAGATCCCGAAGAGGGTCGGAGCCAGAACACAGCCCTGTTTAACGCCACTTCGTATGTCAAAGGGCTGCGACGTGCTTCCAGCATATTGGACTGTTCCTTTCATGTCGTCATGGAATGACTTTATCATTTCCAGCATTTTAGAACAGGTCTAATACATTCTCATAAGTTTCTAAGTGCTTTAATTGTTGAAAGAGAGTCAGTTAAAACTTAGTTTTTTGGGAGGGTTATTAGAGAATATTTCTAGTGCTTTTAGTATTGCCACCATCTCTGCAGTGAAAATGAATGTATTTTCCGTGATGCTATAATTATTTTGCCATTTTCCATATTGGAATATATATTCCTATCCCCAATTTGCCATCCTCTCCCTTGGAACCATCTGTGTACACAGTAATGCTGTCTTTTGATATTTGTTGTATATATTTATTGGCTGTGTTTTTAATATTTTCTATATTATTTGTTTTCTCAAGTATTTCTGCTCACCCGTGTGTTACCACACCCGTGTGTTGCCGGGGCCCGAAAGGGGAGCAAAGAATAGTAACACTGCACCCTACCACGCATGTCGTAAAAAGCGACTAAGGAGGGTTGGGCATGGGGCTGTTTACCCCATCCCGTAAAAACTTCGCACAGTGGGCTGATCACCTGCTTGCCAACCAATCTGATTACGGAAACAACGATAGATTGTTTGGTCTGTTTCTGTTCCACAAAGACGCCACTAGGCGTGGTGGAAACAGCGATAGATTGATCAATTTGTTGTTGCCCTAAGACGCCACTAGGCGTACTGGCCACATACTGCTTTGCCGGTTGGTGGCTAAGGATGGAAGAAGAAGAAGAAGTGTGTTACCGGGGCCCGAAAGGGGAGCAAAGAATAGTAACACTGTTCCCTGCCAAGCATGTCGTAGAAAGCGACTAAGGAGGGTTGGGCATGGGGCTGGTTACCCCATCCTGTAAAAAATTTAAACCACAAAAAACTTCAACAAATATGGACAAGTCAATTAAGGAAAATAAAACACAGCCATCCAAGACAGGGGAAGGTCCTCTCGCAGGGAGGTGTATGATGCAACACAGAGAAAGCCGAAAGGAGTCTGTGTTACTGACTAACCTTCTTTCTTCTAGGAGAACTTCCAGATTTGGCACCTGGAATGTTCGGACATTAAACGAACAAGGGAAAGTGGCACAAGTAGCAGCAGAAACGAGGGAATATAAAATCGAGGTTATGGGACTGTGTGAAACAAAGTGGAAAGGGGTAGACAAGAAGAAACTCATCACAGGTGAATTGGTGCTGTCCTCAGGACAAATAAGGCTGTCGATTTCTGTATCCAGTGAGAGTTTGTCATTGATGGTAGACCCCAGGTATGTGAAGTGATGCACCACTGCCAATTCATAGTTATCGATAGTGATAACTATATTGAAACATCATTTTTTGATGATGCGTAGATGGCAGAGCGGATAGTGTGATTCGCTTGCATGGCTAGGCGGGGTTGTCGCACGGAAGGTCCAGTGTTCAAATCATGGGTAAGCCACTCATGTCTGTTGTTTTTCTGTTGTCTGGTGTTCTACTTCTTTATTTCCTGCGAGTGCCTGATAACATACCTTTATATTTGTTTCATATTAATTTACTGTTTACAGGCCTCAGGTTTCCCTCCCTTATTTGTAATAAATGTTTGTACAATACCAAACCTACCCACTATCCTGTTCTCACTGTTCTAGTCTACTATCATTTACTGGACACAGTATTAAGGTCCTAAGGGTCTTGTTGGATTCGGCCTATACTGCTTGATAGAAATACAACAGAAGTGATTGCGTCATTAATAGGCTGAACTGCCCATGGAGGACTTCTGGTGTCGTGTATTGTGGTTCGCACTATTGACCTGCCATTGAAACATCATTTTTTGATGATGCGTAGATGGCAGAGCGGATAGTGTGATTCGCTTGCATGGCTAGGCGGGGTTGTCGCACGGAAGGTCCAGTGTTCAAATCATGGGTAAGCCACTCATGTCTGTTGTTTTTCTGTTGTCTGGTGTTCTACTTCTTTATTTCCTGCGAGTGCCTGATAACATACCTTTATATTTGTTTCATATTAATTTACTGTTTACAGGCCTCAGGTTTCCCCCCCTTATTTGTAATAAATGTTTGTACAATACCAAACCTACCCACTATCCTGTTCTCACTGTTCTAGTCTACTATCATTTACTGGACACAGTATTAAGGTCCTAAGGGTCTTGTTGGATTCGGCCTATACTGCGTGATAGAAATACAACAGAAGTGATTGCGTCATTAATAGGCTGAACTGCCCATGGAGGACTTCTGGTGTCGTGTATTGTGGTTCGCACTATTGACCTGCCATTGAAACATCATTTTTTGATGATGCGTAGATGGCAGAGCGGATAGTGTGATTCGCTTGCATGGCTAGGCGGGGTTGTCGCACGGAAGGTCCAGTGTTCAAATCATGGGTAAGCCACTCATGTCTGTTGTTTTTCTGTTGTCTGGTGTTCTACTTCTTTATTTCCTGCGAGTGCCTGATAACATACCTTTATATTTGTTTCATATTAATTTATTGTCCTCAGGACATGAAGACGTAAGTTCACACCACAGTGAAGGGGTAGCTCTTATGTTATCTAAAGAAGCACAGAAAGCACTCATTGAATGGGAAGCCGTTGGACCCAGAATAATAACAGCTACTTTTAAAACAGCTAAAAAGAAAATAAATGTAAATATCATCCAATGTTATGCACCAACTAATGACAAAGAAGAGTCTGTGAAAGAAGCATTTTATACTAGACTACAGGAAATTATGGAAAAAGTAAAAAGAAGAGACATCACAATTTTGATGGGTGACATGAATGCAAAGATAGGTATAGTCAACACCGGATTTGAAGAAGTCATGGGAAAACATGGGTTAGGAATAATGAATGAAAATGGGGAACTATTCTCAAACTTCTGTGCTTCAAATCAACTGGCTATAGGAGGAAGCATGTGTCCACATAAGAGAATACACAAGGAAACATGGATATCACCAGACCATAGAACAGAAAATCAGATTGATCATATATGCATAAACAAGAAGTTTAGATCATCATTGCAGGATGTAAAGGTATATAGAGGAGCAGATGTGGCATCAGATCACCACCTTCTGATAGAAAAAGTAAAAATGAAACTCAAGAGATATGCGACAATGAAAAATTATAGACAACAATTTAATGTAGGACATCTAAGAAATCAAGAAACAAGAGACAAATTTGCGGTCACAATATCCAACAAATTCCAAGTGCTCCAACAGCAGGAAGATGTAGAGAATACAGAAGTCTATTGGCAGCAAATCAAAAAGGTATGGAATGAGACATGTGAAGAAATACTGGGAAAAAGGGAACGACAACAAAAAGCATGGATAACAACAGAAACCATCAATAAGATAAAAGACAGAAAAAACAAGAAAGCAGATCTAAACACAAGCAAAACCAGAAGTTCCAAAGCCAAGGCTCAAGAAGTGTACACAGAAGCAAACAAAGAAGTAAAAAGAAGTATCAAAAGAGACAAGAGGAGGTATACTGAGGAGTTGTCAAGAGAGGCAGAAGATGCTGCAGCCAAAGGAAATATGAGAGAACTGTATAACAGCACAAAGAAGCTGACAGAGAAATACAAGCAAACAAGTTGCCTCATAAAAGACAAGAATGGAAAACTGCTCAGCAATATACAAGAGCAAATGAAGAGGTGGACAGAATATTTTGAGGACCTTCTCAATAGACCAACTCCACAAAACACCCCGGACATCCAGCCAGCAGAAGAAGAGCTACAAATTAACGGTGAAAGACCAACAAAGGAAAAAATAAAGAAAGCCATAAATCTTCTAAGAGATGGAAAAGCGTCTAGACCTGATGGCATTCCAGCAGAGGCCATCAAAGCAGATATCGACATGGCTACAGAGATGTTATATAAATTACTTGGAAAAGTCTGGGAAAAGGAAGAGATACCAGCAGAATAGAAGGAATGATATCTGGTTAAGGTGCCTAAGAAGGGAAATTTACAAGAGTGCACAAATTATAGAGGAATAATGTTACTATCGGTGCCAGGAAAAGTATTAAACAGGATTATCCTCGAGAGATTAAAAGAGTCCATAGACAAGAAACTAAGAGATAAACAAGCAGGTTTTCGACAAAACAGATCCTGTACAGACCAGATAGCCACTTTGAGAATAATAGTTGAACAAAGTCTGGAATGGAATTCACCACTATATATCGGATTTGTGGACTACGAAAAGGCATTTGACAGTGTAGACAGAGAATCACTTTGGAAATTGATGAGGCATTATGGAGTCCCCCTGAAGATCATTAATTTAATAAAGAATACATATGAAGACATGACATGCAGAGTTCTTCATGAAGGACAGCTTACAGGACCGTTTGGGATAAGAACAGGAGTGCGACAGGGATGCCTCTTGTCTCCATTTCTTTTCTTACTAGCAATAGATTGGGTTATGAGAACATCGACAACACAAAACAGAAATGGAATCCAGTGGACTATGACTAAGCAGTTGGATGATCTGGATTTTGCTGATGACTTGGCTCTTCTGTCCCATAATCGTAATCAGATGCAGGACAAATTGAAAATACTCGATGAGAGGTCACAGCAATTGGGTCTGAAAATACACAGGGAAAAGACAAAGATAATGAGAATAAATACAGATAATGATAACAGGGTTGAACTTGAAGAAGCACCAATACAAGATGTAGAATCGTACACATATCTTGGCAGCAATATAGACAAAGTTGGAGGGAGAGACAGTGATATCAAAAGAAGAATACAAAAGGCAAGATGATAAGGGTGGTTCACTTGTTTGACAATTATTCAAATTGAGGGTCAATATTTAGGTTGTCTTATCGGTTAGCAGAATGTCCAACAACCCCTCTGGTTCCTTACGAACTTCATTATAAATATTGTAGATGAATAACTTCTTTTTAAGAGAGTTCATCGTACATGAATAACAATCAACAACGTAATATGTCGAACCAACCTTAACGTAATTAATGTGGGTAGGTCCTCGGGTTTGAGTCCAGCGAACATCCATTTTATTTTGACAAAACATGTGAAGACATTATAAGTAATCCAATTATAAATAAGAATACATCTGCATTTTTGATTCAATTGGAATCTATTGTTACCGTCAGTGTTCCAGTTAATTAGTTGTCATCAGAACATTATGGGATGTATACATGCGTGGCTAACTATGTAGACCACCAGAAATGAGACCCAATAGTTTGACGAAGATAGCTCATACATGAGCGAACAATCCTTCCATAAGATGGTTATTCATAAACCATTTATTCCATCAATTCATTATCATAACATGGACTGACCCTATGTCCGTATCTCAATATAAATTCGGCAAAATGAAGCCTAACACTGGAAGGAAATAAAACGCGTCTTCATGGCTTGACGGTCAAGGTAAAAAGGGTAAATTACATTCGTCACTAAGCGTGACCATATCAACGCTCACACGTCACAATCGGACCGTGCGACTTGTGTTCACTAAACCATGAAGTATAAAATCGTTCTATATTCAAAATCTCTCCAACATTAAGATGCGCACTGCCAACTATAGCAGACGACATAGTTAACATGTCGTAGCACAAGAGGAGCTTTCATTGCTGTAGTAAAGTACTCTGTGTGACACCCCGCTCAAATTTCCCCGATTCAAAAATCTAGTTAACGTAAATTTACAACCTATAACCCACTACTACTATGTTTGAAATTTGTCAAGGGCAAGGTCAAACCTACAGCTAAAAATTGGACAAAATAATTTGAATTTTCTACTATCCCGTAAAAAAATCTATAAATAATTTCCATGTTTGACCTTGGTCTGAAGGCCACGGCAAATCAACCGCTAGAAAATTAACTAACGTACTCTTAAAATCTATTAATAACTACAGCATTTGAAATTTGTCTCAAGGCCATCGTCAAATCAAACCGCCAACATTTAAATAAAGATTTGAATTTTCTAACACCAAGCGTAAAAGTCCCACCCCCAAATACACACACACGCTCCACCCTTCCCAAATATTTATGAACGAACGCCGTAAAGTTTAGCAACTAACCAAATTGTCACCTCGTTTTATAGGGGAGAGGGGAGGTTGTTTAAAATGGAAAGCAAACCTAATCGGTGTGTTTGGAAAAACTTAGATAATGCATTTCTTTATAAATAAAGAGAGTTTAAATAAAAGGGATGTCTTGAATTGTAGCGTTAATATTGTTAAATATAATACCATAAGAATTTCCCTTATAATAAATTATCTGGCCTTAGAAACATTTATTCTATTAATATTTTAGTTCATTGAAAGGAGCAAATAAGTACTTTAAAATTACACATATGAAAACGGGGACAAATAATTAAAAGAAACCTATATAGGAAGATAGAGGACAGTTGTCTGTTTAATAATCACTTTCAATATAAAAAATCGACCCATTAATAACAAAGATATTGTATAAATAAAATTGAGACAGACGAACAAACATACTTCTGAACTGCTCAATTTGATAGCCTTCTGAAAAGTTAAATTTTCTTAACACGCGTTTCTGATTGGTTAATTGTAGTTTAGGATGGGGCGATAAAATTAACAATCTGCCGGCATAGTGCGCCATTTGAGAAAAATTAAAACACAGACAGATTGAGAGCAGATGCAAAGCATTGATGTTGAATGCCTTTGCCGTCTGGACGATAGCGGTCTGAGCTTGAACCACTAACCGCCAGTCAATCTTGTGATTGTGTGATTTATTCTTTGCTTGCGGTAAGATAAATAAGTTTATTGATATTTCATTAGTATGTACAGGCCACACAGATAGTGCGCCATAATTTTGTGTTGTTCGATACTGTCAATTGGGAGAGACATTGGGGTCACGACACCCAAGTAGAAATGTGCCTAAAGCAGATTTATTTGGAAAGTGAAATAAAATGTGTAAAAATGTTTGAATATTGCCATAAAATCTTACGACTGTAAGTCCAGAAGCTACTAGCAGTTTTCTGCAGTGCATTGGTGTTCAAATAACACATGAAAACCTACACAGGATGTTTGCACAAAATATTTAACAGGTCACAAGAAGAACATTGGGTACTTGTGCGTTAATTCACCGTCAAATTAATATTTTGGCAATTTATTACCCAATTCGAGCACCGTACTATTTCTTAAATTTTTTTTCTTACAATAATTTCTTTTTTTCGCCTGTTGGCGGGGTTAGTACATTTGGCAGGTAGGGGTTGCGGGTTAGTCTATTATGCATTTTCGCAGGCAAGGGTGGTAGCATGGGTCATTGTTTATTTATTATTTTTAATGTAAAATTTTTGCCTCGTCTTGGCGAGGCGCGTCCTGAAGGACTGCCTGGTAAAGCTATAAGCAAGTTTGCTATCCATCTTCAGCGCCTTCTCATGTCTCGTAGACCGCATAGCTTGAATATACCCCCGCAGGGATTCATAGAGTGCACAAGCTGTATTCAAATCTTGGTCAGAAAATTGCAGAGAAGCACTGGTCATTTGAAAACGGTGTAATACTTGATCCCACAGTATGATCATTATTCCAGTTTCTAGCTTCATCATGGTTGAAAGTAGACAACAAGCCTGTTGACGACACTCTGCCTTCTGATCATTGTTATCTGAAATATCATCCAAGACTTGTTGTAGTGCAGAAAAGCTGTGTAAAAGTGCTTTTGTCGCATCTGCCCAAGCGGACCACCTGGTATCTGACAGTCTTTTCACAAAGGGCAAATGGGACTTATTATGACTACCGCCAGCACATAATGCAGTAGAAAGGAGACCCCACCGGTAGGTAGAAGCAGTAAAGAAGGTGTACAGGCTTTCAACAAATCCAAAGAAAATGACTGCTTCTGTCCGCAAACAGTTAAGATAAAAGTAATAAAGAGTCACACTAAGTCACCCTGTTATGCTCTTTCTCTCACAATTTCGTGACATCAAATGAAAAGGCGCTAAAGATGGCATACATCACAAGATCATTGGTTTAACGCTCGTATTAGAAGATGACCAAAAAATGATATACATATTTATTGGGGCGGGGCCCTAAAAGAAAGGGGCTCGTAGCATATGCTACTTTTGCTACTACGTTAATCCGGCTCTAATTAGGTAAATATTTGACAAGGATCAGTGCATAGCGAGGGAGGGGACCAACTCCCCACCCAGCTCTCTCCACCCAGCCCTCCACACCCAGCGGTGAAAACAAATAAAGGCTTTCTTGCCAGGGTACAGTTTTGTTGGTTTTGTGGGCCCTAAACAGGACCGTGGTGCAGTTTTGTTGGCCCTGAAAAGGACCGTGGTAGGTGCAGTTTTGTGGGTTTTGTGGGCCCTGAATAGGACCATGGTAGGTGCAGTTTTGTGGGTTTTGTGGGCCCTGAATAGGACCGTGGTAGGTGCAGTTTTGTGGGTTTTATGGGCCCTGAATAGTTTTTTGCCACCCCCTTAAGCGACGTCACAAATCTCTTACCCACCCCGTCCGTCCTTTCTTTTTTTTGTAATCCGGAAAAAAATACAACTTACTCGAATTTTTTTTTTTTTTTACACTTTTGTCTCGTTTTGGTGAGGCGCGTCCCGTTCAACCTAGTCGATTATATTAGGGCGCATGTCCAAATATAAAAGGCCCTTAAGTCTAGGTAATTGCTAGTCATCATAATCATCATCATCATCAGCTTTCAAGTCCCTATCAGAGTCAGGTACCCATTTACAGCTCGTTAGACTGATGCGTGACACCTGTTCCCTTCCTCGCTGCCGTTGCCTTCTCTAACTCAAGATCAGAGTCAGGTACCCTTTTACAGCTGGTTACACTGATGCGTGACACTACCAAGCTTTGAACCCGAAACCCAGTAACTTATTGCGGTAGTGGAGTGTTAGAGACTTCCCTATACTAGGTCCAGCATCGAGAGGTGGGGCCTACCTAGCTATAAATGGGTACTTAACTTTGAGTTAGGGAGGAAAAGACAGCGAGGAAGGAAACTGGTCTCCCCACTTCTCGATGCAGCGACTTCCCTTGTTTCCTGTGTACCGTTAACTTGTAGAACTGATTCAATACCGTTTTATTGGTTTATAAACTTAAAATACGGGGAGGGGGAGGGGGGGGGTTGAGGGCGGGTCTGTCGTAAGCGTGTCAACTATGAATTCACGAGGAACGTTTTTATTTTTTAACTTGCCCTCCCAAATCACAATGTGAAATCAACCTTTTTCAGTCAAGAAAAAGTACGGTTCTCAGTTTGGGTAATAAATTTCCACAATTTGATTTTAGCGGTGAAATAACGCACAAGAACCGAACATTGTATACCCCATCTGATTCTATGGAAGAAAATCAATGCTTAAGGGGTCAGTGGCGTTGCAGCCATATGGGAACAGTATGAAAACACTGGAAGAAAAATGGTCAAACAAAAATAGGGTTTGGTGCAATTGGTTGGCACGCGTAGCTGACCCTCCTTTTGAATGTATTATTGATAAAATTGTGGAGTGATATTATAGATATGATATAAAGAGGGGAACATAACCTTCTTATTTCAGGGTTGAATTGCCAAATTGAAAAGTGACATAACCCCTGGAAATTCAGAACATGTGTGCACAGAGAGAGCTTCTTATATAACTGCAAGCTTCCTGCCACATCATCATCCAGGGGAATTCTGAAATACTTGTTGTTCTTGAAGATTCTCAAGCCACCACCATAGACAGGCTTTTAAGATAAGTCCATTAAGATTGGCACTTGAGGACTCATCCTTATCATTCCACCCAAATACAAGAAATTAAAAGGGGGCATGATGAAACACACAAACCCTCAAATCAGTGACAGAATTCTTATCCAGTGTTAACATATTCCAGTAGGGAGTACAAACCTATTGCTATTTTAGACTTATCATTTTATGGACAGGATGTCCACCCTATTTATTTACAACTTGTAAATAAAGAAATATTTCTTACTTACTTACTTACTTAGTCGTTCCCCTTCTACCGTGAGGTGTAGAGGTTTGGAAGAGAGAGCGCCAGACTATCCTATCGGCTGTCTTCCTCCTGGCCTGGTTCCATTCTAGTCCTCGGGCCTTCAAAGATTGTCTAATGTTGTCCTCCCAGCGGACTCTGGGTCGTCCTCGGGGTCTGGATCCTTGGCTCTTTGTTTCCCATGCTTGTCGTGGTATTCGATCTTCTCCCATTCTGCAGACATGGCCAAACCATCTTAATTGGGATTGTTCTACTTGGGTCTGCAGGGGGTAGGATTTAAGGCCTTGGCGTATCGTCTGGTTGCGTACCATGTCTCTTCTTGTTACTTCAACCACCTTCCTCAGATACCTCATTTCTGAGGTTTGGATCTGGCTTTTATGGGTTGTAGTCATTGCCCATGACTCACATCCATATGTCAAGACTGGGACATAGGTGGAGCGGTATACAGCCATCTTCGTTTTCTTACCAACCTCTCTCTTGCTGAGGAATCCCCGATTTATGGTCTGAAAAAGTCTCCCAGCTGCTGCTTTTCGAGTGGCCAACTCTTCTTTGATGCCCCCCTTTAAGAATATTTCTTTTGAGTTGAAAATTCCTGTTCCAGAAAATTGAGGTTCAGGAATATTAAAAATTGTAATATAATTATATAAATTTACAGTCTTACTTAATTCAATTATATTGAGTTACAGTTGTGTTTGTTTTATTGACACATCACTATACCTACATTACCCTAGACACGTAGCCATATAACATACCCAGAAAATATTTCCCAGAGTGAGATCTCAGAGAGGTAGCGGATAGGTACCCTGAGAATACAACATCATCAACAACTAGACTCAGGGACTTACACAGCTTGACCTCACTCTGTTTACACTTAGTTGAGTAACACCAATAACCTCTCATATTACCACAATTGCATTGGGAAATATATGGAGATCAAGAGAAATCGGATCCAACACGAAAATAACCATCTTCAACTCAAATGTGAAGTCAGTCCTATTGTATGGCTCTGAGACACGGAGAACAACAAAGACAACAACCAAAAAGCTACAGACTTTCATAAATGGGTGCTTGCGTAGAATAGAGGGATTAAAATGGTATGATAAGGTTACCAACGTGGAACTGATGACAAGAACTAGACAAGTGCCAGTGGAACAAGAGATGAGAAGACGACGATGGCGATGGATAGGACATACGCTGAGCAAACCTGTTGATAGCATTACAAGGCAGTCCTTGTTCTGGAATCCCCAGGGCAAGAGAGGCAGAGGTAGACCAAGAAGCACATTGAGAAGGGAGCTGGAAACAGTGGTGAAAATAATGAGGAGAACGTGGAAAGAACTTGAGATGATGGCACGTGACAGGAGGACTTGGCATGTGTTTGTTAAAGGCCTATGCTCCTTTGGGAGTAGAGGGTTATGAATGAAGTATTTCTGCTTGTTGATAGTCCGTGTCTGGTTTCTTGATCTCCCAGGGTGGAATCATTGGCTTGTTTTCCCAACTGTTATTAATTGATGTAATTAATGTACCCAGATGGACAATTTCCTCCATACACTTCCATCCTGTAGGGTATCTAGTGGTATTCATTGGATTGGCCTGAGTTGTTAGTTGGCATCTGGTAAAAGCTGTATGTGCTGGGTGAGACTTATCTAACATAACTCTGTTCATGTAATTTAGTCTTAACTCCTTTCTCCGTAATTCTAAGGGTAGAATTCCTAAAGCCACCTCTATAGCTCCCATTGATGTTGATCTGATTGCACATGCTATTGTTCATAAAGCATGATGCTGAATTCTGTCTAATTTAATCTTGTTACTGTGTGCAGCAGAGTCATATATTATACTTCCATAATCTATTTTTCCTCTAATAAAAGATTTATAAAAAGTGAGCATTGTCTTAGTGCTTGCACCCCATCCATTACATATCAAATATCTTAATAAGTTAGTCAGTCCTCTGCAAGACTCCACTAGTTTATCTATGTTTATTCCAGTTCAGCTGTTGGTCCAATATAATTCCTAGATATCGAGTGGTTTGCACTGTATTAATGTTTTGCCCTTGGATATTTATGTCTATAATTTTATTTCCTCGTTATCTGAATTTAACTTCTCTGAAGAACAGCAATAGACAAAAACTAGTAAGTCGTTGGGGCGGCATGGTGCACTATTGTGGAATACAGTGCTTTATTTGTTAGCACTGATAATAGACTGTGTCCTCTTGTAACTTAATTCAAGAATTCTATTATATATTCTACACTGCTGAGTCTTAGTTTCGTTATTCTTAAATATATCATAAGTTGAGAGGGTAAACTTCACGATAAAACCATGCCAGCAGTGTCTAACCTTTAAACTTAGGTTAACATTATCACTTCCGGGGTCATATTGACGCCAGGAATTGGCTTCCTGGATGCAAAATTTAAGGCTTTGTTCATCGGCCACCGGTTTGGTCAGTGTTTTATTTAAAATATGTGCTTTAAAGTAGTGAAATTAGACACGAGATAACAGTAATATTTACATATTATTAAGACATATTGAGTAAATTATTACGTCGATATGGGTCAGCTGCACACTTTTCGATTTGCTGTCGCAGGAGACAAGTGGATTATTATTATTTCATTAGGCCTATGTGGAAGGCCTAGGGCCTACATTACGAATTATGCGTAGAATATAGAGTGTTAAGTGATATGCAGTCGAGTGAAATATAAGTGTCAGTGTTGGCTAATAGCATTAGTGAAAAAATATTACGTTACTTTTGCCACAACAAAAACATCGAATTGACAGTATGACATTAGAACTGGGTTCTGTTACTTTGATGTAGGAGATTTAACAGTCATACGTTTGTTTAAAAGTTTAGTTGAAATGAATCACAGCATAAGTCGCCCACGTCGGTAGGGTCAGGATTAAAGTTTGGGTTTAGAATTCCAGACCCTTATTACTATGTCCATGCAGGTTGAAATGGAGAACAGTGGGAGTGTTCTTCGATGTCATGCCAATAAGTCGCCCACTTCGTTAAGATTAAGGTTAGAGTTTAGGGTCATGTTTAGGATTCCTAACCCTAAACCCTTACCCCTCATTACTGCATCTCTGAATTCTTATTTAAGGCTGTCTCGAACACATGTCCTGCTGTTCTTCATTTCAACCAAAAGCTCTGCTTGTGATAAAACTGTTTTAAAGACTTACAGTTCTAATCTTACAAAACACTTCTTAAAAAAACTATCCTTCTGATTCTTATAAAATTTTATTTTAAAAACTATCAGAACTTTAAAAATGTTGATTGATTAAAAAACTTTTTTTGTGTGTGTTTTTGTTTAGGGCCTACTTTATGGGTGAATATATTCTGACATATATATTCAAACCTGACAAGTTATAATTTGATATTTAATTTTAGACAGTGTTGTCAATTGCTGCAGTTTGATTATGCCATTATCCCTCCTTTAAATTTATTGTATGTAAGGACAATTTATAATTGTGTGTTTATTAAAAGTTTTTGAGACTTTGTTTTTGGCATTATACATTCACATAGACTTTGTCTTAAAGAATAACTTTGCAATTACTTTTATCACAACATTCTATAGTTTTACAGGGTCGAAATGAAGAACATCAGGGCATGTGTTCAATGTTTGCCAAATAAGTTGCCTACGATGATAGTGTTAGGTTTAGGATTCCTAACCCTAATCCTTACCCCTTATTACTGCATATCTGAATTATTCTTTAACGCTGCATCAAACTCGCCCCACTCATGTCAAGCACTTCACCGAAACTATTCTATAATATTTCTACTGTTTGAAGCCTTTGTTATAGATACTAATTTTTTTTTTTTTAATTGATACACTTTTTAAAGAAATAAATGCAAAAGAATTTTCTTAAAATAATAATTATCACTGTTTCAACAGCATATATAAAATAATTAAGGAAACCACTGAAATCAGTACACTGCATGACAGTACAGCATTATATTGTTAGTTTATTATCATCAATTTCTATTTTGTTACAGGTAGTAGCTTTGAAATAAGAAAGAAACAGAAGATTGAACTGCTGTGTGAATCAGCCTCCTTAGAAACAATTAATATGTATGACTACCACGCAGCAAATAGAGGTTAATTCTTGTTGGTGCTGGCCAGTGAATATTTGGATGCTGAGATTAGCACATTCATCACGCAGATAGCATGGGGAACTGCTGTGGCATTCCTGATGCTGATAATAGAAATGGACAAGATGTTCATTTCAAGAACAACAGCAGCAAAACCAGTGAAGACGATGACAAGGCAGCTGGGAATAAAGTAAGATATGAACCAGATCCAACAAGCAATACCAGAGCTAACAGCACCACATCTACACCACAGCATAGCATTTTGCAGCATCAGTTTTCGTTTGGTAAGTCTTTTTTTTTTTTTTTCCTTAACCAGCGACACTTGGGCTTTCAGCCCTTCGGCCCAATGACATGTCATTGCGAGGCTGGGGAACCTGAGGACTTTCCTTCCAACCCGGTCAGGAGCTTTGCTCTTTCCCATCCACAGAGGGTTTATCACAGGAGCCGTTCAGGCTATTCAGTCAAATTTCCGGCCGTAAACATTCCTTCAAACGCTGACGCCCGGGTTTGAACCATGAACACCTGGTCGCCAGTACAACGCCGAAGCCATTACACCAGCGCGGCTCCCATTTGGTAAGTCTTAAAAATCCTATTCTCTAGAAAAGTACAGTATATCTTCTACATTTGCCGATGAATGTACTCCCTTTTACATTTGCTGTTGGATACAGCCAATTGATCTGGTCTGTTGCAGCTGTGTTTGTCATGGTTCAAAAGCGAAAAGAAGCTCACACAACAAGTGAGTCAGATAAACATGCCTTTGGACAACGGAATTGATATATATAACTACATATAAACTATGTCTAAGTGTTAGTATAATAAGTATATGCACAATGATATCATCATCTGCTCTCTCTGGAGCCTGGGGCCATCTCTAAAATGGGTTCCTTATGAGGAAAACCGCATGAAGCTGTCACCAGCTCTTGCAGTGGTGGTTCATGAGACAAGTTATTTTACACAATGAGGTTGCCATTCTCACATGCAGATGTACATCCACAAGCCATTTATATATGTCAAATGCAAAATATAAAATGATGTAATGTACATATTACAACTTACCTTGAAATCGGGCGAATTACAGACTTTATGCAGATGAGACGACCTAATATTGTCGGCAATTGTTTTAAGATGCAGTCTTTCAAGTGGTTAGTGTTACTGAGTATGCTCCCAACTACTTACGCTGTAGGCAGGTTCCGAGGACTCGTGACTTCCAGTACTATAATTGAGGTTTTATCCTTTATAATTTAAGAAGATCCTCTTGTACATTGTCCTGTCCTACACCTGAATTCTGATTCTATTCGTTATCCTGGCTGTCTGAGATTTTTCCTTGATGAGATGGAAATTCAGTGAAGTAGTATGCAATGCTGTGGGTTTTAAGCGAAATTTCGCTCCCATGCACATATTTCTCCGTTGAGGGAAGCTCCAATCAGAAGTAGTTTATTTAGCATTTAAATGCCAACTAATTGCAAATAAGCATCTGATTTTGGCACAGGTTTCCTCCACTCTCATGTTGAACATTACTGCATAACACATAAGATATTCCCCATACCGGCCATTTTAAAACTCATCTGACAGTCATTCATGACCATATAAGGTCTTACCACTTCCGTGTCGCTTGTCATGTCTACCAAATTCACCAAATCACAGATCTATCACTGATAGTCTCCTCCAAGATGTTACTTTCTCGTAGCTGATTATTACAACAAAGTCAATCTGCCGGAAGTGTTATATCATTCCTCGTGCCTCAATCATTAACAAGATTGTTATCTACAGAGATTCCAGTTTCTCCAAGTCTTCCCAGCTGGTCATGTCTGCAAGATTAGCACCTTATCTAAAATTTACATCTTAGATCCGGATTGGACAACTGAGACAACATGGTTTCATAGCAATTTTTTGCTGACTATGTTCATGAATCAAATGTTTGTTAAGTACCTTCTCTGACAAAAGTCTGGGTTTAACAATAAAGATATCACTAAATGTAGACTCTTAATCTGTCTCATTAGTGATTTAACAACCAAACACTGCGACATGGCTGCACAACAGGTCATGCTGTCAGGTACCTATGGTGAGTGACGAAGGAGGACAAGATAACCTCGAACTATGAAAGTGAAAAAGTGTGATTAAGGATTGGTTGAAAAGGAAGAGAAAAAATGGCACATAGAGAGAGTTGAATGAGTTTACATAAAAATCGTTCGAATATATGACTCGCCATAAGCGGTTACCAACTCTTGCAGTGGTGGTTTATGTGGCTTATTCTTTTATATCATGAGGTTGCCAGCCCCATATCCAACTGCACATCAATAAGTAATTCTTACATGTCAAATGCAAAAAAAAATTTGTAAAATGCACATGTACAACATACCCCAATAAATTGGGTGAATAATAATAATATGTCCAGGCTTTGTTGCATAGGATGGCTGTAGTAAGTACTGCAGCTGTTTAAGATGCAGACATCCCTCTGTGAGTTAGGTTCCTAACTGTTTGCATGTGAGCAAGGTTCCTCGGACTTGGGGCGCAAAGTATTAACATTGAAGTTTACTTATTTTTATTTTAAAAGGTATTCCTAGCTCTTTGGCCTCTTCTCAAATGGAATCCTTAGTAATACTCCTTATCCTGGCTGTCTGTGATCGCTCCTTTGACGAAGATGGAATGCAGTCGAGAAATCTTCAAAAAACTCTAGGTTTAAACGTTGAATTTTTTGCCATGTACAAATGTCACTTTGTGAGGTTCTGTTGGGTGAAACCCAATCACAATTTTAGTTTAGTTTAATTTCTAATTTTGAACCAACCACAAGTAAGGAATCCCATTTGTAGTAAATTGATGCGTGATGCCATATGATGATGGATGGTATCCGCATGTCTGGTTTTGTGTAGTGTGCAGATGTGTTCAGTCAAACAATGTTCATACAAAATAACAGGGCAATCCACATAGGACGTCAGTAAACTCACGACGTATAAAGTCAATGATGCTTGTAACAGCTAGACGTTTTTCTGTATCATTTATTGTGGACGCCACAGTGACAAAATGTATACGCGAATATGTAGGTACATCAGACAGTCATTATCACAGCAACAATGTCAGTATAGCAATGGACGGTAGACAGCATCATAATAAAGGTGATTCACAGACATGTCAATACATTATAAGGCTGTAATGTAGTCGGGAAAATTCTCCATCCCTTTCTATCTTAGCCAGAAGGTAACCAGATGTATGAGATCAGTTCACTCTCCTTAATCTGACTTCAGCAAGACAGACACGTCTGCCGAAGTATAAATAATGTCCTCAAAAATATCCTCTAGTTAACAAAGGTTTTCCAAGCCTAGTTCATTTAACAAAGTAGCAAGTAATGGTCCTTGGGACATGCATCAACCGATGCAGTACAATACAGCGACATGTGAGCTGGGAAAACATCTCGTGACGACGACTTTCGAAGACAGGCTATGAATCGAAATCGCTCACGACCAAAAATCGATAGAGTTAATGGAAAGTCAATTTACCTTGCCTTCAGGAAATACACAGAAATATTATGCCTCCCGGCATGTGCAAATACACTAGAGGTATTATCTCGAATAAACGAAATATCCATAAGAGGACTTTCACATTCCTGACAGAACAAAAAAAATAGCGGAGATCCTCTTTCAGCGAGGCATCTTTCTCGCCATTCAAATCGCTCACTCCCCTGGTGGGCGGAAATCGATCGACCAAGAAGCAAGACCAGTCATGCGCAGTCCAGCGCAAAATGACCACAGCTCAAAACTTAACTGCATTCAATACCAACGCGAGAAGACAAATGCTTACCGAGAAAAGTGACTATAAATTTCAAGCAGTTGTTGCCCTTGCGTTATAAAATAGATATTGTAATAAAACGATGTTGCGAGAATTTCTCACGCAACATATCACCACCTCCTCCCGATAAAAAAAAAATGTGGAACATATTTTTTTTTTAAAATATCAAAGAGCATGCGATAAGCGGCTCAAAACGCACGAATTATGCGCTGATAATTAATTAAATTGCCTAACATGAGGCTAAATATAGAGTGTCTGGTGAGGATATACCTCAACAGAAAAATAAATATGTCTCCAAAAAATATTCAGATCGGGGAGGTGTCACCAACACACATCACGTTAGCATGTAAACACAATATACGTATGCAAGTTACCATAATCATCATTAAACAGCATACTCTAATATTGTCTTTAAAAATGGATGTACAAATCTGATAGGAAAATTTAATTAGTACATTATTTGGCATGTAATGACATAAGTACATAGTAAAGTTAAACTACATGACGATCCAGGACATATGCTCTGGCATTCCGAGGGTAAGTACACAATCTAGAACTCGTCATGCTTGATACTAGTAAGGTAAGTCCTCAGCTCATCAATGACATTCTGAGAAAGTACAAGCATTATAATGCTAATTAATAACTAATATGCTTCATAAGGTACAATACATTATTAATAATTGTGGCTGTTTAGTAAACTAACGGCCCTTATATTAACCACTCAGTCCTCCTCCTCTATCATCTTAAAAAACGAACAGAAGAAGATGATAACAAAGCACGATAGTGTGTACATATAAAGTGAGTACAGATGTGCTAATCTATTGTAGTAATATAGGTGTGTTATGACTCTGTAATATATAGGAATATAGGACAGAAGTATTAGTTGGAGTCATGTGGGCATCTAGACAAAATGTCAGCCATCACATTATCCGCACCACGGATAGCTCGTACCGTGAAGTGAAAAGGTTGAAGAGCTATAGCATATCGAGTGGATCTCGAACTCTTCAAATTCTTAGTCTGAATAGCTGTAAGAGCTTTCTGATCAGTCTCTAGAATGAAATGTGCGCCCAGGAGGAATCTTTGTAGTTTAGAATTGACCAAACCATCGCTAACAACTCACGGTCTAAAACCGAGTAGTTCCTCTCTGCCGCATTTAGTTTTCTAGAAATGTACATAACAGGATGCAGAGTATTTGCATATTCTTGCATCAGTGCTGCTCCAATCCCAGTGGATGAAGCATCACTCCGAAGAACAAAAGTCCTATCAAGAGTAGGTAATCTTAAGATGGGAGGAGAAGAAAATATATTCTTGATTTGGTCTAGTGAAGATTGGCATTCTTCAGACCAACGGACCAGATTAGGCGAACCTTTCTTCAACAATGTTGAGAGAGGTGCCATGATCGAAGATAAATTTGGAATAAATCTCCCATAAAATTGAATTAAACCTAAGAGACTCCTAACTTGTTTCTTCGTTTTAGGAACAGAGATGTTCAGTATTTTGGAAGTATTGTGGTCTTCTGTCTTCAAGAGACCATGACCAACACGATGACTGATGCGTGATGCCATATGATGATGGATGGTATCCGCATGTCTGGTTTTGTGTAGTGTGCAGATGTGTTCAGTCAAAACAATGTTCATACAAAAATAACAGGGCAATCCACATAGGACGTCAGTAAACTCACGACGTATAAAGTCAATGATTCTTGAAACAGCCGTTGACGTTTTTCTTCATTATTTATTGTGGACGCCACAGTGACAAAATGGTTACGCGAATATGTAGACACATCAAACAGTCATTATCACAGCAACATTCAATACAGCAATAGACGGTAGACAGCATTACAATGATGAGTCAGATGCATGTTATATTTCAAAGTGCTGTAAATGTAGTCAGGTGAAAAAAACTCCATCCTTTTCTATAACAGCCAGGAGATAACCAGATATATGAGATCAGTTCACTCTCCTTAGTCTGACTTCAGCAAGACAGACACGTCTGCCGAAGTATAAATAATGTCCTCAAAAATATCCTCTAGATAATAAAGGTTTTTTCAAACCTAGTTCATTTAACAAAGTAGCAAGTAATGGTCCTTGGAACCTGCATCAACCGATGCAGCACAATACAGCGACATGTGAGCTAGGAAAACATCTCGTGACGACGACTTTCGAAGACAGGCGATGAACCAGAAATCGTTCACGACCAAAAATCGATAGAGTTAATGAAAATGTTAATTTACCTTGCCTTCCGGAAATACACAGAAATATTATGCCTCCCGGCATGTGCAAATACACTAGAGGTATTATCTCGAATAAACGAAATATCCATAAGAGGACTCTCACATTCCTGACAGAACAAAAAAATAGCGGAGATCCCCTCTTCAACGAGGCATCTCTTTCGCCATTCCAAATCGCTCACTCCACTAGTGGTGGGCGGAAACCGATCGACCAAGAAGCAAGACAAGTCATGCGCAGTCCAGCGCAAAATGACCACAGCTCAAACTTAACTGCATTCGATACCAACGCGAGAAGACAAATGCTTACCGAGAAAAGTGACTATAAATTTCAAGCAGTTGTTGCCCTTGCGTTATAAAATAGATATTGAAATAAAACGATGTTGCGAGAATTTATCACGCAACAATGACCCAGGAAAGAGATTTCACCAAAACCAACAAAAGCTTTAGAAGGTTTTGCTGTCAAATTATTCTCACGTAGAGTGGACAGTAAGTCATATAACCCTAAATAGTGATCTTCCCAGGTATCACTGAAGAGACAGATGTCATCTAAGTATGCGATGACATCCGAACGATGTGACAGAATTCGACGCATCATGCGAACGAAAGTGGCAGGGGCGTTCATGAGACCAAAAGGCATAACATTCCATTGAAATAGACCCCTAGGTGTAGAAAAAGCAGTAAGAGGTTTGGCATGCTCTGCTAAAGGCACTTGCCAATAACCTTTAGACAAGTCAAGTTTAGTGAAGAATCTAGAATTAGAAAGTCTAATCAGTAGATCTTCTAACAAAGGCATCGGTTCAGCATAGAACTTTGTGACCTGATTCAATTTGCGATAATCAACGCAAATTCGTATGTTCTTATCCTTCTTCCGGACAATAACCATGGAAGAAGAATATGGTGAAGTCGATGGTTCAATTATATTTAATTGAATCATTTCATCCAATTCCTTTTCCACCTGCGACTGAAAGTGTATAGGAATAGGATACGGCCTAACCCTAATTGGATTATTGTCGGTAAGAATTATGTCATGTTCTATGACATCTGTGTGTCCAGGAATGTCAGTGAGAACATCCTGAAATGTTTGTAACATCGACGAGACTTGTCGATGTTCGTCACCAGAAAGATTAGGAGAAACAGAAACGTTTTTCCAAGATTCCGTGGAATGTAATGGAACCACTGGAAGGGGAAGGTTGACATCAGAGAAGGTAGCTTCCTCATCCTGTATGACAGACAGGGATGAATAATGACCGTGAGGTGCAGGAGCATCATCCGTTGCCTGGAAAATAGGCAGCAAATAGTCCGGATGTTCGTGAAATTCCGAAAGCATGTTTATGTGGAAAGTTTTATGCTTTCCATCAATATCGACCACATAGTCAACATCGGAAACCCGAGAGACTATTGCATACGGACCTTTCCATGCAATAAGAAGTCTATTTTCCCTACTGGGGAGTAGGACGAATGCTTTGTCACCTGGACAAAGTTGTCGTAGACATCTATTCTTGTTAGCAAACTGCGTTGCCTTCTCTTTAGCAATTTCTGATGAAGCAGTTGCTAGCTTACATGCCTCAATGATCTTTTGTCTAAGAGCAATGACATACTCATATGAGGATTGAGTTTCATCGCTAATATCATCGGCAGTGATGAGATCGTGTAATAAAGACATAGGGCCGCGTGGACGCGCGCCAAAGACAAGTTCGAAGGGAGAAAATCCTGTGTGTTCATTAGGGACTTCTCTATAGGCAAAGAGAGCCGCGGGTAAAACCCTGTCCCAATCTTGAGGATGATCTTCAGTTATCTTACCAAGCAAAGTCTTGAGCGTTCTATTCAGACGCTCAACTAACCCATTAGACATAGGATGGTAGATACTACTGAGAGATCGTTCAATATGTAAGGTAGACATTACCTGTGACATAGTGTCAGATATGAGTTGAGTGCCATGGTCTGACAATATTTCTCTGGGGAACCCCAAGCGAGAAAATATCAACCAAAGAGCATCTGCGATATCTGTAGTAGATATGCTCTTAAGAGGAATAGCCTCTGGCCAACGTGTGCACATATCGACACATGTAAGGATAAACTGATGTCCTCTGGCCGACTTGACCTTAAAAGGGCCAATAATATCTATGGCCATTTTCTGGAACGGCCGAATAGGAATGTCAGCAGCCTGGATAGGCGCAGCATGTCGTGGTCCTCTAGATTTGACCTCCTGACATACCTTGCATGATCGGCAGTAAATACGAATGTCCTTATTGACAAAAGGCCAAAAGAAAGCCGCAAGGACTCTCGACTTCGTACGGGCAAAACCCATATGTCCAGCACATTGCGAGTCATGAGCATGTTGCAATATTTGCACTCTCATGCTCTTGGGAACAAGAATTTGCGAATGTGCCGACGTAGTCGAATCTTGTACCATACGTACAAGTACGCCGTTTCTCATTGCAATCCAAGATTTTCTATTTGTATCCTGATTCGGATCACCTTTCTTCGCAAGAATGAAGAATTTTTTTTTAAAGAAGGATCTTCTTCTTGCAATTTTATGAAAGAGTCACGAGTAATCACTAAGTGACTATCTTGGCTATCAACTCCATTATCACTATTCAGTGAAGTTTCGGGTGTTTGTAGAGCTTGTGCTCTTGTAACCACTGCATTTGTAGCTTGCATGTTATTATCTTCCCAAGCAGCAATCTGCTGTGGGGTACACTCCCTAACTCCGTGAATACGACCAATAATAAGGTCCGCAATAGGATTAGGTAAGAGACAAGCATGCACATCTCCAGTAAAGAAAGGAGTGGCAATGCGAATTACAGCAGTAGGATATTTTTCTAGAGTGCCGCCAAATGTGTCACATTTAATAACCCTTCCTGTAGCACAAGATGGATCTACAAGCGATTGTCTAACACCAATAGTGGTGCATCCGGAATCGAAAAGTAGTGAGACCGGAGTATCATTAACAAGACCCTTATGTAGGATTAAAGAACCCCTCCCGTCATGCGCAACAGCAGCAGGAAGAGCGGGAAGTGGGTGACCACAACTCAAAGTAGTTATGGTACCCGGTTCGAATAAAGTACTGCATTGGGGGCATTTGTTTGCTCTCTCAAAGTCAAAAGCAGAACTAGTGACAGCGTCAAAGTTTTTATTATCAACAACATGATTACAGGCTCCCTCAGTTTCCTGTTGTACAGAATTAGCCTGCTGATATCTCTTTTTTTTTGTGTTGAGATCTACCCCGACTATTATTACCTCTGAAGTTATCAGAGTTATTATTATCTCTGCAGTTATTATTGTCTCTATTGTAATTGTTATCATGATTCGAATTCCAGTTTCCACGATTACTATCATGTTCACATTGATGCGAACATCTATTTGTTTGGTTTTGAGGTCTTCGGCAGGAATAACCTCTATTACCATATCCTCTTTTGAAATGCCTATAATTATTAGGGTGATAGTAACGACCACTATCAGGTTGTCTCCAATTCTTCGAAGAAGAATCACCATGAAATTGGTTTCCATGATTTTGACAGAAATTACCGCTACTCTTTCTATCAAAATTTTGTTGGGATCTACGAGCAAAGTTTTGGCCATACGGAGCTGCCGAAGCAACTGGTAAACCTTCTTTCACCTTAGAGTTACCCATGGTTATGTGTGGGTGCGCAGTTACGTATTGGCAACAGAAATCTTCCATTTCTTTTATTGTTTTAGGTTTACGTTCATGAAGGAAAGCAAGGAAAGACTCATTGACAGACGACATGACTTTGTCTCTAAGTATTAAGTCCATAAGTCCTTCATAAGTTTTTTCCGTCTTAGATAGTTCAACCCATCGTGAGAAAGTAATGCGTATTCTTGCAATAAACTCGGAGAATTCAACTCCATTTTCAGGTAACATGTTTTTAAATTGTAGACGATAGCCGTCTTCGTTAAGCTGATATTTCTTTAACAGAGCGGCCCTGACAACCTCATAATTGTTCTTGTCAGGTTCATCCACCATATTTAATATACTTAGAGCTTTACCTGTCAGTATCCCTGATAACTGATAAACATATTTTGCTTTGTCTATGTTATGAGCTGTACATGCTTGTTCAAATCTGTCCAGATAGAACATTATGTCATCACTGGAAGGACTAAAAGTTGGCAACTTAATCTTAAAAGTATCATTATTAGCCTTACCAGAAGATGAACCCTTGTTTGAATCATTACCATTACTCATGTTCATCAATTTCAATTTTTCCAACTCTAAAGCTAAGACCTTTTCTTCATGTTCCATTTTTGCTTTCTCTTTCCTCTCATCAGACTCTCTCTGTAATCTTCTCTCCTCAGCCTGAGCCTCTATTTGAAGTCTTTCAGCTTCTTTCTCAAGTCTTTTATTCTCAGCTTCTTTTTCAAGTCTTTTATTCTCAGCTTCTTTTTCAAGTCTTTTATTCTCAGCTTCTTTTTCAAGTCTTTTATTCTCAGCCTCTTTTTGAAATCTTTCAGCTTCTAGCTGGAGTTTTCTTTCCTCAGCTTCTGATTCCCTTTTTTGTTTTTCCATTTCCATTTGGAATCTTTTTTCATCCACCTGCATCTGCAGTTTCTTTTGTTCAGCTTCCTTATGCAGTTTCTTTTGTTCAGCTTCCATTGCTTTATCATATCGAGCAGTTGCAAATTCTTCTAACTTATCACCAGTCTTCCCAAGCAATTTACCCTGCTCAATAAAGTGCTCAAATGTAGACATGTTGTCTAACATATGAGTCCAAAACCTGAAATAATTAACTAATTTATTTCAAACCTAAGTGTAACAAGTCTTAATTAAGCACTTGTATATTCACATCACCTTATATTATCCCAGTCTCTGTGGGAAACAAGTCTCCAATCAAAGAACTTGTATATGAAATATCAACAATCAATTCTTGATCATAAGTGCACTTCTCATTCAATAGTGCACGACACTATTCATCATTCATTTATCATCAGTGTAGTAGTAACAGTGCATTAGCATAGCCCATTAACTAATTACTATAACTGTAAACAATGACTATGTAAACACATGCAGAATGTAAACATTGAAAATGTAAACAATGCAAACAATGTAAACAATAACAATGTAAACAATAACAAAGATCAGCAACAATACAAAAACGTTCGCAGAAATCAACTAAAAATAAAGCAGAAATTAATGAAATATCACAAAAAATGTGACGATATCTGCGATATAATTAAACAAAATACATGACACCACAGTGTATAAACAAAAATGTAGTATGAAACTAAACTGTAGTCAAGAGTAGGCTAACAAATACAAACAAATCAAAACAAAACTAAAGAATGCGAAATAATAACGAAAAAAATATTAAAACATGTCATCACAGCTAACATAAATAGCAACAGAAGTCGCTTAGCAAATTCCAGTATCGGAAATTTGCTCACCCTACAGAAAACGCTCACAATAGACGACCTCTATGACGTGGCATAATCTAAGGGAGACACCACCCAACCGAGAACCCGCTGAAATATAAACATATAAATATACGAATAACATATAAACATATAACATATAGAATGAGATGATACACAGAAGACTCAGCAGAAGTATAAGGGCACAGTTTACATACAAACAGGCCACTTAACTTATAGGCTTCCAATCGTAGAACAGCAGAAAAAACGGATGTCAATCAACGTCCTAAAGAGCGAAGCTCCAACGATGATGGCACATCTGAACTGCTTCCACTGCTAACACGATGGTACTTGAGCTTCTGACATACTGTATGTTGAGTTGTTTCGGCACTTGACCTTCTAATCCAAAAGTAAGTTGATGGAAATCGGTACTTGGCCTTCTTCAGAAAACAACCCGTTTCAACCGGCACTTGACCTTCACAAAAAACGACAGCACTGGAACCTTGACAGCAGCAACTTGCTTGACTTGCGTAAAAGATAACAGCAGTCCGAGTTATCCGGCAACATGTAACAACGCCGGGTACTGTCAAATTCTTGTTTCCGTCAAAAAAGTTGAAATTTTGACTTTTACCGGGCAACGCCGAGTACTTTGAAAATTTTGAAGATGTTGACTGTCTTGAAGAATGTTAATTTCTTGAAGGATGCTGATGAATTCTTGTTGAAAATGAAGTGGGTAAGGGACCCCGTGTTTGCTGGTACCAGAATCAAACCAGCTTATGGCCACCAAATGATGCGTGATGCCATATGATGATGGATGGTATCCGCATGTCTGGTTTTGTGTAGTGTGCAGATGTGTTCAGTCAAACAATGTTCATACAAAATAACAGGGCAATCCACATAGGACGTCAGTAAACTCACGACGTATAAAGTCAATGATGCTTGTAACAGCTAGACGTTTTTCTGTATCATTTATTGTGGACGCCACAGTGACAAAATGTATACGCGAATATGTAGGTACATCAGACAGTCATTATCACAGCAACAATGTCAGTATAGCAATGGACGGTAGACAGCATCATAATAAAGGTGATTCACAGACATGTCAATACATTATAAGGCTGTAATGTAGTCGGGAAAATTCTCCATCCCTTTCTATCTTAGCCAGAAGGTAACCAGATGTATGAGATCAGTTCACTCTCCTTAATCTGACTTCAGCAAGACAGACACGTCTGCCGAAGTATAAATAATGTCCTCAAAAATATCCTCTAGTTAACAAAGGTTTTCCAAGCCTAGTTCATTTAACAAAGTAGCAAGTAATGGTCCTTGGGACATGCATCAACCGATGCAGTACAATACAGCGACATGTGAGCTGGGAAAACATCTCGTGACGACGACTTTCGAAGACAGGCTATGAATCGAAATCGCTCACGACCAAAAATCGATAGAGTTAATGGAAAGTCAATTTACCTTGCCTTCAGGAAATACACAGAAATATTATGCCTCCCGGCATGTGCAAATACACTAGAGGTATTATCTCGAATAAACGAAATATCCATAAGAGGACTTTCACATTCCTGACAGAACAAAAAAATAGCGGAGATCCTCTTTCAGCGAGGCATCTTTCTCGCCATTCAAATCGCTCACTCCCCTGGTGGGCGGAAATCGATCGACCAAGAAGCAAGACCAGTCATGCGCAGTCCAGCGCAAAATGACCACAGCTCAAAACTTAACTGCATTCAATACCAACGCGAGAAGACAAATGCTTACCGAGAAAAGTGACTATAAATTTCAAGCAGTTGTTGCCCTTGCGTTATAAAATAGATATTGTAATAAAACGATGTTGCGAGAATCTCCAAGATTGTTATAATCCAGAAAACCGTAAGGTTGGGTTGTTTTTTGCATGTTGCTCCAATGTAATCTCTTAGTTGACCAAATGTTTATTACAAGACATCTTGCTTAAGGTTGTTGTTAAGAGACCTGCAGGAATGTTACGTGGACTGCTATGACCGAGGCTGATAATAAGCAGTCTATAAGTGCTTAGCCTCATATGGCTCAAAAGGGGTCTATGTCTATCATCAACAAACAGATATAAAATCAGCTGTAATCCTCCAAACTTGCAAACATCAAACTGAATCAATAAAACACGTAAAGCCTTGACATCACGTTTCATCATTTAGGAATAATCCTCATCGTACACATGCCCGTCTTTAAACATACATCCATGGTTGGACGGCCAATCAATATGCAGACATATTGACTTAACATAATTAGGAACTAGTTACATTATCTAAATGTGATGTCTAGACATTTCATTCATGATAAAAATACCCACCAAGACTGACGTCTGTATTTTATCTAACAACATCTCAGTCCCAGTGGAAGTAAAACCTGCTTCTATCAATAAACTGTCAGTCCAAATATCACAGCCGGAGGCAACTGACTACATGTTGACTTAATCTTATTGTTCCATCTTTCAACCCTTTATTCCTGATGTGTCATTGTATACTTAATTTAACACCCCAAGAACTTCAGTTCAGTTAACTCTGAAATAATGTGGAGGTCTTGCCATGCTTGAAACGAGTTTCCTGTCATAAGTTATCATACAGTTTTACAGCTTTACGGTTGACTCTTTTCAAGTTTTTTTAAAAGTATGGTAATGTTATACATAGTTGTAATGGAAATTTAATGAGAATCAATAAAATATAATATTGTGACAAAACAACTACTTAATTCAGAAGTACCAGCCCAGACCATCAGAAGCACCTTATCAGGAGTGTTACAACCTTTAACCTTTTTGTGACTCTAGTGGGGTTTAATTGAGCTGTGTGATAACTCCCAAATTTTATCTTCTTAATGTTGTTGTATTTTGTATTTATTGTTTTTTTTTAAATTTTTTTTTAAGAACTTTAGTTCACATTCATCGGAGTAGCACAACTGACATTTAGAGTTTCAGTTGTTATCAGTATAGTAGTGATGTGAGTACATCCTGCTGCTTTTATTTCTCACGTTAGCAAGTTAAATTAAAGTACAGGAAGCAGTTTGGGATGGTGTCAGAATGTCCGTGTCATTAGCTCCTATTATTTTTTTTTTTTTTTGAGTTAAAAAAATTGTCCTTCTGCCTGCTTTGGAAAAACTGTAAAGTTCAAATAATTACTGTTTACAAATTTCATGACAAAAAGAGGAAGATCATATGGAGTTAAATGAATAAGAAATGTCTGCTTCTACTGTAAACCGCTTTTTGAACAAGTAGTTCATTTAGTTTCTCTGATAATTGTTCAGACTTTTCCCACCAGTGAAATTCATTTGCACGCAAAAGTTTGAACTTACCAATGTAATTTTTTTTTTTTTTTTAAAAACAAAAGTCCAAATTTTGATGTCAAAGAAAGCAGGTCATCTTGAGGTTGTTGGTGTCTTTATAGAGTTTCTCCAGGAATGGTACTAGTGATGGCCATATGTGCTATCTCTGTTCCTCATATGTTGGGCACCTTTGAAGTAGATGTTCGGCAGTCATTTTATCGGTGCCACTGCAACACTCAATAGTTCCTATCGTTAGCTTGTTAAAAAGATGGTTTCCTACATGAAATCTGAAGGTTACTACTTGTTCACTTCTGCTGAGCTGGTAATGTGACCGTACCATAAGTTATGCTTGTGTCAAGTTGAGGTAGCTTTCCACCTTCCTTTGCCAGTCGGTAAGCCTCAAGTGGTACAGTCAAGAACAGAAAATAGAATATTGCTGTCCAGTGTTGGGGGGGGGGGGGGGGGGGGGGGAGGGGGGGGAATGAGTTAAGGGATAAGAATCATCATTTTTTCCCTTTTGTTCCCCAACATAGCAGCTTGTAGAAACTTGCTGTTGTTGATTAACTAGGGTTGCTGAGCTTCTCGCTTTTTTGCAGCCAAATACCAAGTTGAAGACTCCTTGTTATTATCTACACTGCAGATCTAGGCTTTTCCTGTGGCTTTTTTGCCATTCCAGAACATGTGACTCCTCCAAGCTTAGTGCACAATGCTGGGTTCTCAATATGTTTCACCACAGAGGAATCCCTGGAAGTGTGCTGATGATTTCACGAGTCAGTGAGGGTGTAATTAGCCTCACAGACTGGTTAACTTCCTTATTTGAATACTGTATCATTGTGCTTAACTGATGGCCATATAAGGATAATTAGCTGGTGATCATATACAGATGAATAGCTGGTGGTCATATGAGGATAATTAGCTGGTGATCATCTGAGGATAATTAGCTGGTGGTCATATGAGGATAATTAGCTGGTGGTCATATGAGGATAATTAGCTGGTGGTCATATGAGGATGATTAGCTGGTGGTCATTTAAGGATGAATAGCTGGTGGTCATATAAAGATGATTAGCTGGTAGTCATATAAAGATGATTAGCTGGTGGTCATATAAAGATGATTAGCTGGTCATATAAGGAAGATTAGCTGGTGGTCATTTAAAGATGATTAGCTGGTGGTCATATAAGGATGACTCCAGATATACCTCCATGCATTGTAAGAAATAAAAGACATAAATAGGTGCATGGCAGGCACTCGTAAGGCAGAAAGAAGAACACTAGTCAACAAAAAAAAGTAAATTGATCCAGGTGTCGCGAGAGGTTCAGATGTTAGTAAATGAAAGATATCCTGGACAAAAAGATGTATCAGATGATACCAGGATAGTGCCAGATAAGAGACTGGTCTTATAAGAAATACCCCCTTCTCTGAAAAGAGCAAGGGTGTATCGACAATCAAAGGTAGGGTAAAGCTGTATAAACCTTCAAGTATGATGATAGTGTTTGTTACTGAAGGTCTAAGTGCTACCTCTCAAGATCCTCCCTTGAATAATGGTTATTATTTTTTGTATTGATTCTGCTAGGGGATTAATTAGTTAATTAAATAGGTAATAGATATATAACCAACAGAACCTTAACTCAATTTAAATAATTAAGTAAGACTGATTATATATATTACAATTTATTGATCCTATACCGTTTCTTTTTTCGGTTAGGAAAATGATAAAAGAATTCAAATGTTTTTACAAGATAAAATAAATAAACATGGAATGTCCATTTCCACAATAGTTAAATATGATATAGTTATATTTCAAATATTATTTATTTCACATTTATATATATATATATATATATATATATATATATATATATATATATATATATATATATATATATATATATATATATATATATATATATATATATATATATATATATATATATATATATATATATATATGACACTTTCTCTGGACTGTACAGTTGGTATTTAATTTATTAAAGTCCTTCATGAGTCATCATTCGAACTGTTTTTGTTGTTATGGGTTTTTTATTTGTTTGATAATGTCTCTGGATAGGCTGACCAGTGGAATTGTGTTACCACTTATCTCCAAATATGAGAAGCATCCAACTATAGCCGGGATTACAAAATGTCTGGATCTGCAGGCTGGGAAACATAGGTTGTCTAGTTCTAGATATATTGAGAACATTTGCACCACAGAGTCCCTCAGAAGTGAATTTCTCATACAATCTTAATAGTTGCAGGATAAAACCTGTAATACAAATAATCACAACCCTTGTATGGTCCAGCACTATTCTATCCACACACACAATGGACGTAACAAACAGTTTTCAGACATGGTGCTAACAGTTGCACAGGACAATTTACCTCAGTACCACTCACAGCCAGTTCAATGTGATTACACTTTCCTTATAAATCCTACGTTAGATCCATTTGTCTATGATCTGCTTCCATACAATGATTTGGTTTAGTTCAAACTATTAAGTGACACCTTGATTAATACATGTTAACAAATTCTGTGATCCTTGCTCATGGTCCTGATCAGTGTGTCTTTCCTTTTGGAAATACTCCTTCCAATACATTATTAAACCTACAGTCGTATTCTTGCCATAATTCTCACATATTCTACACATTTCCCAATGCTGGCTTTCATCTCTAACAGTCAACACATGCTTGCATTCAGATGGCAATATACTCATCCTGTAAGTTTCTTTCTTAACACACTCAACACACTTACGAACACACAAGTGAATTAATCACAAGAAAATTACATAATTATAAACATATATATTCTTTCTTACCCTCAGGCAATACACATAAGCTGTAATAGGCTGTTAAAAGGTATCTAGATCTGCTATGCAGATGCAGTGGCAAAGTATTTGACAGCACACTTTTTGCCGCTCTCTTCTGTACCGCTTAGTGTTTCAAAAAGTTGTGGCTCCAAATCAGCCAAGTTCAAGGACTTTTATACCGTCACTCTCCGTATTGGAGAACACGACCAAAAACTGGTGTTAGGAATCCAAAAACGAGGCATCTTTTGCCTGCTTGTTCAATGTGCAAAATTTTTAATATTTATTATCTTTCTTACTTCTGAACCGATTTTGATCATTTAAAGTTAGTATTATACTGTGAATTTATCTCTACCATTCTATCTAATAATTGTTTAGTTAGCAAATGCATTTAAATCTATGCAGACTTTAACTAACTAAATTTGGGACTACCCTGATGTATAGATGTCAATTTAAACGATTTTTCTCTTTAAATGAATTACTATTCGAGGAAGTCTTTGCACCTACCTCTTAAGTAACATCTCCGTTGTTGAACTATCTATATCTTTCCTTTTAAACATCTCTAGTTCTTAAGAAATTAAATAAATTCTTACTATCATTTACACAAAATGGGATCTATGTTATGCCCAAAAAGGTTTCCTTATACACACTAGAAAAATGAGCGTTTTCATTGGCTGTTTGTATCGGTCCGTTTTCCTATAGTATTGCATGCGGTAAATATGACCGTGGTGTAAGACAGACCAACACACGACAGAGCTCCCCCATTTAAAAGCGTGAACCAATTGGTGAAGCTTTCCTGTCTGTATTTACAATCACGGCATTACCCCAAAATGAGGTTCACTCTGCCTTACTGGTATCCTGGTTTCTTGCAGGTGGGTCAGTTCAAGTAGGCACTACTCAAGAAATCTGCCTCAACCCTCTTCGATCCAAGGATAACCTCCTGTGTTAATAAACAGCACAGGTGCTGCTGCCTGTCTAATCCTGATTATCAATCAATATTCACCATTACTCTTCTCTGAGTCTTTTCAATGACATGTCCAGAGGTGTTAGATGTTCCTCAAGGTTCCAATAGTTATGTGGAGGTCATCTATAAAATTGGTGATAGCTGAGTTATGTAAGGGACCCAGTAATTTCCTTATCAGCCTGGATAAAACACTTGGAGTATTCTTCAACTCAAAAGCAACATATGGAACTCATAGTGCCCCTCCGAGATGTGAACAGCCAGACACAACCAAACGTGGGGATGTGCATATAGTTGTACTTGAGTGAGATCAACTGTGAAGGTCTCTCTGAGGTAAAAGACAATGGACAACTGTGTTACAGAGTACTTTTCTTGTTACCACCCTACGATCTCACTCTAAGTTATATTCTTTATTGACTAGCGTGACTGAAAGCTACATAAAGTGTCTAGGGTATTGTAAGAGTGTTGTTAAAGAATCTCAATACAAAAACATATACAAACATATACTAAATACTATGATAAACTCAACTAACTCCAGCTGTTAAATTTTATATTTAAAATTTCTTTTGTTAAACTTTATTGGTCCTGAGCCTAAAGTTGTTTTGGTCAGGACTACAGTTCAATGAGAATCAATTTAGATGGATAGATATATTTACAAATATATATAAAGATATTTACATACAACAGACAATATGTCCATAGTACATTGTTACAAATTTTCAAGTTGATGATAATTACTCTATTTAACTACTGGTACTGAGATGCAGGTTGGGGATTTACATCATCCCAATGTTCTTTTGTTTCACTAGAATTGTTTATGTTAGTCTTTTGGAGGAACGTTTAGGTCTATACAGGAGATTTTTCTTTAGTCGTGATAAGTTGTCCCAGGCCAGATATTGCACTTATCTGGTTCCTGGAATCACAGCAGTTGCAGTTGGTTTGGCCAAACACTTCAGTCTCCCCTGGTCTTGAACTTCTTTAATACCAACAGGTACCAGAGACTCTTAGAAATCGTGCTGAATTTCTCTATCATCGAGTACCAGCACCAGACAAGTGCCAGTGGGAACCCCTGTCGGTGCAAGTTATGGTTCTGTCTTAATATCAAACTAATTCCTCCTAATTTACATGTAAACATACATTCAATACAAAAGAACATGGTCAGCTCTCTCTGACAACCCTGCTTCTCCACTTTAGTTTGATGGAACAATTCGTACCAGTATTCTTTTCTCTTCCCTAATGGATGCTACGCCTCTGTCATTCCTGCAGTAATCTTTTTCATGCAATAAGATAGGTGTAATGTTCCTGTATGACCATCATATATATAGTCCTGTAGTTTTAAACTTCTTAGATAGTCCCTTATATGATGGATCAACATCTAGGCTATGCCTAAGTCTGCCATGGAACCATTTAATTACAATCTTTTACATGGCCTTTTCTTTTTTCACACAACCTTTTTTTAATAAAAAAGTCAATAAAATCAATCTTACCACATATCAAGGAAATATAAACAAGTAACGAGGAATTAGGCAATAGAATATGGCACACTTTCATCACTGCCTCTGTTCAGACTGCTTTCTGTTGTTAGTTAGTTTAAAACAAAGCACAAGTCTGCTCATCGCTGCTTGTTCCTCAGAATATTTTGAAAAAATGGCAGCGAGCAGCCTACTATTTCGTTAAAGTAAAAGGCTTTGGCCAATGAGACCAAGCATCTCTTTTCTTGAATGAAACTCTATTTTTTTTTAAATATCTCAAACCACTATGTGTTACTATTACCAACTAGATTTGTATATTTAGGTTAGCCAATAATATTTCGGCTTCCTTCAAATTTCATCCAATCCACTTCATCGTACTATCTTAGCCTTTCTTTCACCTAATTTTTTCCCCAAAAAATATGCTATCCAATTTAAGCAGACATGACTTGACCTGACAGTATCTCCGATTCTCTATGTATTATTACCAATATTTGATTATTTAATGGACTATTTAGATAACTAACAACATATTCTTGGTCAGCAAGTCTTCAGGTACACGAATATATGATTTTTATGGGGCTAAGTGGCTTGGTTCAAATTTCTATCTTTTTTTTCTATGTTAGTTGTTTATTTTTAAACTACCTCCTGTTCAATTCTTTTTCCATGTACTTTCAAGCTAATTACGAGAGTCTCTCGTAACACGTCTAGAATTACGTCATTCGCAATAAGAGCTAAGCGTGTTTTCTAACCGTAGTGTCCACATTTTCTAACGTTTTCCTCGTATTCTGAAAATCGCCTAAGGGCAAAGCTAGCAAGTTAGTTTTATTTTTAGAAACAATGTGAGACGTGATTTGCGTTGGTTATCTATCCGTCCCCTTCCCTTCTACAATGTATTCTAGGCAAATACTTCATTGAACTTGGAAAAGTGGTACGTTTGTCTCAAGGACGAATTTGAAAAATAGGGTACCCTTTTTGGTTCGGCCAAAGCGTTATCAATTAATACGCTGAAGGTGTAGGCGATGATTACCATTCTTGCCGAAAATTTGTAGTACTATCCTATCTTTGACTTTATGCACTATACTGTTATATTCTAATTTAGATATTGTATTTAGAAGTTCACCACAAAGACTGGGTGTGAGAAGGTGTTGGCCTATTCACTATGTCTACCTGTTTATGTTTATTTTCAGGCCTATGTTCACTGCAGTGAGTTCCTAGGTCCTGTTGATTTTCTCCATGTGTGGAGTTTACCTTGCTACATTGATCACAGGCATTTACATACTGATTGATATCTTCAGCAATGCCTGGCCAATAGTGGTTTACAGATGCCCTTTGACAGGTGCTACCAATTTTCATATGTCCACCGTCTGGTACAACATGTGCTAGCTTCATAACTTGTTCCCTGTAAGAAGATGGCAGTACTAACTGGCTATGCCCATTGGGTCCTGCTCCAGCTTTCCTGTAAAGCAATCCATCAGTTCCCTTTAATGCCCCTTGTATCTCCACTGTGTCTGTGGTATGCTGCTCAGGGTGCACCAGAGTCGCGCTCACAACTGAGTCATATTCCAGTTCTGAATCATAAAGGCACATAATCTTATTGCCATTACATGTTACTTCTTCACAGATGGGGGGATGTTGGAGATCTACCTGACTTGCTGTCGGTTCCTTCCTGCCCTTTCCCACTGTTATCATACATGCAGCGTGATATGGAGGGACTTTCCTACCACATTCAATTGTATTGTGGTTGCTCATTTTGCAAATTTTGCACCACTTTTCTCCCTGTCTGTAGGGTTTCTTATCTTGTACCTGAGGTTTCCTGTCTCTTTGGTCATATTTAGGCCTGTCATAACCTTGTTTGTATCTATGTGGTTGGTCCCTATTTTCATACTCATCTTGGTTTGGTGGGGCTCTACTACTATTTTCTACTGGCTTCTTCCTAATTCCTGCTATCTCTTTCTGGGCTGCTTGATATCTCTCAGGAACTGTTAGAATCTCCCCCAATCTCTCTGCACCTTGTTCCATAAGAAATTTTCTCATGTCTGAAGGCATAGACTCTCTTACTTGCTCCATCATGACCATTTCTTTTAGGTCTTGGCATTTTCCAAGAGTAGTCCACTTCTCCAAGTAGGTTTCTAATCTTGCAAAAAACTGGTGGTAAGTTTGTCCAGAAAGTAGCTTAGCAGTCTTAAATTTCTTCCTATAAAATTCTGAGTTCTTTTCGTAGCGAACTAGCAATGCCTGTTTCAAAATTTCATAATCTTCTTGGTCCTCTCTGGCAAGTTTTTCAAAAACTTCATAAGAAGCTCCTTTCAGCCCTTGTGATAACTTAAGGCTCCATTTCTCCACAAATGGATCCAAGTGAAAATTCATGGCTTCATTTGAGGTACCATGACTTGCACTAGTATCAAATGTAGTTGGGCTACTTCCATTTATTGGAACGTTTCCTTGAAGTTCAAGTTCTTTCAGTCTCAACTCATGTTCCCTTTGCAATCTCTTTTCTTCAGCCTCCATTTGCAATCTCTTTTCTTCCCTATCAGCTTCTAATTTCCTAACTTCCCTATCAGCTTCTAATTTCCTAACCTCAGCTTCCCTATCAGCTTCTATTTGTAACCGTTTAGTTTCCACTTCTAATTGTAATCTTCTTTCAGTTTCCAATTTCTTATCTTCTCTTTCTATAAACTTGTCACACTCAGTAGTAACATATTGAATAAGAGATTCCCCACTTAAGCCAAATTCCTTAGCCGACTGCACTGTAGCAGATCTAAATTTTGCCAAGTCTGCCATTCTCTTGCAATCTTATCAATATACAAATTATAAACTTAAATAAGATACCAACTTAATTAATATACAGAATTAATTAATATCCAACCACTGTCAGCTCATCCAGTCACCAAAATTTGGTTATGTACTCACTACTATTACAATGAGTTAATTTTATTTATTACTTTCTTTCTCTTATTTATCTTTATATTTATATTTACTTTACTCCTACTTTTAATTTTACTACTGAATATCTTAAAGTAAAGACCCCAGGGTAGTAAGTAAAATCCTGGACGAGCCCCCAGATGTTGCGAGAGGTTCAGATGTTATTAAATGAAAGATATCCTGGACAAAAAAATGTATCAGATGATACCAGGATAGTGCCAGATAAGAAACTGGTCTTATAAGAAATACCCCCTTCTCTGAAAAGAGCAAGGGTGTATCGACAATCAAAGGTAGGGTCAAGCTGTATAAACCTTCAAGTATGATGATAGTGTTTGTTACTGAAGGTCTAAGTGCTACCTCTCAAGATCCTTCCTTGAATAATGGTTATTATTTTTTGTATTGACTCTGCTAGGGGATTAATTAGTTAATTAAATAGGTAATAGATATATATAACCAACAGAACCTTAACTCAATTTAAATAATTAAGTAAGACTGATTATATATATTTACAATTTATTGATTCTATACCATTTCTCTTTTCGGTTAGGAAAATGATAAAAGAATTCAAATGTTTTTACAAGATAAAATAAATAAACATGGAATGTCCATTTCCACAATAGTTAAATATGATAAAGTTATATTTCAAATATTAATTATTTATTTCACACACATATATATATATATATATATATATATATATATATATATATATATATATATATATATATATATATATATATATATATATATATATATATATATATATATATATATATATATATATATATATATATATATATATATATATATGACACTTTCTCTGGACTGTACTGTTGGTATTTAGTTTATTAAAGTCCTTCATGAGTCATCACTTAAACTGTTTTTGTTGTTATGGGTATTTTATTTGTTTGATAATGTCTCTGGATAGGCTGACCAGTGGAATTGTGTTACCACTTATCTCCAAATATGAGAAGCATCCAACTATAGCCGGGATTACAAAATGTCTGGATTTCCAGGCTGGGAAACATAGGTTGTCTAGTTCTAGATATATTGAGAACGTTTGCACCACAGAGTCCCTCAGAAGTGAATGTCTCATACAATCTTAATAGTTGCAGGATAAAACCTGTAATACAAATAATCACAACCCTTGTATGGTCCAGCACTATTCTATCCACACACACAATGGACGTAACAAACAGTTTTCAGACATGGTGCTAACAGTTGCACAGGACAATTTACCTCAGTACCACTCACAGCCAGTTCAATGTGATTACACTTTCCTTATAAATCCTACATTAGATCCATTTGTCTATGATCTGCTTTCATACAATGATTTGGTTTAGTTCAAACTATTAAGTGACACCTTGATTAATACATGTTAACAAATTATGTGATCCTTTCTCGTGGTCCTGATCAGTGTGTCTTTCCTTTTGGAAATACTCCTTCCAATACATTATTAAACCTACAGTCGTATTCTTGCCATAATTCTCACTTATTCTACACATTTCCCAATGCTGGCTTTCGTCTCTAACAGTCAACGTGCTTGCGTTCAGATGGCAATACACTCGTCCTGTAAGAGTTTTTCTTAACACACTCAACACATGTACGAACACACAAGTGGATTAATCACAAGAAAATTACATAATTATATACATATATATATTCTTTCTTACCCTCAGGCAATACACATAAGCTGTAACAGGCTGTTAAAGGGTATCTAGATCTGCTATGCAGATGCAGTGGCAAAGTATTTGACAGCACACTTTTTGCCGCTCTCTTCTGTACGCTTAGTGTTTCAAAAAGTTGTGGCTCCAAATCAGCCAAGTTCAAGGACTTTTATACCGTCGCTCCCCCGTATCGGAGAACACGGCCAAAAACCAGTGTTAGGAATCCAAAAACGAGGCATCTTTTGCCTGCTTGCTCAATGTGCAAACTTTTTAAATATTTATTATCTCTCTTAATTCTGAACCGATTTAGATCATTTAAAGTTAGTATTATACTGTGAATTTATCTCTACCGTTCTATCTAATAATTGTTCAGTTAGCAAAATGCATTTAAATCTATGCAGACTTTAACTAACTAAATTTGGGACTACCCTGATGTATAGATGTCAATTTAAACGATTTTTCTCTTTAAATGAATTACTCATCTCTAGTTCTTAAGAAATTAAATAAATTCTTACTATCATTTACACAAAATGGGCCTCTATGTTACGCCTGAAAAGGTTTCCTTATACATACTAGAAAAAGGAGCGTTTTCATTGGCTGTTTGTATCGGTCCGTTTTCCTATAATATTGCGTGCGGTAAATATGACCGTGGTGTAAGACAGACCAACACACGACACCAGGGACCATCCGAACTGCTACCATTACCATTGTCTCCTTCTTTCTCTCTTTTATCTTCTCTGCCTCACTGTTGTCTATATTTAGATGACAAGTTTACTGATATACTCTTCATGACCTTTTGTCCTAGATCCTGTACCTCATGTAATCGTCTCATCCTACCTGCTCTTTTCCTACTCCTCATTGTTCACTTTTCAAGAATTGCCTCAATTGTGTAAATAACAGCATTCTGTTCTGAGTCAGTTATGAGAGTGAGGGGGGAAAAACAGTCATAAGGATGTTGATTACATACATAATCGGTATTAGAACAAATAAACTTTATTTTTAAAAGGTTGAGAATTTGGCATGCTAGCCACTCTAACCTTTCATACATTTTCTGTCGTAACTGGCATACTGTGTGCCAGCATTAATAAGTGTGTTAGCCGCATTAAAGATGTGTTCTTTTGTTTATAATGCATTCAACACGATTTTTAAAAATGTATGGAGAAAAAAACAAAAGTTCAGATTTGGTTCAAAGGGCACTGTTCGTCCCACAGCAGAAACTACCGTTGGGGAGTGAAGTGTTAGAGACTTCATCATATTAGGTCCAGTTTTTCTACGAGGTGGGGTGACCAGTTCCCTTCTTCGCTGCCTTTTCCTTCCCTAACTCAGTGTGATGGGGCCGTAAAGACGCCCCCTTCATGTTCAAGGCATATTTATCGCCCGTATATTTTCGATGTGCGCGCAACCCACGTGACTGTCAGCCCATGTGACGGCGCGAGCAAGCATTGCTGGGATGTGAAAAGTCTGACAAAGAAGATTGATGACTAAGCCATAATAAAGCCTAAGAATTAGTTGTGGTGTGTTATATTTGATAGTCGTGTGTTATATTTGATAGTTGTGGGCCATATCTGTGTTTTCGTGCCTAATAGAGCAATAAAGGCGAGTGTTATTTAAGGGGCAAAATTAATACGCGCAGTAAGTCGAGTGATTAGCCTAGTGCCTATATAAAGAGATAGCGAGCGGCAAACGGGCCTATTTTGCAAAAGCCGCCCAGAGAGAAGAAACGAAGTTAGACACCAGAGCCAAGCTGTAAATGCTTTGAGCACATTAGCAATCGAGCACAGGCTGGGTGTTTGTTTGGTTTTGTTCGCTTTGTTATTTGTTTAATGTTTGCTTCGCGTGTTTAAATGTCACTGATAGGGTTGTAGAAATAAATACAGCCCCTGCCTTAAGAATCAGAGTTTTATTGTTGATTAGGGTCGGTTGCGAGTGTGCAAGAGAGTGATCAAATATCACATCATCATCATCATTCTCGCCCACCCTATCACAATTGGCGTCGTCGGCAGGATAGGCAGACAGTGACACCGAGCAAATGAGCAAATATTGCATTGTAAACACCCAGCGGTGCGGTATTGCAGCAAGATGGCTTCGGTCAATGCGCCTGTGAAGGTAGTGTATGTGAAGGTGCCGGAGGTAAGGCTATTTAGTGGAAAGGTAAATCCCACTTGGCAAAGAGTTTGTGGAAGATGTAGAGGCCGTGTGGAAGATGGCGCCCTTTTGCGCAGAAGACAAGGTAGACGTGATCTGGAACAACGTTACACCATGGATCTCTAGGGAATTACGGATACGTGGCGGAGCCAAGGCCAGCCCTGAGCAGTTACTCAAGATAGTAGAAGAAGCCTACAGCGAGCAACCACCAGTCAGTGAGATGACCAGGAATTTCCAGGCCGTGAGTCAGGGACCTTGGGAATATGCTGTTTTATGTGAAGGTAAAAAGCCTGATACACTGGTGCAGGTAGCCAGTGTAGAAGCTCACAATGAAGAGGAGGCACTCAGAGCAGAATTATCCCTCCTAAATTCCCAGATAGCACAGATGTCAGAGACCAGTTTGCCAGTACAAGAATAGGTGCAAAGAGAGAAAGAACCAGGCCAACCGCGAGAACAACCAACGCAAGACGAGGAGGTGTGTCCACAAGAACCGCAACTAGCCCTTCTTGTATGTGAGAGTCAGGCTGTTGTCAAGGAAAGCTGTGAGCTGACAGCACCAACAAACGCAGCTGCACCGACAAGGCGAAAAGGGGTTTGCAAGTGGTATAGTGTCCACAGGGGATGGGGGTTTATCACGCCAGATGATGGAGGTATTGATGTATTCATACATCAGACCAAGATCTTTAGGAAGGGATTCAGGAGTCTGGCGAGAAATGAGAGTGGAATTTGACAGCAAACCATCTGTCCAGGGCATGGAAGCAGTCTATGTGTGCGGCATTGGCGGTCAAGAATGCAAAAGAAGTAGGAGGCGACCCATGGCACAGAGAAAGCCTACCAGGTTGAGGTGCTATAATTGTGGTGAGTTCTCAGGCCACATGGCAGCCAAATGCCCTCAAGGCCTTCTTCCAAAACGATGTTTTAGATGCAAGTCTACAGAACACTTGATATCCACCTGTCCCTCAAGGAGCTCTTTCCCGAAGCGTACGGCCACAACTAGGTTGCCTTTAGGGTGCAAGCCAAGAGATGGCCACGACAACTGTCACACTAGGGGCGCCGACAAAATTGGTCGTCGTCTAGGGGAGGAAACCCGTCCTAAGCAGATAGGAGGGAGTGCACATCAAGGTTCAGAAGAGGAAACTCATCTAAAGCAGATTGTGGGGAATGTGGGCCACCGTCTACACAAAACGACTGTGAAACCCGTCAGGAGCAATCCCCCTTCAAAGTCGACAGCTGCAAGAACTGACAAGAAGAAGTCACAAGCCAGCAGCGACGCGGCACAAGTAGATGAATCTTCTAGACCACAGCAACTGCCAGCCCAACAATGGACAACGAGGGACATGACGACCAAGAGTGTCCCCAGCCGGGTTGTACCTATTCCAGAAGCTCAGCCCAAAGCATCGCCGCTCAGAAAGAGTCATTCGCAGCACCAACGATCTGAGAGGTTACAATTGAAGCGCCAGAGGTAGTGATGTTATCGGGACAACAACAAAATCAGAAGGGAGATATGTGATGGGGCCGTAAAGACGCCCCCTTCATGTTCAAGGCATATTTATCGCCCGTATATTTTCGATTTGCACGCAACCCACGTGACTGTCAGCCCACGTGACGGCGCGAGCAAGCATTGCTGGGATGTGAAAAGTCTGACAAAGAAGAAGATTGATGACTAGGCCATAATAAAGCCTAAGAATTAGTTGTGGTGTGTTATATTTGATAGTCGTGTGTTATATTTGATAGTTGTGGGCAATATCTGTGTTTTCGTGCCTAATAGAGCAATAAAGGCGAGTGTTATTTAAGGGGCAAAATTAATACGCGCAGTAAGTCGCGTGATTAGCCTAGTGCCTATATAAAGAGATAGCGAGCGGCAAACGGGCCTATTTTGCAAAAGCCGCCCAGAGAGAACAAACGAAGTTAGACACCAGAGCCAAGCTGTAAATGCCTTGAGCACATTAGCAATAGAGCACAGGCTGGGTGTTTGTTTGGTTTTGTTCGCTTTGTTATTTGTTTAATGTTTGCTTCACGTGTTTAAATGTCACTGATAGGGTTGTAGAAATAAATACAGCCCCTGCCTTAAGAATCAGTTTTATTGTTGATTAGGGTCGGTTGCGAGTGTGCAAGAGAGTGATCAGATATCACAACATCATCATCATCATTCTCGCCCACCCTATCACATCAGGGTCAGGTAACCATTTACAGTTGCATCCTTCGTTCGGTGCCCCAAACTCTGGTTCGTGCATTCATCTCGGCCTCTACAGTTCTTGTCAGGCTATTATTTTTTTTTTGTCGGCCTTTCTTTTGCCTTCGTTCTGAGACCCATAGCATGTCAGTTCTGGTAACACGATGTCGAGGTCTCACCTGAGGACATGGCTAACCCAGTTCCAGCTATATATACGGCGTGTGCAGCCTAATCCTGAATCTGATTGCTCATACCATCAAGTCCAAACGAGTTTTAATGCCAGGAGGTGTTTGTGAAGGTTGAGTGTTCTTAGAAAAGGATAATCTGTTAGAACTGTTGTAATTGGTGTCACACAAGATTTCTGATTTACAAACTTCGCAGTAAAAATTGAAGACTTGAGGAACAGTATTAACTGGAAAGAGTGTGAGTAGGGAATGGTAAGGTGTGTATGGTTTGTTCACTGTAGTGAGCGTTTCATCCTGTTGAATTCACTGGTGTGAACGATTTATGCGTGATGTTTGGCAGAGAGATCTGTTAACCGTTCTCTTGTTTTTGGAGTGAGTGAACTGACAATGAGTCAGGCAGAGAGATATGTTAACCCTTCTCATGTTTTAGGTGTGAGTAAGTGAACTGACATTGAGAAACGGTGGCTGTCGCAATTGACCTAGAGGATGCTTATAACAGTGTGTACTTTGCAACCCTAATAGACTATAATGGCATGCGGTGTAAACCCTTCGATAACAAGGTGGATAGCGGCTGCCTTAATGGAGAGATCAGTTGCATTTCGCTTGGGACCTTGGACATCAGAACCAATGCGCATTTGCCCGGGACTACCCCAGGGTTCTCCACTATCACTAGTGCTGTTTAACATCTACACAGCAAAAGTAGCAACCTTTCAACCAACAGATATAGGCAAAAAAATTTAGTGTTTTTATTATTATTTTTTATTACATTTCGGCACCTTTTCCCATGTTGGCGCCACGTGCGGCTGAGATCCGCCCAAGATGTTGTCTACTGTTTTTTCTTGCTGTGCCTTATCCAAAGCCAGCGTCTCCTACTAACGTCTTGTTCCGCCTGTATTTGTCTTGTTCCGCCTGTATTTGTCTTGTTCTTTCCAAGAGTTTCATATTGGTGATGTTGTTGTACTATGTCAATCTTTCAGTTCTTCTCATGTACCCATATTCGTTTGCATAGCTAGGCGGGGTTGTCGCACGGAAGGTCCTGGGTTCGAGTCCTGCTTCAGCCACTCACGTCTGTTGTTTTTCTGTTGTCTATTTTACTACTTTATTTCTTACGAGTGCCAGAAAACATACCTTTATGTTTGTCTAATATTTATTTACCCATATTTGAAAGTGGCCTCTCAATGACCTACATAAATTAATTATTATCCATTAAGTTACAGTGGGTAGGGACGAAAGCTTAAAAGGACAGTGACCAACTTTCCTGTAATCGTTAAATCTGTTAAAATAATAAAATAGTAAGAAATGGACGGAATGGTTAACCATTTCTAAGAAAGATAAAGGCAGGTCCATAGCAGATACTGCCGAGTGAAGTGTTAGAGACTTCACAATATTGGGTCCAAGATTTTTGAATGAGGTCGGGTGACTATTTATATTCTTTGCTACATTTTGCCTTTCCTGGCTCAAGAGCAGAGTATAGTGCCCATTTACAGCTGGGTAGACTTGACCCCGGTAACTCCGCCGCGAGAGGAAAGCTCTGTAACCATTTAGCCAATCAGACGTAACCGTTGCTACTGAGTTTTTCTGTTTCTTCAGCTTCGCCATGCAAGCATCAAGACGCTATACAAGCTTACCTCGCTTTAAGGCGCTAATCTTTAGAGCGCTTCGCTAATACGGCGCTTTTCAGTTATATTAATGTTTATTATTTTCGGCGCTTGCCATGCTCATATTTCTGCATGCGCCCTAATATAACAGACTATGTTGAACGGGACGCGCCTCGCCAAAACGGTGCAAATTTTTTTTTTTTTTTTTTTTTTGCCTTGCCTTGCTCTTAAGGGGGTTTTCGTCGGTGACGCGCACATAAACTCCGAAGAAGTTCTACAGTGGGTAAAATACTATCAAACTGTATAGCATGCTACAGAGAAATCCGTCGCGAAAGGAATCGTCAGTAAATGAGACAAACTTCATTGTTGTCTTATTTTAAAAAAGTGCAACAGCCACCACAACTTTCAACAGCAAGTAGCACTAACATTCAACAACCACCAACATCAAGGCAAGACTCCACCAGCAAAGAGAATTAGATTCGTTGAAGGCTCAGATGATAGCTCAACTGTCTCCTTCAGCCTTCTTTCAATAATTACTTCTTCTAAAATGTTCATTCTTCAGTCACCATAAGCAAAAAACGAAAATGTTTTAAGGTTAGCACTACAGTGCTGTAGCATTTTTTTTTATAATTTATTATTTTCACCTTTGTATCGTTTTTTTTTTTTTTTAGGTCTCGCGCTATTGCGCACTTAATATACGATAGTGTAAACATGTTTTTAGGCTTTTATATGCACTGGCAAGTGAAAAAAAAAGGTTGTGGTTCACTTAAAGGCGATATTCGCTTTACCGCGGTGGTCTGGAACCTAACCCGTCGTATTTGCGAGGTATGCCTGTACGTCCTTTTCGGGGCTTAGTATTTTTTAACTTTGTACTAGAGTTGCCATAGTTCACTTATGTACTTACTTGCATAGTAGTTCTTCGTCTATGTTGAGGGGTGAAAGTTAGCCACCGAGAAAACGAGAGAGAGAGAGAAAGGCAGACAGACGGAAAGAGAGAGAGGGAGAGAGAGACTTGCTGTTCTTCCAGCGAACGTTGGGTCGTCCTAGAAGTCTGGATCCCTGGCAAGAGTTCACTTATCTTTGAGTTGTAATTGTGTTCCGATATAACAAGCGGACTTTATTTTAGGATGAAAGGTATCCCAGTCATTCTGCTTTTTCTAATGGATGGGTATGAAAAAAAAAAAATCGAAAAAAAAGGTGATTCCGTCTGTCGTAGATTTTTGATAGGGGAATTAAGATCAATTATGGTCCCGTCTGGATAGAACTAGAACAGGTGATAGCTCAGTGGGAGATAATGTAAAGAAATAGATTTTCGCGAGTGAAATGGTGAAAGGTAAAGTCTGTCCCAGGATTTTAGATATAATCTATTAGAGATAATCTAATCCAGCCTATCGGTTACGACAGATACTTAGATCAGACAGTTTCCCTATAAATATATATATATATATATATATATATATATTCAACCACTCACATCTACACACACACAGATAAGTGACAACAATTAGACACACAGACGGGAAAACTATATCAATGGAATAGGGATCTTTTGGGACAAGCTGACCAACACACGTAAATAAAGTTTATGTAAATTTTATTTATCATAAAGAACTTCACAACAGCAATATTTTTGAATATCAAAATCAAATACAAATAAACATAAGTTAATGAATTAATTAAAGAGTTAGACTCATAGGTGTACTCCTCCCTCCCTCTGTTGATACAAGATCCCGTTAGACGAAAGTTATTAACCCCAAATAGTCAAAGATTTATACGCTATGGTCTGGTATTTCCCTCTACGGTATAGAACAGAGTTATACGTTAATCTCTTCTGGAAAAGGGACAGCATTAGCAAAAACTTGCATAAAAAATACACAAAGTGAGTACATGGATTCTACAAGATGTATGTGAGAATTATTCATTCATTCTTCCTCTCTTCTCAGACAACCGTGGCCACGAGCATTCTTTCTTACCTAATACTTGTGTGGTATCTTCTGGGACAATCTTTAGGACACACGCCCACAGCAAATCCAGTGTTATTTTTGGCAAAGGGAACCCCAGCTCCTCAAAAGACAGATTTAAGTCAACTTCTCCGGGGAGCATTCCCTTTGGTATTATTATTTAGGATTACTGTTTATGTCACATTTAATTTGTCCATGTAAGAAATTTAACAGCGCTCACAGTGTCAATAGCTTGAGATTTCCAGTACATAGAGTTGACCGGATGGTAACTTCTGTCAGTATAAAATTCCTTGTCACACCACAAATGGTCAAGTGTCGGGAAATGGTAATGGTTGTTAAGTCACCGCAACAGGCTGACTGTAAATGAAATTGGAAAAGAAATCTGGATCTATATGCCCAGTTACAAAGTCACTCTTAATGTTCTTTGGGTTTTGTATTCTGTCTCTTTCTGGGTGTAAACACAACCTCAGACAGTTTTACTTTGAAAAGACCCAGATACTAATTAAAGTGTTCTTTTGTATGGTTACTCTCAGATTTATACGGAAGCCGCTGGTAAGGTTTAGGGTTTGACCCAATACTGTGTAAAGGAGAAAAAATACATATACTTAACCATAATATAGTATTCACAATCCTATCCTTAACCCACGTAAAATAGAATATTTCTATCCACTTTGGTTATTTAACTTAAATTGAAACTACAAGCTTAGAGCTTGCCTCATCGTTTAAAAACTCCCATGAAATAAATTATACTCATTTTAAAAAATCAATCATCACGAATTAGAAATAACTACATATTTCGTCAATACTCATGATGAACAGTGCCTTTTACTAGTTGGTTAAAATATTCTCTGACTGGTTACTAGCTATTAATTAAATTTACTTTATAGCTGGAATAGTTTAGCTAGAAATATTTATTTTTTCTGCTAGCCCCTGTAACACAGTAAAACCTAGAGAAATATAAATGACGGACCTATCTAGTAAATCACTCTGCACAGAAAATCTAGTGAAATATAATCGACGATTTTACCACTTAAAACACTCAAAACTACTAGTATAGTATTTACCTTCACACAAACAACTCAGACTGTCTCCACCGAAAACTAAGAACTCTACTTAATACAAGTAATTCTAGAATCGTAGCTAGATGTCTTCTGAATCTGTGGCGGTACTGGATAAATTGAGTTAGAATGCTGGGGTTTATATATCTGAAATCAAAGGGAATATACACTATACACCGAAAACTAGACTCTCTGCCAGATTTAGCACCTACGTTCAGATCTTGGGAAACACGTGAAATCAAAGCCATTTTTCACGCTAGACCCGAAACCCAGACTCTCTCTGTTGCGTATGGACTCGCTTGAGATCCAGCGTAACTTAATTTGCTAATCAGTGCAAATTGTACACGTCTCTGCTCGTATGGCCTTCTAGCGAGCAATGTCTTTTGATCTGGCAATTCGCCGTGTTTAATTACCTGCTCTAGTGAACGGATTTCAAGGGAGGTAATAGAAATGTGCCTCACCTTGGTTCCAAATAATCTGCTCTGATCGCTGTCTGATCTATTACCACGATTTTCAATCGCTGGCGTTAATAATTACAGCTCAACGTAGCTAATAGGTCTGCTCGGGAACATTCATCAAAGAAAATAGCGAACCGCAATAAAATGCGTGCTAAATAGAAAAAGAGACAGATCTCTGAGTGTTAGAATGGTTTTATGTTAACAAACAGGCGTAGGTGAAAGAAAGGTAAAAGAAAAGTGTAGATAATGAAATAGATATATGAAAGCTATTATCATAATATGTCACACCGTCTTACGAGGACAAAAGACAAAGAAAATAGCAAACGTTGTGGCCACCTGGCCTTCGTGGGGGAAAGGAAAGAAAGAAAGTGAGGGATAGATAGGACACATAAGAATGAAATTAAATATAAAAATGATAATAATAGTAAAACATGGGTACTTCCCTAAACGCAACTTTTTCTAAAGATACCTTTTGTTGTGTTTGGCGTGTATCCTGTTTGTTGTTGCGGAGGGAGCAAATCTGGCAGCCCTGGGCAGGTTTTATGTCCCTGATATGATGCTTTTCTCTCAGCAGACGATAATAATACATGATAGGTACATAGATAATAATAGTGTATTCAGCTGTAAAACGGACTCCAGTCATTTTGTTCCCACTTACCTGGTAGAATGCGTGTGAGCCTTGCAGTGGTGTACCATGGGGGTGGGAGGGGGTGGGGGGGGGGGCAAAGGTGGAGCAGTATACATACAGCCATCTTCATCTTCTTGCCAATATGTGATTTGCTGAGGAATCCTCTATTTATTGTCTGAAAAAGTCTCCCAGCTGCCACTCTTCGGGTAGCCAACTTTTCTTTGATGCCTCCCTTCCAGACTCCAAAGTATTTAAAAGTGGTTAACCTGCTCCAGGATCTGTTCTTCCAGCATAATATGATACATTTTCCCTTCTCTTAAGAGATCACCGTGGTTTTTTATTTGGAGCTGCTGATAACAATCACTCTCTTCTCCAGTTCTTCTGTCCAGACTTGCAAGTTGGATTGAAGATGTGCCTCTGATTTAGCAATGAGGGCAACATCGTCGGCAAATGACAGCTCTGAAATACAGACCTGTCTCATCTTCCAGTACCCCAATGAATACTTTTTGGCCCTTTCCTTACATGCTTTGATGATATCGTCCATGAGGAGTATAAAAAGATAGGGTGACAAAATATCCCTTGTGTTACACGAAGTCTAATTTATCAAGAAGATCATTTCGTTAAGACTTCTAATAATATAAGCAAAGCCGTATGCTGCCAGCAGTCAAGACTCAGCATTATCTTCAAGATCAGACAGCAGTCAATTACCTGAGGCAACTGCCAACAGTATCTACGCTTTAAGGATTTCAAATTGTTTATGGACACTACATCCAATGAGTTCTATCAACTGCTACATGTGCAATACAGCAGTAATCGCACATCTTGAGATAACCCACACTGGAAAATACTTCTACACTGAGCAGTATGTGCATAATATTGTATGATCATACAGTGTGGAACATCATCGGATTATGGACTCAGTAAATTATTATCATTAGTGTAGTAAAAATTAGTTTATCTCATCACTATTTCATTCTTTACATAGCTTTAATCTAATATATCAATTACGGTTTTACATTTTGTGTGTTTTTTCTTCTATAATCATCCGTTTTACTTTTTACTAACCCTAAATTTGCATATAAAACTTATATAGCCTTGTTAATCTATCTCAGTTTTTGAGTAAATATATGTGCTGTCATTGTCACATATATAGATATAGGCAAACAGCCTTCACTTAGGAGGTTTTGGCTCTTTTCTTTGTCAAGATATTAGGTCAGAGTTTCTCAGGGATTCAGAATCAATTTTTCATAATTCCTTAGATATCACTATCTATTGGAGCATTCGATTTCTCTTCCTCTTCTCCTTATCTCAAACAGGACTATCTCTTTCACGAACGAGCCAAACTTAGAAGACTTTACTGATATTATTCCAAAGGTAACACTATCTATACACCTATCATATTTTGGGCACAACACAAATATTGCCTCAACAAGAAGATTCAAATAAACATTTCCCTTCCCGGTTACTTTAAAAATTTGATGTTTTTCTTCGGGATTTATTGAGTTTGATTGTGTGATTGACTTGTATTTTCTGAATACTTTAATCCAGTTGATTCAGTTCCAGGTTTAAGTTCATCTAACATTGGGAAATTATCATTGTTTTCATTTGGTCCTTCCCCTTTGTCATCGCTTGTTATTGATCTGGATGACAATATTTCACAGAAGAGCGTATTAATTAATTCATCTGTGATATAATATAATGTAGTTTTTTTAACAGAAAGAACAGTTTTTTTGTTCTATTTTTAATGTCTTTGAAGCACACAAGGAGGGTAACATTTTTCTCTTTCGCTGTTCTCCGAATCTTTTTAGAGCATTTCTTCAGCTAAATAGCTATCCAAAGCTTTAATTAACCCACCACGCCCATACAAATTAGAATTAGACAACAACAGAAAGACTGGAAAATATTAAGCTCTACTTGTGTACACAAACTGACCTGAACTGCATCGATTAACATCAAACTTTATTTTTTTAACATGACTCATTCACTCGCCAAATAAAATGTAAGCATTAAAAAAAAAAGCGAGACAAGGTGAGCGTTTTGTAAATTCATTTAAGTGTAACATTTTTAAAAAATAAATATTATTTTCAAAATTTCCCGGGTACCCTTCATTATTTTTCCCAGGACTCAACATGCACAAAAATTTAGACAATGGCAGGTAATTTCATCCCAAGAATTCCTGAGTCAGAAAGCTAAAGACTTACCACCATTCCTAGCTACCTACCTACCAACCAACCTACATACTTACATACCAACATACCTACACACCAGCCTGCCTACCAACCTGCCAGTCTACTAACTTGCCTGCATACCTACCTACCAACCTATATACATACATACAAACCTACCTAGCAACCAACCGACCTGCCTGCCTACCTACCTACCAACCTATTTGCCTACGTACCTACCAAAAAACCTCCTACCTTCAATGCTACCTACTTACCTACCCACCCACCAACCGACCTACCTACCAACCAACCTACCTATCTTCATGCATGCCAACCTACTTACCAGCCAACCCACCAACAAACATCCTACCTACAAACCACTCTACCAACCAACCTAGCGAAAGCCAGTCTACTTGCCTACCTACCAACCTACTTACCTTACCAACCAACATACCTACATACCAATCTACCTACCAGTTAATCTACCTACATACCAAACAACCTACCTGCTAACAAACCTGCCTAACAACCAACAAACCTGCCAAGCAACTTACCTACCTGCCAACTTAACTACCAACCAATCTACCTACCTGTCTAACAAATTACCTACGTAAATGTTGTCTCTCTGTATATCTACCTACCATCCATCCATCCACCCACCCATTTTTATCTTTCTTTCCATCTATCTGCTCATTTGTCCGTCCACCCATCTGTGCTTTTATCTATCTATCTGTCTTGTCTTGTCTGTCTGTGAATCCATCCATCCATTCATCTATCTATCCGTCCATCTATCTATCTATCCATGGGAGCAGGGCTGGTGTAATGGTTACCACATTGCGCTGGCGATCAGGTGTTCAAGGTTCAAGCCCGGGCGTGGGCATTTGAAGAAGTGTCACCAACCGGGATTTTGACTGAAGAACCTGAATGGCTCCTGAGATAAACCCTCTGTGGATGGAAGGAGCGAAGCTCCTGACCGGGTTGGAAGGAAAGTACACAAGTTCCCCAGCCTCGCAATGACATGTCATTGGGCCAAAGGGCTGAAAGCACAAGTGCCGCTGGTAAAAAAAAAAATAAATCTATCTATCTATCTATCTATCTATCTATCTATCTATCTATCTATCTATCTATCTATCTATCTATCTATCTATCTATCTATCTATCTATCTATCTATTTATCTGTCTATCTATCTATCTATCTATCTATCTATCTATCTATCTATCTATCTATCTATCTATCTATCTATCTATCTATCTATCACTTTCACAGTATGAAATATTAAATACTTATTACTGTTAAATCAACAGAGCATGTGTATGTATATTATTTTATGCAAGCCCACATATTTCTTCTTATTTAAATTTATAAATACTTAAAAAGTTTAGTAAAGCCTTTAGAAAATATTTATATTTCTTTGCAATATAAGTGTGCAATATAGTTTCCTTGATCGTAATCGTAAACAAAACCAAGTGCAAGCTAACACAAAAATTTTACAAATAGAGAGGAAAGTAAAGTTATACTAAACAGTAAATGAGTTCTGTTAAACATTTTCAAATCATATTACTCAAGTTTTACAAACTCTTTTTCCTTACATAGTAAAGGCAGCGTGAAACGGAACTAGCCACCCCACCTTATAAAGCTGGACCTGGTATAGTGAAGTCTCTAACACTTCACTCCTCTACAATAATTTCTGCTATGGGACAACCTTTACCTGTTTAGATAGTAAATATTTGACTGTAAATTTTAAATATCATCGTAGCTATATCCATGACAGCTCTTTGTCTCTGCCCCTACTTAGCATCATCATTATCTGTGCCACTGAATGATTTTGAAGTTGATATAGATGTTGGAAATTTGAACAATTACATCACATGAGATGCTTTCTCATGCAGTATGAGTCCACACACACATTTTTAAAGATTCATTCATCACCCTTCCACTCCTCAGGGAGCATAGGCCTTCAACAAACACATGCCAAGTCTTCCTGTCCTGTGCCATCAGCTCAAGTTCTTTCCATGTGTTCCTCATTACTTTTATATCTGTCTCCAGTTCTCTTCTCTCTATGTTCTTTGCTTGTCCTCTACTTTTCTGACCCTTTGGACTCCAGAACAATGACTGCCTTGTAATACTATCATGATGTTTCCTTAGTATGTGTCCTATCCATCGCCAGCATCTTCTTCTCATCTCTTGTTCCACTGGCATTTGTCTTGTTTGTGTCATCAGTTCCACATTTGTGAGCTTGTCTTACTATTGAAATCCTTCTGTTCTATGCAAGCACTCATTATGAATGTCTGTACCTCCGTGGTTGTTGTTTTTGTTGTTCTCCATGCAGTAGGACTTTTTCTTCTTCTTTGTACACTCTCAGATGTCGACTTGAATGGTTTCAAAGAAAGCAGTTGTCAGCTTGAAGCTATATGAATCTCCATAAACTTTTTCCTCGAATGGTACTGGTGTTGGCCATATGCGCTTTCTCTGTTCCGCATATGTTGGGCATCGTTGAAGCAGATGTTCAGCAGTCATTTTATCAGTGTCACAGTTACACTCAATGGTAGTTCATATTGTTAGCTTGTTGAATAGCTTGTGTGTTAGACTGACTTGATGTTTGAGTTCAAGATTCTGATTTTTGTGTTGGACTTGAATTCTTTTGATCTTAATTTGTATTCTTTGGAAGAGTTGCTCTATATTAACTCCTGTGAAGTACTGATTTTAAAGGTAAATGTTGTGCCACAGCAGATACTGCCACAGGGGAGTAAAGTGTGGGAGACTTCACTATACTAGGTATCATCTTTATGAGGTGGAGTGACCAGGTCCCTTCCTCGCTGTCTTTGCCTTCCCTAACTCAAGAGCAGAGTCAAGTACACAGTTACAGTTGGTTAGACTGGAGCGTGATGCTACCAGGTTTTTAATTCATTATCTGTACCTCAGTGGTTACGAGCACTAGTCTCTCGCAGCAAAGGTGCCAGGTTTGAATCATATTAGTGGCATGCTCCAGTCTACACAGCTGTAAATGGGTACCTGACTATGCTCTTTGAGTTAGGGAAGGAAAAGACAGTGAGGAAGGGCACTGGTCACCCCATCTCTCGATGCTGGACCTAGTATGGTGAAGTCTCTAACACTTCACTCCCCTATGGCAGTATCTGCTGTGGGACTACCTTTACCTGTTTTACCTGTACCTTGAGAAACAATTGCTCACTGATTTTAAGAATAGGGATGTTGTGTAATACTGGAAAATATGAGCAGGGGGGGAAGACTGAATAACATTTGGAGAAGAGTTCTGGTGACAGAAATGAAAGGAATGGGGAAGATATGGAAAGACTGGAACTGATGGCATTGGACAGGTAGACTTGGCAAGAGTTAGTTGAAGGTGTTAGCAAGAGTTAGCTCAAGGTGTTAGCAAGAGTTAGCTGAAGGTGTTAGCAAGAGTTAGTTGAAGGTTTATGCTCCTTGTAAAGTTTATGAGCAGTGATGATGACTGGAAAATTTAAGTAAAGGTCACATTACAGTCACTAAGAATGTCATATTATAGTCAAGTAAATATGTCACATTACAATCAAGTAACAATGTTCAGACATATCGTTATTTTGAAGACTTTTTATTATTATTATTTTTTTTTAATTTCAGGGCCTAACAAAACAATTCTTTCCGCGATATATGACTACCAAGCAAGAACAGAGTCTGAGACATCCTTCAGTAAAGGGGACCAGATGGAGCTCTTGGATGACTCGTGAGTTTTGAAATGCAATTCTGTTTCTTATTTTTTATTTAGTTTCTTGATTTTTTTACCTGCTGTCTTTTTATCCTGTCTTTTTTATCTTTATTGTTCTTTCTCTTCTGAAGAAAAACTGTCCAACAAATCAGCATGTTATGTCTATATATTAGTTGCATTTTTGCATGTAAACTTAATATGCTTTTTAACGTGTAAACTTTCTAATTTGTTACTTCAGAAGGAACGGTGAAAGACATTAGTGTTAAAAGTGAACATCGAAGATATACTTTTGTAATGTTCAGGATGTTCAGGCCAGTTTTGAGGAAATAAAACTAACAGTTCATCACAAAAATTAATGTTGTTTAACCCTGCTGTGAAGATCAAAGTCTTTAATGGTGCTGAAGCAAGGAGGTATTAAAATTTCTTCTTCTTTTTTCATTCACCTCAGGAGTTAACCTGAAAATGTTGAAAAAAAAAAGAAAGTAGTGTTCAATTTGAGGCTGTGGACATCTCCGTAGAGTTTTTCTTGGAATTGTACTGGTGACAGCCATAAGCGCTTTCTATGTTCCTCATATGTTGGGCACCTTTGAAGCAGATGTTCAGCAGTCAATTTATCAGTGCTACAGTTACACTCATCAGTAGTTCCTATCTTTAACTTGTTGAATAGATGCTATCCCTGTTTGTTGTGACTGTGTGAAGTCTGAAGATTACCACTTGTTCACTAAACTTGAATTTAAAAAGTAGTAAAGCATCTTTTCACACTTTGCCTTAAAGTGTTGTGGGGAGATGTATTCCATTTTACTTACCTACATCAAACTGACAACTTGCCAGGTCTGTTTTGGCAGGGTTCCTTGTGGGATTTGAACCTCCATCTTTGATGATGAAAAGCAGGCATGTTAACCTCTAAAATAAAGAGGAACTAATTTTTGTTTAAAAAACCTGAATTAAAAAGCATTGAAGCTTCAGACCTGGTGATTACATCAGATAAAAGGGTTCAGATAGCAAGAAAAAATATCTCCAGTTAAACAACAAACAAACAAAAGCACCAAAAAGCAGTGCACAGCTAGAGATAAAAACAATATATTCTATTTAGAGAGCAGTCCAATATTGCTAGCCAGACATTGGATTGGAGGCAATTTTGAACGCTTAATTTGTGCTTATTAGAATGGGGTAGGGAAAGCAAATGTGCTGGTTTAAGACTAGATACATTAGATTATGAAAGATGGAATGATGATTCTATATTCTGATTATGAGGATGTATTTTTGTAAGTCAAACTGAATAAACTTAGTAGAACAAATCATGATCTACAACTATTGTATTACACATGGAGAAGAAAACTGGAGACAGACTTAAAAGGGATGAGGAAGATGTGGAAAGAATTTGAGTTGATGGCACGTAACACGGAGACTTGGCATATGTTTGTTGAAGGCCTATGCTCCTGGGGGAGCTGGTGGGTTATGATGATGGATTATTATATTAAATCATAACCATTCATTTCCTTCAATTCTTTGAGAAGCCTCAAATTTACGCCAAGTCTTGGTGTCCTGTGCCATCTGCCTAGGGTCCTTCCTTGCCTTCGTTTTTCCCTATCATTTCTCGTCTCCATGTGTGTTTAAAAAAATTGTTTGTATCTGTATATCTCTCTTCCTTAAGGATTTCAGAACAAGGACTTTCTTTTAACTTCCTTGACATCACTGACTATTAGCCCTACTGGTCTTAAAACGTCTGTCTATTATAAGGCTACTGACACTCACGGTTTCCTTCTTTATACTTCATCGCATCCTCTTAGTTGTAAAAAATTCCATTCCCTTTTCTCAACTTCTTCGCTTGCGTCGGTTATGTCACGATGACGATGATTTCCATCAGCGAGCTCAAGAGATGCTAGAGTTCTTTCGCCGATGTCTTTATCCAGAACATGTTTTATCTGATGCTCTTAATCGTATCACACGCGTCACTCGTCAGATGGCACTCACGACTAAACTTCTGTCCAATCTGACAGACTCAAACTAGTTCTAACTTTCCATCCTCACTGTCTGGCGGTGAAGAGAATTCTGTTTCAACATCTGCCTATTCTCCACTCTGATCCTGATACCAGAGAGTTGTTTCGTGATACACCTTTGGTGGCATATCGTAGGGATAGGAATTTTAGGGATATTCTTCTACACAGTCGCTTGCGACATACTAGCCCTTCATACTTTGGTACTAAACCGTGCCAACGCCGTATATGTAAGAGCTGTCCGTTTGTACTCCAAACTCAGACAGTCACTTTTCCGAAAGAAAAATTTATCATTAGAGAGTCTTTCACGTGCGAATCCAGAAACCTGATTTATGCTATCATCTGCAAGAGGTGTGGCATTACCTATATTGGTGAAACTGGCAGGCGGTTGGCAGACAGGTTTCATGAGCACTTGAATGACATCTATCATGACAAACATTTACAGTGACCCTTCATTTCAATAGGCCTGACCATTCAGGTAAATCTGATATTCATGTTACTGCCCTCCTTTCGTGTGTCGGTAATGACCGGACTCGCTTTTCATTGGAGAATCGTCTTATTTTTCAAATGGGCGTTTTATCTCCTGAAGGCCTTAATGTTCAACATCATTTTGCATAAATTCTGGTAGCTTTTCTCTCTTTTTCATTCTTCTTTATTATTCTTCTTTATTCGTTGTTTTTTTTTCGATCCATCTTCTTATGTTTTGGATTTGATTCGTTTTGTATCCTTTTGTATCTTTTTAAATTGTCACTATCTTATACGTCACTTCCTTCAAGATTTCTTGGACAGAATACTATGGTGTTCTTTTTCCAAGCATCTACGGATCTAGCTAAGCGAACTTTTACTTGTTCCGAAGTTTTGTTCATTCTTTTTTTCGTTTCGTTGAATATTTACTTTCTTGTTTCGATATTTCTTTTAGGTTTTATGATTTTCTTGTATTATTATTGTTCTTTTTTCACTCATTACTGTGGGTGTTTATTTTTTCCATCTGCTTGTATCGCCCATTTTGTGTATGTTTCTTATCATCGTATGTTTTTGTAGTACCTATATGTAATTCTTGTCTTTGTCACCTGTTTGTGGCTGACGAAGGGTAAAACCCGAAACGTCCCTTGTTTCTTGTGAACCGTTATTTGTAAAACTGATTCAATACCATTTTATTGGCTTATATACTTATATTCCTTACCAGTTTTACAGCAGCCCCTTAAGTTATTTACTTTCTTTTAACACTGTCAACAAGTCTCCTCATTGTGTATCTTATCTATCACCAGCATCATTAGCAAATATTATATATGTAAAATATATTGCTATGTATTTCTATTTCTGTGTTACTAGACACGCTGATTGGTGGCTGGTACGGATGAGAGATGGAACGGAAGGATATGTCCCATACAACTTTGTTGCTCGCCAAGACACGATGGAATCTCAAGAGTAAGTTTTAGTTAAGCCAGCAGTTAATAACATAATACAATTATTGTCATCACCAACAGCACCACCTCAGATTGGGCGAAAAGAAGCTAACACATCAAGCAGAAGAGAGGAGAAAATGTTGAAAGGAACACCAGGAAACAAAAAACAGGTGAGGGCTGACATCTCAGGGGCGTTTTCTCATAGTCAGTTATGACTGAAGGGGCTATTATTATTATGCTCCAGTATAACTGAAATACCTAATGTGTAGGTGGGCATGCATTGCCAAAACTTTATGTTTTAAAAAAAAATCTGGCATTCAGTTTCTTGTCTTGTGTTGACTCTATTGTGAAGCTTTAATACTCAATTCAACGTTTTTGGTTTTAATAAGGGTATATTGTGTGATTCCATTTTCTATGCTAGGCCGGTGTTAGCCTTGAAAAGAGCTGGTCCAGAGATGGATTCCTAGCTACTGTCTATACTCGTCACATCATTTGGTTGATCTTAATATTTTGGGGGTCTTTTCCAATCAATCTGTGCTGTTATTGTCTTCCCATATGTTTTTGTTAGTTTGCATTCAGTTGTTGGCATACATTCCAGACCTTATAGAACATGTGTTCTTCAGACAGTAACATGAAACACTGTAAGGATGTAGTTCATTACCTTCTGGCTCCAGATTCATTACAGATCCTCCCACCTTGTGATGTCCATTCAAGACCCTTCCATATCTTCATTTTCCTTTTAATATCTATATCCAGTTCTCTTCTCCTTGTGTTTTTCAGTCTACCTTGTTACAGAACAACGATTGGCCTCGTGATGCTATCGTCAGGTTTCTTCATCATGTGTCCTATCCATTACCAGTGTCATCTTCTCATCTCTTGTTCCAGTGGAACTTGTCTGGTTCTTGTCATCAGTTCCACGTTGACGACCTTATCACACCATATCATTGCCCTCTGTTCTATGCAAGCACCCATTTATGAAAGTCTGTAAACTTCTTGGTTGTTGTTTGTGTTAATGATGTAGTAATATCCTAGAATTTATTGTATTTTCAGCTGGTTCTTTGGGAAGATTACCAGAAAGGATGCAGAGAGATTACTGAAATTACCCCAGTCTACTCTAGGAGCTTTCCTTATACGAGAGAGTGAAACTGAACCAGGTTTGTACTAATCTGTAATGATGATGATGATATAATCCCTTTAAATGTGAGCAGGTAGCTCTTGACAGCCCATTGCCTCTCTGACACTAATCTGTAATAAAAACAGCCAACTTTTACTAAGTGGAGGTGAACTGAACACTCTTTGAGGTGGTGTGAGCAAGAAAGTCAGAAGTAACTACTTCTGTGCTAAAACACAGAATGAAACATTAAGTGGATGTTACTGGTGGATGTTACTGGTGGATGTTACTGGTGGCTGTTAAGCTCAAAGTACAGTTGAATGGCAGAATCGTTGCTTCTCAAGACAGTTACTACTTTCAAAACCAGGTGGTACCACGCTGCAGTCTACCTAGCTGTAAATGGGTACCTAGCTCTGCTATTGAGTTAGGGAAAAGAAAAAGCAGTGAGGAAAGGAACCAGTTGCGCCACCTCATTAAATTTTGAACTAGTATAGAGCAGTCTCTAACACTTCACTCCTCAATTGTATCCTTTTATCTTTACAGTTGAATGTGCTGACATGTCCTACGTGACCTATATGGTAATTTCTTATGGGATGTGCTGTTATATCCTGTGTGATGTGCTGTCATGTCTTATGTTCTCTGTGTCTTCATTTCCTATGTTATGAGCTGTGTGGGATGTGCTGTCATGCCCAATGTTATCTGTGGCTTTATTTCCCATGTGACGTGCTGTTATGTCCTGTGCAGAATGTGCTGTCATGTCCTTTTTGACGTCATTCAGAGCAGGGGCCGGCAACCGGTCAATCTTGATCTACCTGTAGATTCAAAGGCATCATTTGGCACATCTTGAGGTGACGGAGGGAGAAAAAGAATTTTTAACCATGGGTAAATTTTAGACCAGCTCTCATCCAGTGGCACTTAAAAGAATAGTCTCCCCAGGTTTAAATGTACTTTCACCACATTCCCAGTGAAAACCCTCAAGTTAGCTCACTAAAATTAACTTTATTCATGAACTATATAAAGATAGAAAGTTATCTTTTCTTTGATGTAAAATATTTAATTTTAATCGTCCAGAGGGAAGAGAACATGTAGGCTTAAACAGAGCATTGGTCAAATTTGACACCCATGCCAAAACAACTCTCACATTGTGTTTAGTCTATCACGAAATAAAATAATGGCACAGGGTGGAAAATAATTGCGGAGTCAAAGAGTTAAATAAAATAACAGAGAATCATGTTGAGAGAAATAAAGATGTGACTAAGATGGTCAGAAGCCTTAACTGTGAAAGAATTTAAAGAGGAATAATGAAAATCAACATCTCCTTTTTTGTTCCCACTCCTGTGGAGCATGGAGTCACCACTGTAGATGAGGCTCTTGAGAGCATTGGTGGTTTCTGTAGCTATATGTGTTATGTGATGTTGCCAGCCCCGTGTACAACCTCATATTAATCACCTTTTTGACGTGCTTGAGGGGGAAAATAGGTTTATTCTTTCTTTGTCTCTTCAGAGACCCCATGGGAGCTACATGACGCAAGAATGAAAATGTCAGATTTTAATTTTGTTGAATAACTTGTAACTGATTTTTTTTCTTTTTTTCGTAATCAGAAGATTGCCATGACACACAAAGAATAGGGCTACTGAGAAGACAAAGAATAGGGCTACTGAGGAGACAAAGAATAGGACTACTGAGAAGACAACGAATAGGACTACTGAGAAGACAATGAATAGGACTACTGAGGAGACAAAGAATAGGGCTACTGAGAAGACAAAGAATAGGGCTACTGAGAAGACAAAGAAAGAATAGGGCTACTGAGAAGACAAAGAAAGAATAGGGCTACTGAGAAGACAAAGAATAGGGCTACTGAGGAGACAAAGAATAGGACTACTGAGAAGACAAAAAAATAGGGCTATTGAGGAGACAAAGAAAGAATAGGGCTACTGAGAAGACAAAGAATAGGGCTACTGTGGAGACAAAGAATATGGCTACTGAGAAGACAAAAAAATAGGGCTACTGAGAAGACAAAGAATAGGGCTACTGAGAAGACAAAGAATAGGGCTACTGAGAAGACAAAGAAAGAATAGGGCTACTGAGAAAACAAAGAAAGAATAGGGCTACTGAGAAGACAAAGAATAGGGCTACTGAGAAGACAAAGAAAGAATAGGGCTACTGAGGAGACAAAGAATAGGGCTACTGAGGAGACAAAGAAAGAATAGGGCTACTGAGGAGACAAAGAAAGAATAGGGCTACTGAGAAGACAAAGAATAGGGCTACTGAGAAGACAAAGAATAGGGCTACTGTGGAGACAAAGAAAGAATAGGGCTACTGAGGAGACAAAGAAAGAATGGGGCTACTGAGAAGACAACAAATAGGGCTACTGAGAAGACAAAGAATAGGGCTACTGAGAAGACAAAGAATATGGCTACTGTGGAGACAAAGAAAGAATAGGGCTACTGAGAAGACAAAGAAAGAATAGGGCTACTGAGAAGACAAAGAAAGAATAGGGCTACTGAGAAGACAAAGAATAGGGCTACTGAGAAGACACAGAAAGAATAGAGCTACTGAGGAGACAAAGAAAGAATAGGGCTACTGAGAAGACAAAGAAATAATAGGGCTACTGAGGAGACAAAGAAATAATAGGGCTACTGAGAAGACAAAGAATAGGGCTACTGAGGAGACAAAGAATAGGGCTACTGAGAAGACAAAGAATAGGGCTACTGAGAAGACAAATAAAAGAGTTACTGAGGAGATAACAAAGAAAAGGGCTACTGATGAGACAAAGAATATGGCTACTGAGGAGACAGAATATGGCTACTGAGGAGACAAAGAGAAGGGCTACTGACGAAGCAAGGAATAGGGCTACTGAGCAGAAAAAAAAAGAATAAGGCTACTGAGGAGACAAAGAATAAGGCTACTGAGGAGACAAAGAATAAGGCTACTGAGGAGATAAAAAAGAATAAGGCTACTGATGAGATAAAGAATATGACTACTGTTGCTTCAGTCATGTCATAAGAGGCGAATAATATAAGATAGTACATGAGGCTGGCAACCACATCATGTCAAACAAATTGTTACAGAAACCACTCTGCAAAAGAGCATGCTTACTTGTTTTCAGTTCCCTTCTTGCAAGAGGACCAGCTGCATAAAAAGTGAAAAGGGAAAAGAAGAAGAAGCAGAGACATCATCTGGGGTTGAAGTCACTTGTTTTAAAGTGTTTTTAAAATTCATATCCTTGATACAATCATGTCTAAATTTGGATTTTTATAACAAATAGGATCTGAACCAGGATGTAAAAAACTGAAATTGTGTGCTTGTATAAATTTAAGTGGGTTGGTCTTGAGTAGTCAGATGTATGGTTCATAAACAAATAAAATGAAAAATAACAGTACACCTATTTGCTGAGTTGCCAAGGATGGATTCTTAATATTCTTTATTAGCATAAAGATAAGAAATAAAGATAGTATTCATTCAGTAAAGATAAGAGATAAAAAAAGTATTCATTCATTCATATCTTTTTTTTTTTTTGCTCTTTGTTTTGTGAAGCAATGGAGCCACCAATACCGCTGGCCCCTTGTCAAGACTCCTCTGCTGTTGTAGCTGTGGTTTCTGTAGCAGTTTGTTGTACATGATGAGGTTACCAGCCTCATGCAGAACGTCATATTAGTTGTCTCTTATGACATGCGTGATAGAAGCAATGTTCTTATTCTTTCTTTGTCACCCCACCCCACCCCCGGAAACTACACGGGGCAAAGATGTTATGGAGACACATGAAACTAAAACCCATAGATCTGCAAATTAAAGAAAGAAAATGGAGTTTTATAAGTTACACACTAAGAAAGAAAATGGAGGTTGATGAATATGCACTACTAAGAAAGAAATTGGAGATTGATAAGCTATGCACTACTAAGAAAGGAATTACACATTGATAGGTTATACACCAAGAAAGAAGAAAAGGATTGATAAGTTACACACTGAGGAAGAAAATGGAGGTTGATAAGTTACACACTAAGGAAGAAAATTGAGGTTGATAAGTTATGCACTACTAACAAAGGAATTGGAGATTGATAAGTTACACATTAAGAAAGAAAATGGAGGTTGATGAGTTATGCACTACTAACAAAGGAATTGGAGATTGATATGTTACACACTGAGAAAGAAAATAGAGAGTGATAAGTTACACACTGAGAAATGAGAGTATAATTTAGTGTGACAGTCACAGAAGTGTATCCTCAGGAACAGGTGAAACTGGAACACCCAACAGTGCATGGTGAGAGAGATCAAGAAAGTTCTTGTCATCTCTTGTTCCACTGGAAACTTTCTGGTTCTTGTCATCTCTTGTTCCACTGGAAACTGTCTGGTTCTTGTCATCAGTTCCACACTGGTAATCTTGTCATACTATTTCAGTCCCTTGTTTGAGGGGGAGGGGGCTGATTAACCCACCCTGTAGAAACTTTAAACCAAACAAACTTAGAAAATATTTGATAATGCTGGGGTATTAAACCATGTCTTAAATAAAAACTTTGTTTATGTAATAATTAGTCTGTTCTTGCATACATAATTGTGTCATTTCTAATGGTGTTGTTTATACTTACACATTGTGTGAAAAGAGTAGTGTTGGGATTCGGTGCACTTTTTAATTACTGCATTGTTTTCTTACATCAAGATTGGTGTCTTCTGAAAACAATCATAACTGGTGTCATTACATCATCTTTCAACTTCCCAGGGAGAATAGGCCTTCAACAAATTTGTGCCAAGTCGTCCTGCCTGTGCCATCAGCTCAAGGTCTCTCCATGTCTTATTTAACTCCATCATGTCTGTCTTCACTTCTCCTTTCCTTATGTTCCTTGTTGACCTTCCTCCACCATTCCTGCCCCGGGGATCCCAGAACAAGGACCATCTGGTATTTTCTATCAACAGTTTTTCTCAGTGTGTGTCCCATCCATCTCCAAGGTCCTTCTCTCATCCTTTGTTCCACTGTGTCATTTCTCTTCTTCTTCTTTGATCCATAACCGCCAACCGTCAAAGCAGTCAGCGGCCATCACACCTGGTGGCGTCCTGTAGGGCAGCAACAAATTGATTCCACCTTGCTCGGTCGGCGGCCATCCTTCGTACAGTGCCCCAACTCTGGTTCATTCTTTGCATCTCGGCAAATGTGTCATTTCTGCTTACATGATATTTCAGATTTCACAGTGTTAATTTAGCTTTTTATCTTCTATTACGAATTCATTTATTGAAAATATGCTTTTTTTCATCACAGGTACATATGTCCTGTGTGTCAGGGACAATGATCCAAGCCGTGGTGACTGTGTGAAACACTACAAAATAAGAAGACTGGATAATGGGGGCTGCTATATTACATCCAAATCTGTATTCTCAAACCATGCTGAGTTGATAAGACACTACCATGGTAAATATGGTTTTCTTTAACACATTAACTACCACGAGCCGCTGTCTGCGGTGCACGGAATAAACACAGAATGGCGATTTAAGTTTAGTAAGAAAACGAATGAAGTATGTGCCGAAACACATCCCGATCTGGTTCAAGATTTTAGTTGACCACGGGAAAAAAAATTTCCAAAGCATGGTTGTTGTAGAACACTGGAAAATTGATATTATGTTCATATTTTTCAACATTTCGGGTTAGTTACCAAATTGTGTAAAACTGTTTACCATTACAACTAGTGATAGGACCACAAAAAATGCTTGTCTAACGGCTAAACAGGCTAGAAACTTCAACAATTGACTGATAGATCTAGCGACGAGGACAAGAGTGAAAATGGTGTGCACATTGATTGAAATAGTGATTTTGAAAGTGGTAGGGCACAAGCTGTTATGATAGTGAAAGTATTGCAAGTCCTCGGCCATCAGAGGGCCGTGAAATAGCAACCACCTCGATTAGAGTTACAAATGGTGCGTATTGTAATAGTACATTCATTTATCTTTAAAATGACGTGTAATTCATAAAAATCTGTAAACAATTACGAAAGCTACAGCTTTCTTTGTGCATACACCTACAGGGGGAAAATGGGAACAAAATTTAACTACGCCACAGAGTGTTTTCCAACTCGGTAGTTAATGTGTTAAGCTGTGTCTGTGAAATCTACTGTATTAAAAAGCAAAATAGTACATTCCATTTTACAAGTGGACAAGATGCATGGGGGCATATCTTGAGTCATCCTTATATGACCACCATAGGCTGTCCCTGTGTATGCAGTCAAATGCCTTTTTGAAAATTAAAAAGGCATTACATTTTTAGTGTACATTTCTTTTCCTTTATAATAGTGTACCGTAGACCGAGTATACAGCCTGTTTCTCATTTCCTTGAAAATCATATGCTTGGACCTTGAAAAACCCTGGAAATTTTGTGAAGACATTTGCTACAAGCCTTGCTTATGTTATTTGCCTCTTCTGACATGCCTGGAGAAGCAGTAGTCCTCATTACTCACAGTGTGTATAATGAAAGAGCATTATTAAATGTTTATGAATTTGTGGTAGGAAGGGAGAGTGTCGAAAATCTGGTGTAGGAAATTTTCATACAGAGAGTGACAGATTATTGGGTTTAACTGAAGGGGAGATAAGACTATGACTTGTTGAATTGTAAGTAAAGGGCGATAACTCTGTAATCGCGCCCTTTGAGAAAAAGTTGTGTTTTTAGTTGATAGAGAGTGGTGTGTTAGAAATTCCGGTTTCATAAATTTGCATAAGCTGATTTAGCGGGCTTAGAGTTTGCGTTAGAAGATGATAAAACTATGACTTGTTGATTGGGGAGCGAAGGGTGATAATTTATAATTACGTCCCTTGAGGGATAAAGTGAGCTTGGTTTTTCGGATAATGCGAACGAAGTAAGTTTTGCACAGGATTTTGTAGAAGCAAGTGAACAGTTCGTGACAAAGTCTGATCTAGAAATTTTGTGTATAATTGTAATGGTAAATCGGGGTGCTAGTTTTAATCAGTTCAGATCCAGACACATTAAGTGTAAGTTGAGAAATATGGGTTCTCTCCCAAGTGTTAAAGATACTAAGAAGGGTGGACAAGAGAGACAGTGTTCCCATTTTGAAGAAAATGTACACCTTCTCAAGACGACCAGGTATGTCGAATCTCAACAATTAGATAAACAGTTAGAATAATGAGAAGAACAATAGGCAGCAGCTAGCCATTGAGAAGTGTGAAACAAAGATATTTGGTAGAAATTATTACCCCTGCCGGTTAGGCCAGTCTTTTCTAAAGATACACCAAGTATTCACACTAAGACTCGAATGTTAAGAAGATAGAAGCACAACAGAGCAAGCAGTAGCAGAAGTAAGAACAACGAGGACTGAGATAATTACAATGACAGAAGTTTTAAAATGACAACAGTGGTTCTCAAGCCATAACCATCTTGACTACCAGAATCAGTAGACAAATACAGAAGCAGTGACACTGCCTGAGAGAATATAATGAGTAAGGATGATGTTTTAGAATTTGCATCATGACATAAGTTTTGCTGTACCAAAGTTACCAGCCTCAAGTGGAAGGTTGGGCAGAACATCTCATTTCAACTGTTGCGGAATTTCTTATGTAAATAAACTTCGTATTATGTTCACCGCTGTCGGCGTGAAGTATGTTTACCAGATATTTAAACCATCAACCATCTGTCTGTCATAAGCTGTTGTAATCGTCAAAGTAGTCATCAGAAGTAACTTAACATCATCATCCAACTGCCTACTGTTTAGGGCAGTGATACAAACCCACTATACACACCATCATCAGCACTCACGACCACAAATTATGAAGCAAGAAAGAAGGCTCACATTGTATTTCGTGGAGGGATAAAGTGACAAATGTCGAGGTGGTGTCACATGCTGGCCTTCAAAGAATGCATACACTGCTTAGATAGTGCAGACTATGTTGGCTTTGCCATGTCCGCCACATGAAAGATGGTCGCATCCCAAAAGATATCTTCTACGGACAACTGGCAGATGGCAAAAGAACAGTTTGGCGACCGCAGCTGAGTTTCAAAGATGTGTGCAAGAGAGACATGAGGGCACTGGACATGATAGTCCAGCAGTCTGGTAGGCTGAAGCTGCCAATCACACCAGGTGGCGATGCTCTCTGTGGTGCCACCTCGGATTGTACCAAAGGAAACTCTCACATCAAGCAGAAGAGAGCGTTGAGGGGAATGCCAGGAGAATAAGCAGCTGAGGGCTGTCACCTCAGGGGCGCATTCCCATAGTCAGTTATGACTCAAGAGGCTATTATTATTATGAAACATTTCCTTGTAGTAATTATTAAGAGAGAGGTATTTATAACAGCAAAAAAAAAAAAATTAAATTTTTGTGTGTGTAAATAATGTTACTATTCGATGAGCAAAAATTGAAATAGTAATTTACTTGATTGTCCACAGTCAAAGAAGAAGGTTTGTGTCGCAAACTGACAGCTCCTTGTCCAAAACCTAAACCTGTCATGCAGGATTTATCAGTGGAAACCAAAGATATGTGGGAGATACCCAGGGAATCACTGCAGCTACAGACAAAGCTTGGGTCAGGCCAGTTTGGAGAAGTTTTTAAAGGTAATATCTGTTATCCAGTTTTGAGTGTTTGCCCTGTGTAGTTTGGGGGGTCTCTGATGAGAGAAAGAAAGAATGGGACTACTGCTCCCACAGGCAGCTAATAGAGGTTGTGCATGAGGTTGTCAGCCTCATCATGTAAAACTAGTTGCTGCAGATATCACTGCTGCTAGAGCATGTGACTGCTTGGGTCAGGCTTCCTGTAAGGGGGACTAACTGCAATGGTGGCTGTATGCTCCATAAAGAGCGAACAGGAAAATCGTGATGATTTTGAGTGTTTGGTGCAATGTCATCTGATAATATGAAAATGAAACAGTTAAGTAGGAGCCGCTCTGGTGTAATGGTTACCACACTGCGCTGGCGATCGGGTGATCCCGGTTCGAGCCCTGGCGAGTTAATTTGAAGGAGTGTCGTCAACCGGGACTTGGACTGGATTAATTCGAGCCCTGGCGAAGACCAGGGACTGGAATAACCTGAACGGCTCCTGAGCCGACCCAGCTCTAATGGGTACCTTCAAAATCTAAAAGTATCTACCTGAATGGTGAGAGGACACCTATCATTGTACAGGGAAAAAAGGGATACTCATGTAAAATCAATCTCAGGTTAGACATATTAACCGGAGATTTTGATCGAGTAATAGCAGGCGTATGTTAAAAAAAAATTATTATTATTAAAAAAAACAGTTAAGTAATTAAGTACAGTTAACCTTTGATGACAAATAAATAATACACATAAACAGGTTGTTGCACACACTTGTGGAAAAAAAAGTAGAAAACTAGACACCAGAAAAACAACAGAAGTGACAGGCATACCAGGAACTCGAACTCAGGACCTTCCAAATGGCACCACCGCCTCGCTATGAGAGTGAATCGTGACTAACCTTACTGCCAACTAGGCACCACAAAAAAAGGTTAACCTTTGATGAACCAGTGGTTCAATTAACAATGATTTTGGTTAACAATTGACCTCCTGCAAGAACCCTCAGTGCTATTAACGATCACAAATTCTATTAATGACAGTCTTACGAGTGCTTGGTGGTAAGCAGACTGACTTGCCCACCATGTGCACATCACGAGATTGACTCACCAGCATTATGTAAGAAGAGGCATGGTCCGCAACTAGACGATACGTCAAGGCCTAAAATGCCACCCCCTGCAAAACAGTCCCAACTAAGATGGTTTGGCCATGTCTGCAGAATGGGAGAAGATCGGCTACCACGACAAGCATGGGAAACTACGAGCCAGGGATCCAGACCTCCAGGTGACCCAGAGTCAGCTGGGAGGACAACATTAGACAATCTTTGAAGGACAGAGGACTAGAATGGAACCAAGCCAGGAGGAAGACAGCCGATAGGATAGTCTGACGCTCTCTCTTCCAAACCTTTACACCTCACGGTAGAAGGGGAATGACTCAGTAAGTAAGTAAGTCAGTATAAAGAAGCATTAAAGTTCTTTAATTACTTAATTTAAAGGAAGTTCTGTGAATTGGAACCAGTAACTGGATATCCTATTGAAATAATAGATTCAATTAACGAGATTTTCAATTAACGAGATTTTCAGTTAACGAGAGTCTCCTTGGAACCAGTTGACAATACACTGTACAGTATTTGCCCCACCATTGTCTTATCAGGGTCAGAAAATACACTGGGAGACAGCAAAGATAATGAGAATAAATGCAAGGAATGATAAAAATTTTGCACTTGAAGGAACACCACCACAATATGTAGAATCTTTCATATATGTTGGCAGCAGTATTGACAATGGTGGAGGGACACAAATTGATATCAAAATAAGAATACTAAAGGCTGCAGGAGCTTTCATTCCGTAGGGAAATATATGGAGATCAAAAGAAATCAGGTTCAACACGAAAATCAAAATTTTCAATTCAAATGTCAAGTCAGTCCTATTGTATGGCTGTGAAACATGGAGACTAACAAAAACAACAACCTAGAAGTTACTGACTTTCATATATGGATGCTTGCGTAGAATAGAAGTAGGGAAATGGTATGACCAGATCACCACTTTGGAACTGATACGATCTAGGCAGGTGCAAGCGGAGCAGGGGATGGGAAGAAAATGTCATTGATGTATAGGATGGACACTGTGAGATAACCTGTTGATAGCAGTAAACGGCAGTGCTTATTCTGGAATCACCAGGGAACGAGAGGTCATTGGAAACTAAAAAACACGTGGAGAAGAGAACTGGAGATGAATAAAAGGGATACAGAAGACATGGAAAGATCTTGAGCAGATGGCACAGGACAGGAGGACCTAGCACAGGACAGGAGGACCTGGCACAGGACAGGAGGACCTGGCACAGGACAGGAGGACTTGGCACAGGACAGGAGGACTTGGCACAGGACAGGAGGACCTGGCACAGGACAGGAGGACCTGGCACAGGACAGGAGGACCTGGCACAGGACAGGAGGACCTGGCACAGGACAGGAGGACCTGGCACAAAATATATTGAAGGCCTGTGCTCCTTGGGGAGCTGAGGAGTATTCTTTCTTCTTCTTCATCGTACTCTCTCAGACGTCCACTTGAATGTTCTCAAAGAAAGCAGTAGTCAGTTTGAGGCTATTTGAATCCCCGTAAAGCTTTTCCACGAAGAGCTGGCGTTGGCCATATGCACTTTTGAGGAGTATTGAATGAATATCTTTAGTTTTATTTTTGTGAATCAGTCAAATCTTTTCCTTCGACAAAATGTTATTATTTCAATTTTAGAGTTATCCAATAAGCGTATGCTTGATTAAATATCTGGTATGGTTTAGCATTTCCAGCCAATATTTTCTTCTTCTATAGGCACATGGAAGGGCACAACAGATGTAGCAATAAAAACACTGAAGGAGGGATCAATGACTGCTGCTAATTTTCTACAAGTAAATAATATTATTGTTTCATGGACCTCAAACGTGTCACTTTGAAAATTTTCCCCTTTTTCTTCTTCCCCCCCCCCCCCCCCCCCCCCCCCCCCCCCCCCCTCCCCCCCCCTACCTTCATCTCGCCTTCTTTTACTGTCATTCATATAATTACATCCTGCCATCCTTTATTGTTATTGTTGTTCAAAATCGACATCATTGCACTCTGAGCAAACCCATAGGTGCTCACTCTTCCTCGGCAAACGTCAAAAGGTATGGTTGCTAATTATTCCTGTTGTGTGCTGGTTGTAAATAAACTGGATGCATCCTCTCTTACGTTCATCCCTGCCAGTCTTAGGCCTAATGCCAAACTCCAGCAGTCTTAGCCTTAATGATTCAGCAGTTGTAGTGTCATTCTCTAATAGGCGTAAGAGACAGCTCAGCATGTGCTGCTCACATATCCAGGACTCACCAAACAAACGAAGACTATTGAAGAGTTTCCCAGCTGTCATAAACACTCTATACAGCTACAACATTCATTCATCACCTTTCAGCTCCCCCAGGAGCATAGGCCTTCAACAAACTCATTCTACGTGTTCATCGGCTCAAGGTCTTTCCATATCTTCTACATCCCCTTCATGTCTGTCTCCAGTTCTCTTCTCCTTGTGTTCTTTGGTCTCCCTCTACCTCTCCTACACTTAGAAATTTGCAACAGTGACATAACCATAATCAGATGACTTGGCTCTTCTGTCCCATAACCATAATCAGAGGATTTGTCTCTTCTGTCCCATAACCATAATCAGATAACTTGGCTCTTCTGTCCCATAACCATAATCAGATGACTTGGCTCTTCTGTCCCATAACCATAATCAGATGACTTGGCTCATCTGTCCCATAACCATAATCAGATGACTTGGCTCTTCTGTCCCATAACCATAATCAGATGACTTGGCTCTTCTGTCCCATAACCATAATCAGATGACTTGGCTCTTCTCTCCCATAACCATAATCAGATGACTTGGCTCTTCTGTCCCATAACCATAATCAGATGACTTGGCTCTTCTGACCCATAACCATAATCAGAGGATTTGGCTCTTCTGTCCCATAACCATAATCAGAGGATTTGGCTCTTCTGTCCCATAACCATCATCAGATGACTTGGCTCTTCTGTCCCATAACCATAATCAGATGACTTAGCTCTTCTCTCCCATAACCATAATCAGATGACTTGGCTCATCTGTCCCATAACCATAATCAGATGACTTGGCTCTTCTGTCCCATAACCATAATCAGATGACTTGGCTCTTCTGTCCCATAACCATAATCAGATGACTTGGCTCTTCTGTCCCATAACCATAATCAGATGACTTGGCTCTTCTGTCCCATAACCATAATCAGAGGACTTGGCTCTTCTGTCCCATAACCATAATGAGATGCAAGAGAAAATGAAAATTCTCGGTGAGAGGCCACAACAAGTGGGCCTGAAAATACACAGGGAAAAGACAAAGATTATGAGAATAAATGCTGGAAATGATAACAAGGTTGAACTTCAAGAAACACCACTATAGGATGTAGAATCATACACATATCTTGGCAGTAATATAGACAAAGTTGGAGGGACAGACAATGATATCAAAATAAGAATACAAAAAGCAAGAGGAGCTTTCATTGCATTGGGAAACATCTGGAAAACAAGAGAAATCAAGTCCAACGCGAAAATAAGAATCTTCAACTCAAATGTGAAGTCAGTCCTATTGTATGGCTCTGAGACATGGAGAGCAACAAAAACAACAACCAAAAAGCTACAGACTTTTATAAACGGGTGCTTGCGTTGAATAGAAGGACTGAAATTGTATGACAAAGTCACAAATGTGGAATTGATGACAAGAACCAGACAAGTGCCAGTGGAACAAGAGTTGAGAAGAAGATACTGGCGATGGATAGGACACACATTGAGGAAACCTGTTGATAGCATTACAAGGCAGTCCTTGTTCTGGAATCCACAGGTAAAGAGAGGCAGAGGTCGACCAAAAAATACATGGAGAAGAGAACTGGATACAGAGGTGAAAATGATGAGGAAAACATGGAAAGAACTTGAGCAGATGGCACAGGACAGGAAGACTTGGCATGTGTTTGTTGAAGGCCTATGCTCCTCTGGGAGCTAAAGGGCATTGATTTACAGAACACATACAAGTTCTACCAACTTGGCATTGGTTGTGCAAGAGTGATGAGCTGAACAGTCCTAGGTAAACAGCAACACCAACACTTACACCCTTGCACATATACATACACACATATTCCAGGCTTCTATCTCGTACACAGTTTCTGTCAAACACTATCACACACTCTCTCTCTCTCTCTCTGTGTCTCTCTCAGATGCACTGTCTCTTTCACACACTGTTTTACATTCTGTCATCTTAAAGTGCAGTATTTACTTTTTTTTAAAAGACATTTAGGTAGACTAAAAAATCAAACTGCTTATTTTTTAATTTATATATCCTCACTTGCATCTATTGGATATATACGAAACAATTATTACAATAACAAGCTGTAACTGCCAATTAGATTTGACTAACAAATTTTATTTTTTACTTCCCAAACAAAATGACATGAAATAAAATCTAAAATGGCTAATTATATGAGTTTACAAGAGAGAGGAAAATGTCTGCCCGCTATGAGGTTGTGTGTCAGACATACCGGATCTCACTTTGAGCTGTAATGTTAGTGTAAATAACATTTAATTTAATAAAATACCAGTTAATTTCCTTTATTTTGACATTCCTTTCATATAAATTAGTTGGATAGAAATGAGGAAATAAACATTAAAAAATAGGAGGTAATTTTTCAGTCACATTGTGTATTGCAAACAAATGTCCAGTGTTATATCTTCATCTTTAATTAGTTAGGGGCTAAGAGATACGGCATCCACCTCTGATTCTAAAGATACCGTGTTCACTCCCAGTACATGGAGTATAGTTGATGGAAATATTTCCAAAACCAAGTGGTTCCCAATGGTGTCATACTCCCTCCTGATCTCCTGGGTAGTGAGATCGGATGCCTAGCCTTCTCGGATAAAAGCGAAAAAATAGGATGTCCCGTGTGCAAGTTGTGCACATTATAAATCCCTCGGGAGAATAAGCCAAACGACAGCTGCCCTAGCAAAATTAAAAAACTAGGAAACCTACCCACAACATAATTATTTTTAGAATGTGTGATTCCTGAATACACAGCTATTGCAATGGAGTTCATGTACTTTACTGAGACCCTCCTTGTGTGATGTAAGGGATGAGATCGTAGTACTGGTGGAGTTGTCCGTGTGCGATGAAGATGGTTTTTGAAACCAAACCAAACCAAACCAAATCTTTCATTAGTTAACCGGGCAAATGACAGTCAAATGTAAATTAAATATTGAGTCAGCTCACTGAATGTTAAATAGACCCTGTGATGTGATTAGGGAAAGGAACATCCTTCTGCAGCCGGTTTAAAAGGTAAAGGTAGTCCCATAGCCGATACTGCCGTAGAGGAGCAAAGTGTTAGAGACTTCACTATACTAGGTTCAGTTTCAAGAGGTGGGGTGAGCAGTTCACTTCCTCACTACCTTTGCCTTCTCTAACTCAAGAGCAGAGTTTAGGTACCCATTTACAGCTGGGTAGTCTGGAATGTGACGCTACTGTGTTTCGAACCAGGTACTAATAAGAGGCCAGCGCTCTAACCACGCTGCCAATATGACACTCTGCTGGCGTGCATCATAGGTATATTTTCTTTCCCACATTGCCTGTGTTATTTAATTAAATGAATATGCCTTTTGTAGCTTCCGGGGGTCACAGAGGAGACAAAGAAATGAATGAACTATTGCTCTCTCGGGCATGCTGTTAGGTTGTAACTAATATGCAGTTATGCATTGAACTGGCAACCTCATCACAAAAAAAAACAAATTGCTACAGAAACCACTACATCAAGAGATTTACTGCTTTGGTGCAGGCTTTCTGCAAGGGTACCAGCAGCAAGGTGGCTTCATGCTTTGTTAGGAGTAAACAGGAAAATGATGATGATGGCTGTTTTATTTATCCTTTGTAAGTTTGAGTTCATTGGTGCTTATGCGTGTCATAATACACATCCTTATCCCAGAATCCGAAATGCTCGGGGACTGCAGTTTTTCTGTTTTTCGATTATTTCTGTTTTTGGATTTCATTCAAAAAATCGCCCAGAATCGCCCCAGTAGCGATTATGTCAGCATATAGTGTACTGAGCATGCCACGGCTGTTTGTGCCCTATACCAGAGCGCTCTTTTAGTTTCGGTGACCGGAATTCTGACACCGGGTATAAAATTTTCGTGTGCACCGTAAAAGACTATTTAAGTTTTTGGCGGGGAAAATCAGCTGATGTGTGTGTAAAATCAGTAAAATATAAATCATTACACACTCGTTCTGGATAAACACAGCGCTAAAATTCTTTTGTGTACTATAACTTTGTTCTCTGCTCTATTTTTAATTGCATTTTTATTTGTTTGAAATTAGTTTTGACGGAGTTACAGACTTTTGAAAACAGCGTCATCATTTGAGGAAATTCATAACATAAGTAATCTTTTTTTTTTTTTTTTTTTTTTTTTTTTTTTTTTTTTTTTTTTTTTTTGTTTTCGTACGCCCGCTAATACTCGAGGCGAAATCTCAGGTTATTATTTATGTCTAACCTGACATTGATTTTACGTGAGTATCCCTTTATTTCTTGTACAGAGACAGGTGTCCCTCGCCATTCAGGCAAATACTCGCCGATTTCGGAGGTACCCATTGCAGCTGGGTCGGCTCAGGAGCCGCCAGTCCCTGGCCGACGTCACTCCTTCAAATGTCCTCGCCAGGTCTCGAGTTAATCCAGTCCAAATCCCGGTCGACGAAAAATCCTCAAATGCCGTCGCCCGGGTTTGATCCTGTATCACCCGGTCGCCAGAGCGGTGTTGTAACCACTACGCTAGCGCGGCCCCCATCTTTTTATTAATTTAATATCTAAAAATCGGCCCATTCGTTTGAGTTTATAATTATAAAGACTTCTCGAAGGGAAGCTAAAGATTATTTCCACATACTTTTTTTTTTGGTTTCATATCTTGAGAATGTGTGGTAGTCAGTTTTGTGAGTTTGGCATTACAAGAACAAGCATATTGTCACCAGATTTTATAACATTTAAATCACTGTAAACGCATTCCTGATACTCACAAATCTTAAATAAGGTTGTAAAAAAATAACTTTTTGTGCAAAGCACCATCTGTTTTTGCATTTTCATTCATTTATAATGATATTTAGCTACGTATATAAGCGTCAGAAAACATTTAAAGCTATAGATAGATTACTTCCACATACTTTGATCTATCTTTCAAGTCTTGTTAATCTTGTATTTATAATATGAATTTTTTTTTTATTGTGTGTGAGATAAGGACTGTTCCATTAGTGTTCTTTGGTAGACAATCCTGTGCACACGACGGCTGCCAAAGAATTCTAAGTAACTGTTTGTATATCTTCTTTCATTCAAAGATAAAGCATTCTACATCCTGGTGTTAGGCTTGATAGTCCCAAATATTCCTTTATCTTTATACATACACAAGTAAACTATACTACATAACAACGAAATGGAACATACTGTTTTGCATCATATGAATTGTGCCAGTGCACTGTGCAGAGCCTGTGGCAAGAGAGCATTAACTTCCAAAACAACACGTTCAATTCAGAAAGCACTGAACTGTTCTAATTACGTTAATGATCTGTTCTTTGTGTTTGGAATTAACGTATCAGATGATAAACCCACACAGCATTCGACTATATTTTGTAAGAAGTGTTACTTACGAATACAAAACTCAAAAAGGAGGCATAATGAGAAGTGTCTTGAAACAGCCAAGTTACTGTCGGAAAACAGTCAGCACATCTGGAAAGACTATGACCATAATTTAACTATAAGTGAATGTCAACTGTGCAATTATGTTGCAAAGACATCTTTTGGTGTTTTAAAAACAAAAAGCTGCTCTATCCCCTGTGATGTTCTTTCTGACCCCTCCATGTCTAGTCAGTCATTTAGCTGTAGTCAGTCAGTTAGTTGTAGTCAGTCAATTAGCTGTAGTCAGTCAGTTAGGCGTAGTCAGTCAGTTAGCTGTATGATACAAACTAGATTTGCTGGTTTCTCACTGAATGTAATTAAACGTTAATGTTATTAGTCTGTTTACCCCCACTGTTGCGAGTGTAGTGGTTTGGTCTATATCATCGCCACACAGGCTAATTCAATATATATGTGTGCTGCTGACCTGTCACTGTGTCTGGAATGTTGACCTGGGTGTGTGTTGATATGTTCGCACACCACAGTACGTACATAAGGGTACATGCAGGAGTCAAGAAGGGTTGCAAACGACTGGAACAGTTCGATACTGTTTATTCCGTTACAACACAGATACGATGACATAAATGACACACATTCGACAGCAAAACACGAATCATAGTATATAATTTCCACACTGCATCAATACCTAATACGGCCTGTCCTAATCCTGGACTTATAATAGCTTAATAGCTTCATACATCTCCACACAGCAGTTAATATATAATATGGCCTGTCCTAATCCTGGACTGATAATAGCTTAATAGCTTCATACATCTCCACACTGCAGTTAATATATAATATGGCCTGTCCTAATCCTGGACTGATAATAGCTTAATAGCTTCATACATCTCCACACTGCAGTTAATATATAATATGGCCTGTCCTAATCCTGGACTTATAATAGCTTAACAGCTTCACAAATCTTCATACTGCAGTTAAACATAATATGGCCTGTCCTAATCCTGGACTAATAATAGCTTAATAGCTTCATACATCTCCACACTGCAGTTAATATATAATATGGCCTGTCCTAATCCTGGACTTATAATAGCTTAACAGCTTCACAAATCTTCATACTGCAGTTAAACATAATATGGCCTACAAAAGTACCTTAATACACAGCGAAGCCTGCATCACCCGGCAGCTTCATTAATCTTCAAAATATGGCCTACAAAAGTACTTCAATACATAGCAAAGCCTGCATCACACGGCAGCTATAATAAGGTTCATATGGCCTAAACAAATCTTCACTGCAGTGTATACAGCGAAATATATAAGTCGACATTTTCTCAAATCCTACGTAGGCATACATTATCCAAAAACACTGGGACTCGACCTACACGGTCCACGCCCAAAACACAACTCCCTCAAACACACACTAGTCCCGCCAAAAAACCCGTCACGAGATTCGGTTGTCTTGAACACCGTTCTCGATAACACATGCAGACTAGCGAGCTATTCACATGACTCAAAACAGTACAGAATAAATACATTAAACAGCGTTCACACGCTTATCTGTACTCTGTCACCCGAAAATAGGAAAAGATAATTCTATCCTAAAGTCAAACAAGTATCCGCTTAATCAAGCGTTGCAACTCGAAATTTAATATGTTCAAAACATTCTAAAGATTACTTCCCCTTCCATAAGTTCCACCTGCAACAGTTACCACCCGCTCCGGGAAAAAAAAATGATTCTATCATTTTTTTGAAAAAATTAACTCCCAAAAACGAAAAATTTAGAAGACAATTAAGCTGTAACGTATGCCTACAAAATATCTTATTTTAAATCAAAATTATATCTACAACAAATATCAGCATTAAAGTGTAAAGTAGCAATTAAAGCATACAGCATAACCAGCTAAGTATAAAAAGTAATTAGCTAAATATACAAATATGATCAGTTCCAAAATTAAGTTACGTATATTTAGTACAAACCAAACCGAAAACAACCAATCGAAAGAGAAAACACAAGATCAATCAAAAGAAGAATGATCTGTAAAAAAGGAAAGTAAGAACTCAACAATACCATATACTCATAATTAAGTTGGACAATTACATGTAAAATAAATACAACTATCATAAGTAGATATATCATATCAAATCATATAACCACTCCAACAATACAAAGAATAGAGGTATAAGTGTTGAAAGAAGACAAAGTATACAAATAGAATTAAGTAAAACGAAGATGAGGTACGAAAGTATAAACAAGATATGAAATCCATACCGAAAAGACAACAGAAAAGAAGGAATGAAATGAAGAATAGTTACCAAAGACAGATAGAAAGCAAAGGCACGAACGCAAAGAAAGTCAATAACAGTATATACTAATAACTGTTTTGATCAGATAACCTATTCAAAAAAAAAAAATATAAACATGATCGAAAGGCACAACACAAAATATCAAAGTATATCTATACTAATACCATCAAAAAATAATTTATAACTAAACAAAAGCTAATAAGTAATTTAACTAAGTTATAAGAGTTATACAAAACTAACATAAATAAATTATAGGCATCGAACAAACAAGTAATAGCATTACTATAACTACTACGACCAACGCACAATCAAGCGCTAAAAATAAAAAATACATCATAATAAAAAACAACTTTTTACAAGAACTAATCAAACTACATATCAATGATATCACGAAGTCAAATGCTGGGCACACCCAACAAAAAATTACAATGCCAAAAAAAAAAAAAATCATTTTTTTCAACAGTACCGTACAAACATATTTTTTTTCTCGATAAGTTACATAAAAACAGTATTTAATTTTTAAGTAATTCAAGACCACTAAAACCTAATAATGAAATCAATATTTTAACAAAATGAATGAAATATAAAACAAAAATCCTATCTCGAAGAAACCTTTAAATCAACACATGTAAATTTAATTTATTCTTTAAGTTCTTTCTGCTGACAATTACGTTCAGCTCCGTACAATGCTATTTAGCTATAACTTTATCTCTTATTCAAATCGATAAGATATACATTATAAATAAATCTACCCTTTGATGCTAATATGAAATATAAAAAAGGTTCTATAAAAATATCTACAAAAAAAAAAAAAAAAAAAAAAATTTTTTAAATAATCTGCTAGGAAAATAATCTGCATGCCTGACTGGCAAGAAAATCAAGTTCTGGAAAAATCGAAGTTTCACAAAAAGTTAACAAATCCAAATACAAGATCATGTATGATACATGCAAGCTATTTTCAAAATTACATTTCACAACATACCAGATAATACACATCTTCTCTGTATGTTCTATATATTAATTAATCATGACACCAAAACATGAGAAAAATATAAATTAAGTGAATAACGAACACTCAGGACTATCTAAAAGTAACCACTACATCAACACAATAAATGAGTTTGTGCAATCTCATCATGTACAAAACTATCCTAAACAACACAGTTGCAAAAATTCTAAGTTGAACAGAGTAGTATAAAGGATAATAATTACATACTACACATTATCAACACAATAATATATAAATAGCATAAAAATGTATTAATACATCATCAAAATACAGACATATAAATAACAATAAAAAATTATGGCAATCAAATGATGCATAGAAATAATCATTACAACAAAATTATATGTTATCTCAAAACAACAACATGTCATGTACTAATATAGAATACAAAAATATTTACTATCTTCACATAAAAAAAATAAATCAGACGCGAAGTCTCCCACTCTCTTGTAAACATGCTTGACCTTCAGAAAGTAACCATCAGTTGCTATTTAGACGCTGACAGGTTTCGGTTGACTACTCGAGCGGAAAGTTGACTCACATTTCTGACCTCAATATGTCACAGAAGCCTTGACCCTTATCGCAACGTAGCTTCTGTCAACAAATACAAATGAAAATTTCCATTTTACTCAATAGTGAAATTTAATGAAAAAAAAAAACGTAGAAATCACGTTTACAATTACCCAGTACCGGCTTGTGTAAAAACCCGGTCTCTTCACGATGTCACTAGCTCTCTCTATCACATGTAGATATCATAGAATTCTTGGGGACAACATGACCGACCTTGAATGTCGCCGCTGCCTTACGCTGAAACAAAGTGTTACATTGACAACAACAAGTAGAGCAAGCAATAGTATTCAAGCATCCACTGTTATTTTTACTCTGTTTACTTTGATTATAAATGACTCTGGGCTCATGTTGAACAAAATTAGCACAATTGCGCTTATTATTTGTTCTATGATCACAATACTTATTATTACCGTTGTCTTGTTTACAAAAAATGACTTTAGTCTTTTGTTTAGGAACATTACTCTGGTGATGTAAAGCAACATTTGAAAAGCTATTATCTCTATCATACTTTCCAACATTCTTACAATCAAAACTTTGAGATTTGTTAAATTGTCTACAGTATCTACGAGAGGGAAAATTATTATTTTCTGATCTCCCTTGGTACTGTTTAATCTTGGGGTTATCTCTCTTACTAGAACTGTTTTTCTTTTCCCCTATGGGAATATATTTACCAATTGTTTCAAACTGACTGTGCTGAGTTTGATAACTGCCAGAAACAATAGTATCTCTATTGTTCCGCATATGGGTTTCACCTTTGGAACAAGTAGTAATAGCCTCAACACCCGCTATTAATTTCTGAGTATTTCCAATAGTAGAGAAATATTTGTTCTTATGAATCTTGACCTGAAATTTATCACCTATCTTTTCCTGACCAACAGAACTGGCTGTTACACAAGAATCTTTGTTGGTCTGCCGCCAAGAATTATTACTGGAACTACCAGTAATATTAGAACTTTTAAAGTTGTATTTACCACGATAAGATCTATCTTTACCATGAATGAAATCTCTCTGAGCAAAAAGTATATGGTGCTGACTTTTCGCAATTTTCTGTCTATCATTGTGAACATTGACAGAAGAGCACCTTTTGTTTTTCAAAACCATATCTAGTAAGCCAAATATTCTTTCCCTTGCTTCCGCAATTTCATTATCTTTAAGTGAAATCGTTTCACTTAACCTTTTATTTAACTCCTTAACAGCCAAAACTTTGTCGCTTTCTTCTGCTAGCAAATTTTCAATTTTAGCGACCTTCTCTTTCTCAGCCGTCAACTCCACTAAAGTCTCTTTCTCGTACTGTTCTTTATTTGCCCTCAACTGAGTCAACTCTATCTGAAGTGTTTCAGTCTGGACATCATCATTGTTTTTCATAATCTCATTACTCTTCTTGGGGGGTACAATATTCATCTCCCCAATTTGATCACTGAGCATCGCATTATCATTCATCACCTCATGAAGCATTTCTATGTAAGTCTTCTCACAGACATTTCTCTCAACCTTCAATTTCTCATACATCTCTTTCTGTTCTTGAAGTTCCCGCGTGAGATTACCTATCTGAGTTTCCAAGTCTTGGACTTTGCTTAAAGCTGAATTTAATGTAGCTTGTGCACTAGAAAGTTCTGAGTTTGACTTTTGCAATTCACCCGTAAGTCTAGACACTGTTTCATGTACTTTACTCACTTCAGCGGTACTCTCTAAGAAGTTTTCCCTTTGTTGTTTTTTTCTTCTTAATTCCTCATCTTCTAACCTCTTTTTCTGATCAACAGAAATGTCGTTGCGCATTATCTTACGTATACTCTTCAATATCTGATCGCGCTCAACACCCATATAGTGGTACGAAAACAATCGAAGATCCATAAGCAGTAACTGCGCTAAATCTTTAGCCATCCTTAGATGAGGATGAGAGTGAAAATTCTCCTCAGCAAAATATCTTAGCGCTCTTGACGCATTGACCAAAAATCTGTCTATCACATGTTCCTCAAGCTGTGGGCCTTTTAATTGTTGATAATCTCTACCTTCTTCCCACAAATAAGCCAATATAGGCCTCATATCCTCAGGATCTATCTCATCATCATCCATAGTGATTCACTTACTTAATCCAATATATCTAGTAATCACTTATAGTTATGACAAATTACTGTCCCAAAAGGTTGGACAATTACCCTTCCAGCTCACAAAGTTAACTATCTGTCAAGAAATGAGCTTATTCCTCAATTCTGTATCACCAATCCTTTTTATAGCACCTTTATCAAGTCACATCATTATCAGGAAAATCGACATATGTCAACAGCCATTAACACCTATGCATCAAATCTTAATCATATGTCAAATTAGACATAAACAACAATAATAACAAAATGAGCAATTAGGGAGGCCCAGCGACATATATGAAGTGACACAATTTACACAAGACACAATCACTTATCTGTCAATGATCCCGCTTCTTTTCCGCCACAACACTGGATATCACATAGACTGCTAAAACCTCCACTGCGGGAAAGCACTGCAACTTGATTCGTTTCTCTTCAGGTAATTTCGTCAATATGATATGTGCCTAACAATGCACAAGTTGACAGGAACCATAATACAGCACACACTGCAACTCTTGACTCTTCTGTAGTCTGAAATGCACACGGCAACTCCGTGTATCATAACATCTTGAACTTGTGATGGTGACAACTGGCACAGGTAACCCGAATATTGCAGAAATCTGTCACAACCCGTACAAATGCTGGTACAAATACTGTCCAAGTCTAATTGAACTTCCTTGACCACTGCAGACGTTGTTGTCGTCTATAGGCATGAAATAGGACGTCAATTGCTACTGGTGTAAAGTTGCCTTCTACCACGAATAAAGCGTGCGTCGTTTCTCAAATGCGCCACCCAGGCAGATAATAACTAGGTCACAGTTCTGAAGTACAGGAGATTCAAGCCACGCCTACATAAGGTCAATTATAAAAAAGTCAAGTGTTCTACACTCGTGTCACGTGCAAGTCATATGTATTATTTTCAACTTGTAGTGACTGATCCTCTAGATATGTTATGGTCTGGTGGACAAAATTTGATTCACTTTATCCTCTTGCTTCAAGTACATATCACTGTAGAGGTAACAATTTCTTAATCGTATACGCCACTCAGGCACATCTTAAATGATATCCAATGATACGAAAACTACGCCACTTAGGCTATCGACGCGAATAGTCGTAGATGTCAGATCCTGTTGATTGAAAACCACCATAAATGTAACCAAAGTGGTTTCAGTCTGAAATGTTATTACTGTTATTACTGGCCATAAATGTACTCGCATTCGCTAGCACAACACGAAATCATTATAACATAATTTCCCGGGCATTAAATATCTAATACGGCCTGTCCTAATCCTGGACTTATAATAGCTTAATAGCTTCATACATCTCCACACTGCAGTTAATATATAATATGGCCTGTCCTAATCCTGGACTGATAATAGCTTAATAGCTTCATACATCTCCACACTGCAGTTAATATATAATATGGCCTGTCTTAATCCTGGACTGATAATAGCTTAATAGCTTCATACATCTCCACACTGCAGTTAATATATAATATGGCCTGTCCTAATCCTGGACTTATAATAGCTTAACAGCTTCACAAATCTTCATACTGCAGTTAAACATAATATGGCCTGTCCTAATCCTGGACTAATAATAGCTTAATAGCTTCATACATCTCCACACTGCAGTTAATATATAATATGGCCTGTCCTAATCCTGGACTTATAATAGCTTAACAGCTTCACAAATCTTCATACTGCAGTTAAACATAATATGGCCTACAAAAGTACCTTAATACACAGCGAAGCCTGCATCACCCGGCAGCTTCATTAATCTTCAAAATATGGCCTACAAAAGTACTTCAATACATAGCAAAGCCTGCATCACACGGCAGCTATAATAAGGTTCATATGGCCTAAACAAATCTTCACTGCAGTGTATCACATAGGCTGTACACACAGCGAAATATATAAGTCGACATTTTCTCAAATCCTACGTAGGCATACATTATCCAAAAACACTGGGACTCGACCTACACGGTCCACGCCCAAAACACAACTCCCTCAAACACACACTAGTCCCGCCAAAAAACCCGTCACGAGATTCGGTTGTCTTGAACACCGTTCTCGATAACACATGCAGACTAGCGAGCTATTCACATGACTCAAAACAGTACAGAATAAATACATTAAACAGCGTTCACACGCTTATCTGTACTCTGTCACCCGAAAAATAGGAAAAGATAATTCTATCCTAAAGTCAAACAAGTATCCGCTTAATCAAGCGTTGCAACTCGAAATTTAATATGTTCAAAACATTCTAAAGATTACTTCCCCTTCCATAAGTTCCACCTGCAACACTGTAGTCAGTCAGTTAGCTGTAGTCAGGATAGCTCTGTACAGTAGGAGGTTGATGTGCCTGCCCACATTAGTGATGATATTGTTCAACTGGAGGTTGATGTGTCAGCTCACATTAAAGTCGATATCATTATTCATTTGGAGGTGGCTAACACTACTCACCCTAGCATGCCAGTTTTTGTTGCCACATCTACACCTACCAAGTCAGTTATACATAAGACAAGTACATCCACCTCGCCTGTCTTCAAAAGCGACATCACAGTACAACAGTTACTTGCTAAGCCACCTTCAAAACCACTAACACAAAAGGAAGAACCCCTATTCACATCCATTGTTAGAAAAAAAACTAGAAACAGCAAAAAAATAATATCATAAAATGCAAATCCAGAGGACAGCCTATTGTACTACAAAAACTAATTAAACATAGAAGAGAAACATCAGTCACCAGAACGCCAACAAAACGTAAGCGATCTCAATTTCTCCACATTGTTAGGAAACATATTGTTGAAACATCAACTGACTCACTAGACCTGCAGCAGGCACATGAGAGGAGAATTTATACATTCCACTATTTCCAAAATTGAAAGACGCGCCAGCGGTATTAAAAATATAACTTCACAATTAAAATTTATAATGGAAATTCATTTGTTACAAATTTCTCCATCTGTGAATGTACAGATTCCTCTTATTAAAAAAAGGAAGTGTGAATGATAATTGAGCGAAATTTTGGGGCTAGAGCAAATTATGGCAGTTGTTGCGTGAGAGTGACAGAATTAACAGAGTGTGGAAATCATTTAATAGATGTATTTATTAAATACACCTATTTATCTATTAAATTTAACATTTCGTTTTACTCATGACCATACTCGTTTTTACATGACCATCGTAATGTATGATTGAGAGATAATTGTTAGCTCTCATGTTTTGGGGACAATTTGGTGTGTTATTTTAAGGTAATAAATGTGGACTTGCAATTTAATTTTTTAATAATTAATGTTTGACGCATGAAACCGAAACAAAACTTTGATATCCATTTTCTGCAGGTTTTCTACTTTTGATTTCTGTAATTTGTTATGCATGTTGATTGTGACCGTTTTAGTCTAAATTGCATAAGAAACAAACCATAACAAAATATTAAAAAAACGTAAATTTTACACTATTTCAGACTATTATATCTTCTGTTCTAATTGTGATAAAATGTTTCTTCTTGTTCTAAAATTTACTCTAACCTTTCTAGTCTAGCTTTACGCAAAATTAAAGCCGGTATTTATAATAATAAAGTAGCCTAAAAACATTAATTAAGCCCTATCAAAAGTAAAATCCGCCACCTTTTTTTCCAGTTAGGAAGTTACCACGTGACCTCTGTCACGATAGCTATAAATAGCGCGGTCAGGGGAAAAAACTAAAAGGCTGTCAAACAGCCGTGAAACAAAACTAAAAGATCGCTGTCAAACAGCCGTGATGACGCGTAACCACACTGTAAAAATGGTCACGGAATTATTGCACGTCACGGCTGGAAACGTGATAAACTGAAGATTGCGTGTTTTCGGTTCCTTGCAAACCAGTTTTGTTTTCTTTAATTTTTTTTTTTGGGGGGGGGGGGGGGGGGGGGGGCAAAAGTCACTTAAATTAGCCCATAAAAAAAACTTTTGATTTTCGGAATATTTCGATTTTCGGATTCTGGGATACGGACCTGTAGCTTTGGGTAGCGCTTACGTCAGCCTATATTGCACGTCACGGCTGGAAACGTGATAAACTGAAGATTGCGTGTTTTCGGTTCCTTGCAAACCAGTTTTGTTTCTTTAAATTTTTTTTTTTGGGGGGGGGGGGGGGGGGGGGGGGGGGCAACATCTAAGAAAGAATAGGACTAATACTTCCTCAGGCATGTCATAAAAGGTGACTAATATGAGGTTATACATAGGGATGGCAATGTCATCATGTCAAACAAATTGTTACAGATATCACTACTGTAAGAGTTTGTGCTTTAGTGTAGGCTTCCTCAAGGTAGCCATCTTCAGCAGTGACTGCATGCTTAATAAGTTAGTTGCTTATCCTTTACAGGACGTGGCAATCAACCCCAGCTTTTATTGGCTGTGTGATTTTTCTAGGCAATTTTTTTCATTCAGTAGTTTGCCATTGCTTTCTGAACGGTAAGGCGCTTATACCATTGTTAAAAATCCACACAAAGTGATCTGCTACCAAACCGCCTGCAGCAGGTTTCGAACCTGGTATATCTGGATTATGAAACTGCGTTCATATCCATTAGGCCACAGACGCTGACGCATGCTTAATAAGGAGTGAAAAAAAGGTAGTGGTGATGATGTTGACAATGAAAAGGTTGATGATGAACATGATGATTTATGAATCAATTATTGTTTAGTGATTTCTGTGCTGGGTATCTTTTGTATAATGATAACTAACAGTTAATTAAGTAATATGAAAAAAATAAACAATTTTAAAATATGAGTATTTTCTTCCCCTCATTTTTCAGGAAGCTCAGATTATGAAGATGCTGAGACATGATAAATTAGTTCGTCTCTATGCAGTATGCACAACGAAGGATCCAATATACATTGTTACAGAACTGATGGCCAATGGGAGTTTGCTGGATTACCTGCGCAGCGATAAAAATAAGATTGTAACAATTCCTCATTTAATAGATATGGCCTCACAGGTAATTCATGCCTTAAGAAAGGATTTTTTGGCTGTTCTGTGGAGTTGAATATACTTTCAGCTGGTGACTTTTACATGTTAATAGAACTTGTTGAGTTGATGTTTCCTGTGCAGTTGTCTGTGTCGTTTTAAATATTAAATAAGAATATAACTTCTTCTTCTTCTTCTTCGTTCGTCCTGAAAGGGACGGTAGTTGCGTTGGGTCTGTTTGCGCCTAAGCTGTGATATCTGCACCTTTTGGTCGACACATCCGACTTCTGCACGGCATTTTTTAAGGACCGGGCTTGCCTTCCCATTTCGATCCATGCTCGCTCAGCCAGCCTGCACTGCTGCAGACTGTTTCCAGGACCACCACGTGGAGGTGGAGCACGGTCTTGACCAGCTCTGGTTCACTGGTCCTGACGCAGGCAGTCAAGCTATGAGTCGCTGACTGCATTCACTATTGCTGCATCTTGGGGTCCCAGAATATAACAAGTTGCATGCAACTGGCAACCTCATCATGTCAATCAAGTTGACACAGAAACTACCACTATGAGAGCACTTGACTGTTTGGTGCAGTTGTGGCTCCGTGCCCCATAAGCACCGCAAAGAAATATGATGATGATATAACAAGTCTAACACAGATCTGAATCTTCAACTTAAATGTCAAGTCAATCCTATTGTTTGGCTGTGAAACATAGAGAACAACAAAAATGACAACCCAAGAAGTTACAGACATTTGTAAATGGGTGCTTGCTTTTATAAGAAGGTTGAAATGGTGCAAGGTCACCAATGTGGAACTGATGACAAGAACCAGGCATGTGCCAGTGGATTAATTAAACACTACTTTACTACACCGTGAGGCTAAGAAACCCATGACTTTTACATATTTTTAAAACTCGGCCGAAAATGACCCGATTATTATGAAATTTGGTACAAATGGTGAGAAAATGTTTACTTACATTTTGCCTATTTCAGTTGGTGCTCAAAATGTCCACCGCCAGCTGCAACACATGCTCGAAGTCGGGTGCGACAATTTCTCACTGACGCGTAAATTGTGTGCTGTTCTAGCTCGTCCCATGCCTGCTTTATCCACTCTTAGCTCATCCATGTTGCCAATTTTCTTTTGGTAGACATTCTCTTGCAAATCGCCCCAAATCCCATAGTCCAGGGGGTTAAGATCTGGACTGTTTGGTGGTCAAAAATTCAGTTCAATGAATTCAGGTGTCTCCTGAGTGAGCAGCACCACTGTATCCCTAGCACGATGAGCAGGCGCGCCATCTTGCTGGAAGATATGTCAGTCCGCCTAAAGTTCATCCTTTGTTTGGAAACTCCTTAAGTAGTCATTTTGCACCATAATTTTTGTTTTGTCAAAGAAATTGGATTGCTGTCTTTTCTTCTTCAGAGAACGCCATTTTGCAGCAGGTGAATTACAGTTGTATGCAGAGCCACCTGCAAGGCGTAAAATTTGTTGCATGAAATTTGAGATTTGAGACTCGAAATTCGAAAAGGGATATTGTTATCATAATTGTCACTAACTTTCATAATAATCGGGTCATTTACGGCCGAGTTTTTTAAAATATTTAAAGGTCATGGATTTCTTTGCCTCACGGTGTAGAAAGATTGTTATTTTGTCTGCACGATGAAACTTCTTACTTACTTAGGTGTTCCTCTTCTGCCCTGGGGTGTAGAGGTTTGCCAGAGAGAACGCCATACTTTCCTGCCAGTTGTCTTCCTCCTGGCTCTGTTCTAATCTAGTTCTCAGTGTTTCAAAGATTGTCTAACGCTGTCCTCCCAGTGAACTTTGGGTCGTCCTAGAGGTCTGGATCCCTGGCTCTTAATTTCCCATATTTGTTGTGGTAGCTGATTATCTCCCATTCTGCAGACATGGCCAAACCATCGTATTTGGTAATGTTCTACTCAGGTCTGCAGGGGCTGTGTTTTGAAGCCATGGCATATTGTCTGGTTAAGGACTATGTCTTTTCTTGTTACTTCAGCCAACTTCCTCAAATACCTCATTTCTGAGTTTTGGAGCTGGCTATTGTGGGTTGAAGTCATTGCCCATGACTCATACCATAAGTCAAGACTGGGGCAATGGTAGAGCTGTATACTGCCATCTTCGTGATCTTGCCAATTTTTTTTTTTTTGCTGAGGAGTCCTCAATTTATGGCTTGAAAAAGTCAAAAAGTCTGCTGCTCTTCGGGTAACTAACTCTTCTTTAATGCCTCCCTTCCAGTCTATGAGAGTTATTTAACTAAGTAACATTTTTTTTTGTTTAGTAGTTAAAAAATAAGGGGGCTTAAGATATTTGTGGTTTTTTTGTGACCAAGTTTAACAGGCAGATATGGGGGTGGGGGGCTACAAATGACAAAAATTATATGATGTGTGGATGACCTCAAAGATTCTTTTTTAGACTAGTAACTTATGTTGTCACTTAAAATGAATCTCAATAACCCCCTTGGAGTGCAAACATTACAAGGGGATGTCACTCTGTAATTTACTCCATCTTTGCTGTCTCTTATAACCTTACCTTTCTTCAGTGTACGGTACTGTTTTTTATTTTCTTATTAATTTCTCTGCTTTTCATTCATCTGCCTTGGTAGCATCTAAATGTTTTACCCATCAATCATCATTTCCTTTTCTGGTTACGCACGTTTGTTCGGCAGCAAACGTGTTAGGACTCAGCTGCCTTTAGGGAAGTACCCAGGTTTTATTTTTATATTTTTTTAGATTCTTATGTGTCCTATCTAGGCTTCACTTTCTTTCCTTTCCCTGACGAAGGCCTTGTGGCCGCAACGTTGGCTATTTTCTTTGTCTTTTGTCCTCATAAGACGAATCACTTTTTTTTCGATTTACTTAATGTAGTTCCCCCAAGGAGACAATAAACTATTGTGTCCTCAAGCATGTCTTAAGAGGCGACTAATACGTGATTGTGCAAGGAACTGGCAACCTTATCATGTAAAACAAATTGTTTCAAAAACCACCACTACAAGACCACGTTCTATGGTGTAAGGTAGGCTTATTCAACGTAAGACCAGCAACAAATGCGCAACAGGAACAATTAGCATTCATACACTTCGACATTTGCTGAGAGAGACTGAGCACCTATTGGTTTGCCCAGAGTGTAGTGACGTCAATTCTGATTAACATTACTCACATATATAAATGACATATCAGAAAATATTCCAAGAAGAACCCACAATGCCTCCTTTGCAGACGACTTAGCCCTGTGGATCTCAGAGGAATATATCACTACGGCAAGCATATGGATGCAGCAAGCCCTAACATCATTGGAGGAGTGGGCCAAGGCATGGCTAGTAAAGATAAATGAAGGGAAAACATCATTCACAGTGTTTTCTCTCTCAAACAAACCACAGATCTCCAAATTGGTGCTAAATGGGAAAAATCTACATCTGGATGACAACCCAAACTACCTAGGCATTACTTTTGATCGCCGCTTGACTTGGAAAACCCAGATTGAGAAAAACAGGACAAGAGCAAGGCAGAGAATGGCAATCATGAAAAAAATTGCTGGCACAGGTTGGGAAGCAGACGAGAGAGTAGGAAAGAAGCTATATACTGGGCGAGACCAGTCTTAGAATATGGCATTGCAGCATGGTCAACGGCAGCTAAGTCGAACTTTGACAAAATAAACAGAACCCAAAACCAAGCAATGAGAATCATAACAGGGGGCATGAAGTCAACACCCATAAAAGAGTTGGAAAAGGTTACTCACCTCCAGCCTATGGAAGATAGAAGAGATAGCAGAGCCCAGCAACAAGCCAAGAAATTCAGGAGGCTGATAGACCACCCAATGCACCAGAGAATAAATGGACTTGGAAGGGGAAGACTGAAGCGAAGCAACTTTGTAGAGACAGTCAAAACAAAGATGAGAGCAAACCCCATAAACGCAATATCAACAGCTATGCCCATATGTACTGCACACAAGCTACCAATTTTGAAACAACAGTGCTTCCCTGAAATGATAGAAAACGTTCCTGGTATTGAGAGAAAGAACAGCCAAAATGAAACAGAAAGGAGAGTCCTAACCACAAAATATATAGAGAAACATTACCCAAGCAACACCTGGATCCATGCATACACAGATGGATGAGCAACAAATGCAACAGAAGATGGGGGTGGAGGAGTCTTCCTGAGCTTAAGCTATGGCACACAAAAAAAGATAGCAGTCGCAACAGGGAAATTTTCAAGTAACTTCAGAGCAGAGGCAGAGGCCTTAAAAACTGCATCCGAAATTCTAATGACAGAAGAAAGCTCAGAGAGACCAGTAGCTATCTTCTCAGATGCGCTGTCAGTGATTACAATGCTGAAAAGTCAAAGTAATGCTGAACTGGATGACCTAAGATTAACACTTCACAGACTATGTCAGCAGTACAAAAGAGTCGTGATACAGTGGATCCCTTCTCACTGCAACATCCCTGGAAATGAAGAGGCTGACCGATTGGCAAAGGAAGGGGGAAAACCTCCTCAACTTGACACAAATATAACCTATGAGAAGTCTAAGAGTTTTATCAAGTACAGGTACAGGTACAAGTGGGAAGAAGAGCATCCAGGCCACACACAAAATGATCCGTATTACCAGCTCAGCAGAAGTGAACAAGTGGTAATCTTCAGACTTCGCACAGGTCATAACAGATTGAGATACCATCTATTCAACAAATTAAAGATAGGAACTACTGATGAGTGTGACTGTGGCACCGATAAAATGACTGCCGAACATCTGCTTCAAAGGTGCACAACATATGAGGAACAGAGAAAATGCATATGGCCATCACTAGTACCATTCCTGGAGAAAATCTACGGAGATATCAACAGCCTCAGGCTGACCACTGCTTTCTTTGAACTTATTCAAGTTGACATCTGAGGGTGAAAGAAGAAGATGAAGATTAACATTAACAAGAAAGCCATCTGCAGTAGTGGTTCCATAAGCAGCAAAATACGATGATGATATTTTATTCCTGTGATATTTATGAATATTCTGGTACTTATATTTCAGAAGAGGTTAGTTTAGGCATAATCTATCCTTATATATTTGTTTCTTTCTCCAGTCATGTGAGTACCACTTTATGTAGATTTGTCACAAAATCCTTTATCCATAAACTCCTGCGTCATCCCTTCCTCATCATTCCTGTGAGCCCCCATATCAGTAATTGTCATATTACAAGGTATACTCCGATTTTGTAATTATGTGACGTACATAGCCATTTTTCCCCCCCATGATTTGTAGATCTAAATGTTTGTTTTTTGGAGTTTGTTTTTTCTTAAATAATTACCAGATGTCATCTTTTTTTATCACCTTTACACTTAGGGGGGGGGGGGGGGGGGGCACCCACTCAGGTCATAACTCCCAAGTGTCAGCTTCCTGTTGTCTTGTGCAGAGGGTTGAACCATTTCCACCTTGGATGCAGCTTCCAACTTCACTCCTATATTCTGCCAGCACGGGGGCAATTGTGAAAGTAACCCTTATGTTGGAAACAAATTACTGTCCCGAGTTCCCAAAAAAGTTTGAGGAACGCCGCTGTAGGTGTAGTTTCAGGTTTTGTTAGTTTGTGGCGAATCAGACATTTGTTATTAATATATTGATCAGAATGAAATAAGTATCAAATTTAAAAAAGAATAATAATTATTATTCTGTTCTCTTTTGCTCCCTACGGAGCTTGAAGCGACAACTGCTGCTGGTCCCCTTGCAGGAAGCCTGCATCCAAAGCATTTTTATATGCTGTTGCAGTAGTAGTTTGTGTAGCAAAGTTTTTTTTTTTTACATGTCTCAGTTTCCAAACCCAGGCACAATCTCATATTTGTCACCTCTTGTGGCACACGTGAGGAAGCTGTAGTCCCCTGAGAACTACACGGGACATCAGACATAACTCATTCATCATCATCATTCATCATCATCATTCATCATCATCATTACCATCACCCTTCAGCTCCCCAAGGAGCATAGGCCTTCAACAAACTTATGCCAAGTTTTCCTGTTCAATGACTTGAGCTCAAGGTCATTCTTTGTCTTCCTGATCCTTTTCATTTATGTCTCCAGTTCTCTTCTCCATGTGTTCCAAGGTCGCACTCTACCTCTCTTACCCTGGGCATTCCAGAACAAGGACCACCTAGTAACAGGATCCCGTTTCACGCCCATTGAGGCATATTGGGAATATGGGGTTAGGCCCATATTTTCTTGACCATCGGCACACTAGGGGTGATGTGGTCAGCATCACGCCGGCACCTTGTAATAGTTCAAACATAATTAGTCTCTGAAAAAAAAAAACCGCAAATCCTCATTTTCTTCTGCGGGGATTAGCTCTAGATTCCATATTTTGTTTTCTTGACTTTGATCCACTGTCACTGTCATCTCTTGGTGATTCATAATTTTTAAAATGGTACATCTTTGTCTTTGATCTATTCTACAGGGGCTAGATTTCCTATTAAATGGACAGCGCCAGAGGCAGCCCTCCGCCAGAAGTTTTCTGTTAAGTCTGATGTCTGGTCATTTGGTGTATTGCTATATGAGCTTATGACCAGAGGAAGAATTCCTTACCCAGGTTTGGCTACTTTTACTGATCATTAATTTTTTTTTCTTTCAACTTTTTTTAATGTTCAGTTAGCAGAGTGCCTAGAGCGCTTGCCTCTTGTGGCAAATTTTAGGGTTTGAAACTTATATAGTGTCATGCTTCAGTATATCTAACTGTAAATGGGTACCTGACTCTTGAGTTAGGGAAGGCAGAGGCTCTCCCAAGAGAGAGAGAGAGAGACTGCGCTTGGTGATCCCGGTAACATCGCATCTCCGTATCGTGGCTCGACAACAGTCCCGAAAAAGGCCCCGCTTTCGCAATGAGTCGTGGGCCGGCAGTCAGTAAAGTGGTGTCGCTTTTGGCCCGTCCTGTCCGACTAGGGCAACGTCTTGTCGACAGGCGGTCAGTGGTTCTCGCAAGAATAAAGTTGCTGGGGCCGCCGGGCTCCGCTCTGCACAGAGCACTGTCTCCCTCCCCGCGTGAAGAAGACGCATGTCTGTCTGGACAGTTATCTGGTTGATCCTGCCAGTAGTCATATGCTTGTCTCAAATATTAAGCCATGCATGTCTAAGTTCACACTGTCTGATGGTGAAACAGCGAATGGCTCATTAAATCAGTCGAGGTTCCTTAGATGACACGATCCTACTTGGATAACTGGCAATTCTAGAGCTAATACATGCTTACCTGGCGAGCTTCTGTCTCTACCGACTGCGTGTGGTGCCCCGTCTCCGGGTCCTCCCAGTATCTGCAACCAAGTCAGAGAGATGTGTCCGCTCCCAGGTATCGCTAGCACAGTCCGGCATTTTCCTCAGACCTTCGGGTCTCGAGGTGTTTGCATCCCTTATAAAGTCAGCAATGACTGGAAGGGGCACACAATGTCCGACATTCCCCTCAGACGTTCGGGTCTCAGGGTGTCTGCATGGTCAGTAATGACTGGAAGGGATGCATAATGTCTGACATTCCCCCCAGACCCACTGCTCTTGAGATGTCTGTATCCCTTATACAGTCAGAAATGACTAAAAGGAAAGATGGATTGGAGGGCAAGTTCCGTATCCTACTAGTGACAGGCGGTTGCTACTGGTGTCAGACTGTAGCGGCCAGACCGTCCTCTGACGTCCAAGCCGTTCCTCTGACGTCCAGGCTGGGTCTTGCTGCATGGGCAACAGCTCGATCTACAATTGCCCAACCTCGTGCCACCGAAAGTTATTTCGGGAGGTACGCTCCTATGGTCAGTAATGACTGGAAGGGAAGAGATAGATATTTATATATGTGTATGTGTATATTTATGTGTGTATATGTATACAAGTGTGTTTACATAGATGGGGTTAAATTCTGATGATCAGATTGCCTCCTGTTGTAATGCTTTGTATAGAATTTCCTATCATAAAGACTGTATTAATTATGGCAGTGAATACTATCTACTTTTCTTTCTTCTTTTTTTTTCCTTATAGGCATGGACAACAAAACAGTACTAGAGCAGGTCGAGAGAGGCTACAGAATGGACAAGCCAGCCAACACACCAGATGGAGTATACTCTAAAATGTTAGAGTGTTGGCATGAGAGGCCAGAGCAGCGCCCAACTTTTGAACATCTCTTTGTTTATTTTGATGACTACTTTATTTCAGTGGAGCCAAATTATCGGGAGGCAGACTAGATTAGACACCTTCAGAACAAAAACATTTTGCAAATTTTGTGGAGTGGGATGACAGGTGAATTTATTCAGGAACAATCCAGATGTTGGTTGACGCATTTTTCTTTCACCAGTAAGCGTTCGCTTGTGCAAAAAATAATTTGCCTAGTTATACAAACCGTTATCCATCCTTTTTGTTCCATATGGATCATTTAAAAAAAAAAAAACGTAAAAGTAGTTCCATGGCAGTTACTGCCATAAGGCTGTGTAGATATTTTACCTACTCTTGGTCAGTTTCCTTCCTCATTGCATTTGCCTTCCCTAACTCAAGAGCAGAGTCAGATACCCATTTTTACAGTAGGTCAAGGTGAATCCTGGTTTAGATTTCAATCCCTTTGCCTTGAGTAGGAAGTGCTCTAACCCCTCTGACACTTATATGGGCCATAAGTCTGCTGTTTTTGCTCTCCACCAATTTCTTTTAGTTCAAGGAAGTTTTCTGTAGCTGTACCTGTGAGCTTGTGCTTACTTTGACTTCCTCTTCTGCTGTTCATCTGTAGGTTCTCTTCAGCCTCTTTCTCCACCCAAGTTCCAGTCAAGGGCCTGTTTGGTTATATTAGTAGGCTGTTTCCTGTTGGTATGTCTCATATATTTCTGTGAAGTTTCTGATGGTCTGTGAGGAGGCAAAGAAAGGACTACTTCTCCCTCATAAGAAGTGACTAATATGTAAAACAAATTGCTACAGGCACCATTGCTGCCAGAGTGCTTGAATGCTTTGAAGCACACTTCCTGTAAATGCCCCACTTGCTGTGGTGGCTCCATGCTCCATAGTGAGTGATACGGGACATCCATCTCCACTTCCTTCTTCTTGGATCCTTAGCCCCTGACTGACAAAGCAGTCAGTGACCATCCCCGCCACTAACAACAATCTGTCCCCATTTTCCTCGCTCAGAGGCCATCCTTCGTGCCACGCCCCAACTCTGGTTCATGCTTTGCATCTCAACCTCCACTGTTCTCCGCCAGGTTGTCTTTGGTCAGCCTCTCTTTTGCCGTCCTTCTGGTGTTCATAGCATAGAAGTTCTGATGATGGTGTCAGGGTCCCTTCTGAGGACATGGCCAACCCAGTTCCAGCATCTGCCTGCAATGATGGTGTGCATGCCTTTTTGACTGCACCATGTAAGGAGCCGCGGTAGCATAGTGGTTAGTGCACTGGCTTCCTAGCGCAGTGGTCTGTGGTTCGATCCCCAGATGAGGTGGGATTTTTTTAGGCCACAAACGGCTCCTGGGTCGACCCAGCCCCAAATGGGTACCAGAGCAACTCTGGGAAGGTTAAGGCGGCTGGCGTGATGCTGACCTCATCACCCCTAGTGTGCCGACAGTCAAAAAAATATGGGCCCTACACCATATTCACGGGATCCTTTACCTTTTTTTTATGTAAGCAGTTCCTGGTTGGAGATAGTATTTGGCCAAAAAATTTGAAGAATTTTCCTTAAGCTGGTTGTATGGAATGAGGATCATCTGGACATTTCATTTTCGGATTCTCTCCAGCACTCCACGCCATACAAAAGTACAGAAAGTACGCAACTCTCGTATAATCTTAATTTGGAGTTTGTGCTGTACTGAGAAGATTTCCAAATGTTTAGATTTGCAAAGGCTGTTCTGGCTTTACTCATTGTGTTACTTTATTAATTCTCCACTGTCTGTCTTTAAATATCAAATTTTACTGCTTGTTGTCCACCAGTTCTCTTGCAGACGTCTCTTATTTTTTTTTTTACATCTAGGCAATTGATATAGGAAGTATGCAACAAAGACTTCTGATCATCATGATTTTGATTTGCACTCCTTACGCAGCATGAACTACCACTGTAGCTAGTCACCTTAAAGGAAGCCTGCACCAAGCAGTCACATGATTTCTGTGGCACTTTGTTTAACATGATGAGGTTGCCAGCCACATGCACATCATTTTAGTTGCGGTGCATGACTTACCTAATGGTCAATCAATCAATACCCTTTAGCTCCCCGAGGAGCATAGGCTTCAACAAACACATGCCAAGTCTTCCTGTCCCGTGCCATCTGCTTAAATTCTTTCCATGTTTTCCTCATCATTTTTACCTAAGGGTACAGTAGTCTTAGTCTTTGTCTCTTCGAAAACCCGCTGGAAATACACAGGACAAAGACGTCTGATGGGGGACTGTTTAAGTTTGGATGTGATGTTCTTGGTAAGATGTCACATTCATCATCACCATTATTTTCCTTTGTGCTCCTTATAGAGCATGGAGCCACCACTGTAGATGATCCCCTGACTTAGTATTCACATGCTCATGAAGCGGTAGTTTCTGTCGCTATTTGTTTTACATGAGGTTGCCAGTCCCATAGATGCCATATTGCCAAGTATTTATTCTGCAGATGCAATTCTAGAATTTTAAATTTGACTATCTTCTTTACTTTGTGTTCCTCCCTTCTTCATTCTAGGGAATTTTTCAAGTTCCTTACTGCAAACACATTCTTCTTTTCTCTTTTCTTTATTGTCTCTCCAGTTCTCTCTCACCGGTCTTAAAAGTCCAGTTCTATGCTATCTCCATTTTTTAAACTGCTGTCTGTCTTGCATCTGTCATCAGTTTTGTAAATATTTTTTTTATTTCCCAGTCTTTCCTTGCTGCCAGATATGGCAGTGAAGCAAAGCTTTACGAAGGTGGTCCATAATGGAGATTGTATAAAGTGTATAAGTTATTATTTGCATTTATTTAGATTCGGTATGTTCTTCAGTACTTAAATGCATGGAGGCATATCTAAAGTCATCTTTATATGACCACCAGCTGTGCACAATGTAACAATATACATACGTGGAAGTGAACCTCTGTCTGTGAGTCTAATTACACCCTCATTGACTTTTGAAATTATCCACACACTTCCTGGGATTCCCCCTGTGGTGAAACATGTTGAGAACCCAGCATTGCACACTAAGCTTGGAGAAGTCACTTGAGCCCCAGACACGATTTTTTTGGCATTGACCTGGTTGACTGCATGCAAGAGGATCTCACTATGGACCCAGTGATAAGCAGGGGGAGCTGAAAAGTGGCTCTGTGCAGTGAAACATCTAAGATTTAGTAAAAATGCTGCAAAAGATTCAGAGGGATATATGTGAAAATTTACCCGCAGCATATTATATTATAGAAGAAAATGGAAGCGTTTCATTGAGTTTTTTTCTTTTTGCACTAAAACAGTTGTTGAGCTTTTATATTATCAAAAAGCCTGATGTTATAAATTCAAAATCCACTACCCAAGCAGAAATTTCCAGAGCTAACATCTGTGCTGAGTCCCAGGAAAATTATAATTAGTAGACAGTTGGCTGCAGCACCCACATATTGAGTCACTAGTTTTAATGACCTGGCACCTTACTTTTTTTCCTATGTTTAACCACCATTGTTATTCATTCATATATCTGTGTCGTGATGCACACACAATTTACATGGCCTTAGAAGAACAACGAAGTGCTTAAACTGTTTTCATAGCCCAATGAGTACATTGAATGCTTCATTACTATGTAGTTCATAAGTTTAACTTATCAGTGTAGCCGCCTGGCATTACTGTTCAAACACATTTTCGTGTACATCCTTTTGTTTGCTGTCCCAGAGAAATTGTACTGCTGTAAGTAGGAGAACTAAGCAAATCTTTTGCCCTTAGTGTTAGTATATCCATGTGTATGCTGTGATTTATCTGTCAGTCTAATCTGCCATTATTTCGGCTGACAAGAATATCTGACAGTTTTCCCGTGGGCAAACACGTCTAACAGTGTTGCTTTGGGAAACAACATTTTGCATTGCCCCTGCTGACATGAACCTGCGACAGTATGAAATACAAAACTCATTACTGTCTGTCAGTCATAGAAAACGTACAAATGTATATATATTTTATATATGTCACATAGTTGCACAAAGTCATTTGATTTCATTTTTAAGATATGAAGAGGCTAGTAAATAAGTATCATTTGAGAGGTTGATCAAAGGATGCTAAGAATTCTGATGCTAACAATTCTTTAAAGGTAGCAGCTGAGGTAACTCAAGATTAAATGTGAGAGAGCTTATCTTATTTCATTGCTCCTATACAGTGTTTTATGTGCATCATCATTATTTTCCTTTGGTTTTCTAACGAGCATATGCCTTCCTGCCCTGTGCCATCCATTCAAGACTTTCTGTGTCTTTTTTATGTCCCTTCTCAGTGTGTTTTATAGTCACCCTCTGTCTCTTTGGCCGTGAGGATTTAAAAACAGGGACTGCCTTGTAATGCTACCAACAGGTGTCCTCAATTTGTGTGCTATCCAGTGCCAGCATCATCCCACCTCTTGTTCCACTGGCACTTGTCTGGTTCTTGTTGTCAGGTCCAAATCAGTGATCTTGTCGTAATCATATTGCATGGAAAAGTAAAAGTTAACAAACCTTATAGAAGATGGTGTATATCTGATGTCATGGCATGCCACATATGTTGTTTATCATATATCGCACTTATCTTATCCATAACAAGTACTGGTTATATGTACTTCAGTCAATGTGATTCTGGTTATGTTTTAAGGGAAGAAGCAACAGTGACATGTTATTTTCATAATTAATTGCAGGCTTTCAATCAAAATGTACAGGCTAACTCACAACAATTACAATAATGCATTACAAAATGTTAGATGGCACAGGTCTGTATCCTGTTATCCGAAATCCATGGAGATGGCTTTGTTTTGGAAACCAGATTTTTTTCAGTTTTCAGATGCCACCCAAATCGCATTCAAAAAGTAGCCAAAAGATGCCTAAAATTTGTTCGACGTAAGTCAGTGATCTCACACTTGTGTTCCTGAAATCCTTCTGTCACTTTCTATATCCGTCTTTTTGCTATGCAGGCTAAGGCCTTTATTTTTACTTTTTGTCACAATTGTATCCAAATCATTTCCTGTAACTATTTCATTTTTTGCTACTAGGACTGTGTTATAAGCTTATCTAAAGTTGTTTATATTATTTCCACCAATGAATATTTATGGCACTATCAGAGTAAACAGGGCATTTTTATAACAGATCAGTTGATTTAAAAACCTAGATAAGTTAATAAAATGATGGAAGATGCATCTTGGAGAAGTGTAGAATAGCCTGGCAGAAGCATTCTAAATGCATGCATGGAGGCATATCTGGAGTCATCCTTATATGACCACCAGCTTTGCACAATGCTACAATATATGTATGTGGAAGTGAACCTATGTCTGTGAGGCTAATTACATCCTTATTGACTCATGAAATCATCCACACACTTCCAGGGAATCGCCCTGTTGTGAAACTTGTTGAGAACCCAGCATTGCACACTAAGCTTGGAGAAGTCACTTGAGCCCCAGACGTAATTCTTTGGCTATGACTTGGTTGACTGCATGCAGAAGGATCTCACTGTGGATCCAGTGATAGGCAGGGGAAGCTGAGAAGTGGCTCTGTGCAGGACGTGACAATTTCTTGCGAGAGCCTAGAACCAGAGTTCAGAATTTAAGCTCTGCATAGTTGGAGAGCCCCCTTTGATGGCAGGGAATGCACAGTATGCCACGCTCTTCTCACTCCTAGCTTGGGAGCAAATGTGACGATCCTTTAAATGCAAGCCAAGCTGGAGAAATTGAAGCTCATGACTTCAACTCAACATGTTTCGGAATGGCAGAATAGCCACAGGGAAAGCCTAGATCTACAGTGTAGATAATACCAAGGATTCTAAGACTTGGTATTGACTGCTAAAGAGCAAGAAACTCAACAGCCCTAGTTAAACAACAAAAAAAAAAAAAAAAAAAGCATTCTATAAAATGAAAAGTAATTTATGCAAATGATCTCTGTGAATGGAAGTAAAAAATAGAGTTAACCAGTGTTAAATAGAGCCAATTCCGGCATTTTTTTTTTTTAAATAAAATTTTGCCTCGTTTTGGCGGATGGAACATATTATGACAACAGGAAAGGTTAATGGACAGACATAGAGGATGTCAAAGATAGAAGATACTTGACATTAAAACTTTGTGGTATGGAAAGAAGTCAACAACAGAAGTGATAAATAGTGCTAGAGACAGGAAGTAGTGGAGTGTCAGGATAGCCTGCACCATCCAGATGGCATATGAAGACTAAGGGTTAAACAGATTTGGTAGTTGTAGAATTGTACTTTTCCAGGAAGTTTTTCTACATTTGCGTCAGTTTCAGAATATGTTGCATAAAATTATGTTCTTTCTTGTCTGGGATGTGTTATTATTGGCGTCCACTTTTTATTTTTACATTAATTCTAGAATGTTGTTCACATTTGAGTCCTGTCTATTCCTTACGATTGTTAATCCACGTCTTCCTTTGCTCCATAACCCTTCATTTCCCCCTCCCCCAATTGGGAATTCCTCTAAATGTTATTTCTATGTGTCAAAATTTATGAAATTATCCTTTTCTTCTTTTTATTTTAATATTATTCTTACAGACCCTTATATTTCTAAGCTGCTTGACTGAGTTCCCAACATTTCTTGAGAAAATTTTGTATCTTGGTTTTCATATTTTGTTACTCTATATCCATGGCAAACTCTGCTACCAGTATTGCTGAATGTATTAAATGTTTAAAAAAAAAAACTATGGCATTGCTAAATATTTTGCAATTTTCCTTGTCTGTATTTGTTTTAATATTGTTCTTCCAGACCCTTAACTTTCTAATCTGCTTTAGTGAGGTGCCAAACCCTCCCATTGAACAAAAATTCCTTATATCTTAGATTTTGTATATTGTACTAAACCCATCGAAAATAAAAACTTTGGCATTGCTCAATATTTTATTTATATGGATGACATATTTGAATCATTTTTGGGCCACAAACATCGGCACACCATTTGTAAAACGTATATATTTGCCGTGTTAAATTTGGAAATACTCATCATTATCAGCTGCCATCCCTACATTGAAGGTTGGATCCAATGGATCTCCATCTTCTCTCTCTTGTCTTGATGGTGAACTGTGATAGACTCTTTCCTGTCCATCTCTTGATGTTATCTTTCTTCTTATAGCTCCTTTGATGGTATACTGTGATATACTTTCCTGTCCATCTCTTGATGTTAATCTTCCCACTTATAGTGATGTCTTTCTCTTGCACGTTTGCCTTCAACTCTTCCCTCCATTATGGTCTTCAGCAAGGCATCATGCTTTTTTCTTTGGCAAAAATGTTCCCTATTCATTCCTAGCTTTTCTAGGACCTCTTTAGTTTTCTTCTCTTTTTGTGAGATGTGCCCCATTCTTCTATATCTGCACATCTCAAGGGCCTAAAATCATTCTTCTAACTGCTTGTTCATTTTCATATTACTACATAGGTTTAAATAGTCACCATTTATAGCTTTTGTATTATGCATTATTTTTGTAAAACATGTAAAATGTAATGGAAACATGATTCTTTAATAATGTTACGGGCTTAAAACTTAATGTTTTTCTGCTGTTGTTATTCCTTCAGTATTTATCTCTGTTGTTTCATGAGCTGTAAACAAAAGCTTGCCTTTACAAATTGTTTATATTTTTCAAAATTTGTTAATACCTTGTGTAAAATTATTTCCCGTTGTTCAGGTCATCAAGTGCAATTGTGTTAATTTTTATTTCACTCACATAAATTGTTTGTTTCTACATTCTTTGATTTCACTTGTATTTTGAGGCATCTAATTTTTGTAACTCTGTGTCTTTGAAAATAACCTGAATTTTGAAAACTGTTTTAAAGTGACTTTGAAAAGGTTGGAGGTGTATGGGGAGATGAACGCAGTAAATCTGTGGAAGAATTATAATATTTTTTAACACAAATATTTAAGGAGCAGTTGTCAAGTTTCTAAATTTATTTCATGTTTCTTTAGCTCTGAGGAATGTGTTGCTGGCTGAATTGTTGTCACTATTGTTTTTTTTGGTTCTCTGAATCTGTACCTTATATTTTTGTGTTAAATTTTATTATTAAAATGTATCTGATGAATCTTTGAATATGAAAAGCAATTTTAAATATTCCTACATATAAAAACACTAATTGTGACTGTAATGAAACAATTCCATGTCTGTATAATATTCCTGATCCATGCATAATTATCTTTAAAAATTTGCTTGGCATATTCCCACGTAATCGATGGTTTAGTGGTTAGAACATTTGCCTTCCAGGCAAACATTCTGTATTTTTATTTTTAAATTCAGTCATGTGTCTTCAGTTTTTTTACAAGTGTGTTTTTGTTAATTTGTTTCTAAGTGTCTGTGTTGACAGCAGGGCTGTGAAGCCAGCCAAAAAAATTTTCTGACTCCTGAAATTTTAGAACTCCGACTACAGTGTTTTACTAGTCATATAGCATAAAATTCTGAGTCCGCAGTTTTGATCGACTACGACTCCACTAAAAAAAAAAACGACAGACTCCATGGCTCCACAGCCCTGGTTGACAGGCTTATGTGCTCAGTGGAAGGCAATGCAAAGGAATAAACTGAACACAGGAGAAATGGTGCTGTTCTGTGGATTTGAGACAGAAATTGCACACCATAATTCTTTGCCGTCATGACTTGATAGGTTTACTTGCTAGGTAAATTAGAGCACAGGATCACTGTTGTTGATAATGGCCAGAATCCAGAATGATCAGATCTACTTAATCATCCAAATGCCTTTGTTAGATGTAATGATTCATTAAGTAGCATTGGCCAGATTTTATACTTTTATTTATTTTTGTAATAAAATTTACTACGATCACAAGCTAGCATTTTCTGGCTTCCTGTTATTTGGTGTAGTGTGTCACCTGTCTGTAGCATTAAGCTCAGTGGTATAGTGCCTAATTTAGCCAGTGATGGTAAGTTCTGAGTTAAGTAGTTGTGGCCTCAAATTTTAATGTTCATGTTTGGATGAATGAATCAACACAATGGACAATATGCTCTTTAAATTAATATTTACATAGAAATAAACAAATGAGGGAAACCCCGAGACCTGTGAGTGGTAAATAATTTTTTTAAAAACAGATAAATAGTGGACACTCTTAAGAAAGAGAAAAGGTGACAACACAAAAGTAACCGCATTGATAGGCACCCTGGGGATTCAAACCAGGTACCATCCAAATGACACTATTGCCTTACTGTGAGAGTCACTGTGACAGGACACAAGATCGGCTAATCTTTCCCCACTAATAAAAAGAACATAACCAGGGGTAATCCCTCTCATGGACACTACATGCAACTATGGAATATAAGAACCGCAACGGTCCAGACATTTTTACAGACTACCACCTCCATAACTTTCATCTTAAGTATAGACATTTAACACAAGGTTGTAATACTGTGTCTAGTAAATCACCTTCAAATACCATGTCTAGTGGTGTAGGTGATGATATCTCTCCACAACTTCCTGTCTCCAGTACTGTTTATCATTTCTGTTGTTGACCTCTTTCCATGCCATAATGTCAAGCTGTCCAGTATCTTCTGTCTTTGTTGTCCTCTATGTCTCTTTCCTTCAATCTTTCCTGTTGTCATGATATATTTCAGATGTTTTCTCATTACAAGCATTCTCATTTGTGCCCTGGCATCTTTCATGTCATCCTCATTACTCTTTTTAGCTGTCCATTTTATTCTTAATATTCTTCTGTAGAACCATATGTATGTTATCTCCAGTGCTTTTCCTATGGGAAACCGCTGTCATCTTGTCCCATGTGCAGTCATGAATCAAAACAACTTCCTTAGTAGATCACAGAAGCTCATAAATAAAGAGTAGTATTGGTTGGTTTAAGTAATTGTGTGAAAAAAGTAGTAAATAATGATCAAAAATAGATAAATGGTAGGCACTAATAAGAAAGAAGGAAAGAAAGACAGACAGAAACAAAGAAAAGATGAGCTGGGGTCAACTGTTTCCTGATAAAAGCTGCATATGCCAGAACAGTCTTGTCTAGCATTACTTTGGCCATGTAATTGAAACTCATGTCCTTTCTTCATCAGTAATAACCACTCACGAGTATTTAAAAAAGTAAAGACCTAATATACTAATAATCTAACAGTAACAGCCATACTCTGCAAATTATGTTAGCACACAAAAAAAAAGAAAATTTTTAAATCATGAAAAAAAATATTCTGCCCAACCTCTATTGGGCTACAGTTAGGATCTTTAGCCCATATAGGTTGAACATATTTTTCTTTATGAAGTTAGAAAAAAAAAAATGTGTGTTTGATTTCTAAAATTATTAGCACAGTGCTGCTGTTTAGATTATTAGATTTTTTTTTTTTAAATTTTAATTTTTTTAAACTCATGATTAGTTATTACTGAAGTAGAAAGGAACTGCTATACCATGATTAATTAAGTATCAGCAATTGGAAATATTATCAGGAATTACAGACATTATATATCCCATTATAACCCATCAGAGGTCGATTAGGATATTCTTCTTCATATTTAAAAAATACAAACTGAAATTCAATTACACGACCTAGCCTAAGTCAGTGGTCAGCAACACAGGAGCTGTGGAGATCTACTTTAGAATCACTGATCTCTAAAGATCTACCTTGATAAAACCATATCTGTTTCAGGATATTTAGAATTTGGAATAAAGAATGGGATGTCATGGATGGCACAGGCAGAGGCAACTATTAGACAGGTGACAACAGTTAAAAATATATTCAAGGGGGAAGAGTGCAGTAAGTCAGGTGAGAACTGCATGAACTACCAGCAAGTCATCATCAGCCTTGGCAGACATTGCAGAACTTGGGACAATGGGAGGGCAGAGCTGGAAATTGATCAGCTGATAAATTATAATGTTGGGGATGATTATGCCAATGTGTACACTTATGGGTCTGTAATCCGTGGTGAGCAATCAGGGTGGGGCTTCTCTGCCAGAGTAAAGGGCAGAATCGCCACTGAACATAGTGGGGCTTAACGATAACAACCTCCAGCATGAGAATTTAGGTAGAAGCAGCTACTGCAGCCTTAAGGTGGCTGTCTGAAACTTAATTAACAAGGGCAGTTATTATATCAGATTCACAATCCATGCTTCGGAAGGTCCAAAGTGGATGGCTCCAGCATGAATGGAAAAACTCCAAAAAGCTTTGAATCTTCAGGAACCAGTATGGATCTACTGTCCTGGCCAAGCAGGGGTATGCAGCAATGAAGGAGCTGATAGACTAGCTTCAAGAGCACACATGGAAGATGCATTTGATATGGATAAGGGTGACATACTGAGGATAATTAATGATCGCCTATATGAGAATGACACTGCAATCGATGAATAATCAAGGCTAAGATTGCTGGAATTTGGCATCAAACGTAAGCCCGTCAGGGATGGACGTATGAGAGGATGCATCCGGCATGTATACAACCAACGCGCAACAGGAACTTTAATTTTTAAAATATTGCTTCCTATCTTATGCAGTTCATGAATAAAGTGAATTTTAGTAAGATAGCTTGAGGGTTTTCACTTTAAACATGGTGACACCGCACTTTTAAGTGCCGGATGGAAAGGACCAGTCCGCAATTTACCTAGGTGAAAATTTCTTTTATTTCCCATCAGTCACCTAGAGATCTGCTAATTGATCTTCTGGGATCTACCAGATGCCGACCCCTGAACTAAGTACTGCAAACAAGTTGTAATATGAAACCAATTGGGCTGCAATATCCATAGGAATGAAGAGTCAGACAGACTGGCATAGGAGGGTGGAAAACTACAGAGAACTGGTACTACTGTAACATAAAAAGATTCATCGGGGGCAGATAACAGAAACAAGTGGGAGACTGTTACCTCTCACTTTGCGCACAGGCTTGTTAACTCATCGCTGTGCGCAACTGAGTAGAACACGAAAATGCTTCGAGTGTGAAAGCGTGCCAGTGGTGAAAGTTATGTCGCACATGTAATGAGTATATAACGTAGGCATGGTCTGCTGCGGTGGACGAAGGTTATCGTTCGGGCAGTTAGTTTTGGCTTGTGTTTTCAAAGTGTACGGATATATATGTGATAGTGACAGACCAGTGTTCAATGTTATAAAATATTTCAGAGTCAGGATCATTGACTGACTACATTATGATGTGTGACTGATTGTATGTGGCTTTAGGAGAAGGACAGTAAGTTATTTGAATGAATACGGTTCTGATTTGTAAAGAATGAAGGCGTCGTAGATGATACATAGACATTCTGACTTTAAACCGGCACAACAACATTATTGCTTATGTCTGCTACTGAATACATTTGTATTACTGATGTACCGTCATACCATCATATGCTCTCAAAAGAAGTGAAGTACACTCATGTTGTATTGTTGAAATATTAAATGTTATAAAATGTACAAGCTGCTGTTGATCAAGATTATTCAATTTGGCCATTCGTCACGTTACTGTGGTCTATTATAACAAATATACCTTACAAGACCAGGGCAGCACATTAATATACTCGTTACCCATAGCCGTCAATAAGTAGAAGGTAACAAACCATCTAGAATATGGAAAAACAATTCAATCTCCAGCTAACCAGAAGAAAACAAGCAAGTCTCTGCACTGGTCACAACAGAGAGAGACAGTGATACTACCTCCCCAAAAAAAACCTTAATATTGAAACCACCTATGAGCCTGTGGATGTTGTTGTGAGTAATTACTGCTCAGCACATCTGCTGCTGGCGCACACGACATGTAAGATTTAGAGAAAGCGTGTGTCATGGGTTGTCTCCCCTTAGCTCTGCAGTAATGGTCCAACAGTGGCCAAAACTCAAGAGTAACTAATGTGGGTCTTCAAAGGTGTCTACCTTCGCAAAAGACCTCTTGGCAGAGTTGTAGATAGAAGCATAATGATGCTTCTACCTCAAGGGAGTGTTCACAAGATATTCAGAGAGCGAGAACAATGCTGCATGAGGCTGAGCAAATGTTAACTTTAGTATCTGCCGTCAAGTTTTGTGAAGGATAGGGTTATCTTATAATTCATTAGCTCGTTCAAGCCCCCAGGTGAGTTAATTCAGCGAAATTCCTCTTATTATTATTGTATAGCTCTGTTTAAGTGTATTTAAGAAATGGTCTGAGACATACGGTTGTAGTACATTCAAAACGATTAAATCAACTTTAGATTTGTCTTTATACAAGTAACAAATTTAATACAAAATTATGTTTTAACAGTTATAAAAATGAATAATTCCTTATCATCATTGGGTGATGTTATGGCGTTGTAATAGGGAGTTCATGTGTCAGAAATCCGGTTTCAAAAATTTGCATGAAAGAAATTAAGGGGCGTAAAATTTATATTAGAGGCGATAAATCTATTGACTTATAAAATGGTAAGCAAAGGGTGATAATCCAAAATAGGCATTAACAGTAGTGTTTTTACGCCCCTTGAGAAAAAGCCGTGTTTTTAGGGAACAGCGAGTACCTGAGATGAATGCTATGACAAGAAATTAATGACAACAGTGGTTCTCAAGCCAGGACCACCGTAGCTACCAGAAATACAAAAATACAGAAGCAGTGACAGAGAAAATATACAGAGAGTAAGAATGACATTTAGTATTGCCTATGGATGTTTTTGCTGTATAAAGTTTACCAGCCTCAGGAGGAAGGTTGGGCATGTCATTATTTCAACCCTTGATCTTCGTGTAAATAAACCACATTTAATGCTCACTGCTGTCAGAGTGAAGTATGTTTATCAAAGTATTGAATCATCAATCAACTGTCAGTATGTACGAGGGGCGTTCAGAAAGTAATGCACATCGTTTTTCTCAGCTAATAATGAAGATAGAAGCATGAAATTTTGCACACTTCAAATATGGCATGTGCCAATTGTGTGCACCAAATTGCACCGCAACCGGCCAAATAATACGGCTGCCCTAAACCGTTGAAATGGAGCATGTTAGCAACTTGCGTTATAAGCAGCGAATGTGGTAGAATTTCTTGTTGCAGAGAAGGAAACTGTTGTGAACATTCACAAGCGTCTATGTGATGTGTATGGAAGTTTTGCAGTCGACAGGAGTACAGTCAGTCGCTGGGTTAAGAGAATCAAAGAATCAAGAAGTGGAGATACGGAGCTGCTTGATCGGCCGCGCTGTGGACGTCCTGCCACAGTCACCAACGCAGAAATGTTGAAATGCGCTGAGGGCATTATTCTTACTGATAGGCGAATCACTACTCAACAATTGGCCTTACAGCTGTCAGTCAGCATTGGTAGTGCAAATGCAGTTATAAAAACTCTCGGATTTTCTAAGGTTTGCGCAAGATGGGTTCCTCGAAGTCTCACAAATGACCACCGATTGCAAAGGAAAGCAATTTCTTCTGAATTGTTGGAGCATTTTAATGCTGATGGAGATAATTTTTTGGCTAAGATCGTTACAGGTGACGAAACCTGGGCACAACATTTTGAACCTGAGACAAAAAGACAGTCAATGGAGTGGCATCATCCGCAATCACCACGAAGAAAGAAATTCAAGACAATTCCTTCAGCTGGAAAGGTCATGATCACTGTCTTTTGGGACATTGAAGGTGTGATTCTTGTGGACGTTATGCCAAGAGGAGAGACAATCAATTCGCAAGCTTACATTAAGACATTGAAAAAACTCAATCAACGTTTTCGCAGAGTTCGGCCTCACAAGAATCCAGCAGACCTGCTTCTCCTTCATGACAATGCGCGACCTCACACAAGTCTGGCAACACGGGAAGCAATCACCAAATTGGGTTGGACTGTACTACCCCATCCACCCTATAGTCCCGATTTGGCACCCTCTGATTTTCATCTATTTGGTCCACTTAAAGATGCACTCCGTGGGACAAGGTTTGAAGATGATGGAGTGATTCATGCAGCGAAGAAATGGCTACATGATCAAGACAAAATCTGGTACGGGCTAGGAATACATGCACTTGTTTCGCGCTGGCATAAAGCCGTACAAGTTGATGGGGATTATGTTGAATAATACCGATGTTTACATGACCTATCCATGTATCTTCTTCTTCTTTGATCCTTAGCCGCCGACCGTCAAAGCAGTCAGTGGCCATTACGCCTGGTGGCGTCTTGTAGGGCAACAACAAATTGATTCCACTTTGCTCGGTCGGCGGCCATCCTTCGTACAGTGCCCCAACTTTTGTTCATTCTTTGCATCTCAGCCTCCACAGTCCTCCGCCAAGTTGTTTTTGGTCGGCCTCTCTTTCATTTTCCTTCAGGGGTCCATAGCATAGCTGTTCTTGTGATGGCATCGGGGTCTCTTCTGAGGACATGGCCAACCCAGCTCCAGCGTCTGCCAGCTATGATGGTGTGCATGTCCTCTTGCTTGCTCCGAGTAAGCAGATCTTGGTTGGTGATGATATTCGGCCAAAAGATTCAGAGAATTTTTCTTAGGCATGTTGTGTGAAAAGAGGACAATTTCGACATTTCCTTCTCTGTAACTCTCCAGCTCTCCGCGCTATAGAGAAGCACAGAAAGCACACAGCTCTGATATAATCCTAATTTTGTGCTTGTGCTGTACTGAGAAGACTTCCAGATGTTGTTTAGACTAAAAAAGGCTGTTCTTGCTTTGTTCATTCTGTTGTTGATGTCTTTGCTTGCTCCGCCGTCTGTTGTTACTATGCATCCTAGGTATGTGAAGGCATCTGTCTGTTTCAGTTGCTGATTCCTTACTGATATGGGCTCAGGGTTGCTCACATTGAGCGTCATGACCTCTGTCTTCTTTAGGTTGATGTTTACATGACATATCCATGTATATTGTGTATAAATTTCATGCTTTTTGAATAAACAGCTCCTGAGAAAAACGATGTGGTGCATTCCTTTCTGAACGCCCCTCGTACTGTGGTAATCATCTGTTGTGAACTGTTGTCGTAACACCATCAACCAATAACCTGCCTACTGTTTAGGGTAGTGATATGAACCCCCTATACAATCATCATCATCAGCGTATATGCCCACGGCCGCAGCGTTAAAAATTGGATAGTTCACTTGGCAGCTTTTATGTTTCTACGTAGCTGCCAATAAGTTTGTCTGTTCTGCTCCAGCTGATGTTTGGTTCTTTGTAGATGAATGCCTGATTTGAAAGCTGTAGCACTTCGTGTCACTGGTCAAGTTCCCTCGTCTCTAAGACCCATCTGATGATGGTGTCTAGCGTCGACTTCAGACCACTTATACCCTCACTTGTTTCAGAGATAGTACCCTCAGTTGGTACAACCAACTAGTGGAAACAACATCTGGGTGTCTAGAGACTTCAGACCACTTATTACCCTCACTTGTTTCAGAGATCTACCCTCAGTTGTGAATAGATTTATGTTTACCTTTACATTGGTTGAAAAGGTTGAAAGCTTTCATTACTTTTAGAGTGAATATGTTGACATTTACATCTATACTGGTTGAAAATGTTAATAATATAATAAGTATGTTGTTACCTTATACTTATTGAAGGCTATTGGGTAACGAGTATATTAATGTGCTGCACTGGTCTTGTAAGATATTTTGATATAATAGACAACAGTCTCAACAGTAACGTACGGAATGGCCAACTTGAATGATCTTGATCAACAGCTTGTTGTACGTTTTATCACATTTAATATGTCACAATACAACATAAGTGTACTTCACTTCTTTTGAGAGCATATGATGATATGACGTTACACCAGTAATACAAATGTGATCAGTAGCAGCCATAAGCAATAATGTCGTTGTGCCGGTTTAAAGTCAGAATGTCTATGTATCGTCTACAACGCCTTCATGCTTTACAAATCCGTATTGATTCAAATCACTTACTGTCCATCTCCTTAAGCCACACATAATCAGGCACACATTCTTAATGAATTGAGTCAATTATCCTGACTCTGAAATATTTTATAACAATAAACACTGGTCTGTCGCTCTCACATAAAAATCCATACACTTCGAAAAACACCAGCCAGACACAACTGTCCTAACGATCACCTTCATTCCCCCCGCAGAAGACCCGGTCCACGTCATATACTAAATACCTGTGTCACACACATACCACAACTCGCACGCTTTTACAATCGGAGCGTATTTGCGTTCTGCTCCACTGCGCACAGCGATGAATTACCAGCCTGTGAGCAAAGTGATAGGTAACACTTTTACCCCGCCCCCCAGCGAAAACTGAAAGTTTTCCATATAGGAAGTCATTTTTAGAAAATGCGAGAAGTTACCGTCCAGTCTATGTCATACCTGAGCAACAGTCTATGGAATGTAGTCAGCATCATGGAAAAATGAGAAAAATCAATGAAAATGTGAAGAAATATGATAGTGAAATTGTGAAGTTTTGGAAAATGAAATATCTGAATGCATTTAATTAAAAGATGAATGAAATGAAAGATCTAACTAATTAAATAGTATTAAGTAAGTATAATAATTACGTTAATGTAAATGTCCACATGATCGTGTGTGTGCTGTCTGTAGCATTGTGTAAAACTAATTAACTATAGTTACTGAGTGTCTTCAATGATAGGTTCTTCTTTCATAAGTGTGAAAGCTTACTATTTGCAATTTTAGCACTTTAGAGTCACATAACTGGTTTAAGTAATAACAAAAATGAATGTTCAAATGGCGAAGTTCTCCATAGGCGTATCGAATCGATTGTTTCTTGTGTGAGATTTCTTTTCATATGTTGCCTCTTGAGTGTCACAGTCTCTGAGCCCCAATATTTGAAGTTCGTTTGCTGGAATAGGACATATGATCTTTTTAAAGTTCTGCATCCCAGTCATTTTGTGAAGGATTGCCATTAAGATATGACAAAGAGCCTTATACTGTTTACTTGAGATACTGTTTGATTTGGTTCCTTTACCGCATACGTCATGACTGTCCGGAAATCAGATCTTATGTACTGTTCATGGAACTTGATGTAGTGTGAAACGATTTGAATGTATCCACACAAAACGTCTCTTATCTTGTCTTCAAATGACTTGAGTTGTTTCTCTTGATAACGATGGTAATATGTATCTGGTTATGGATATTGTCAAGATAGCGTTTTTAAGTTATCGAGGTATCTATAGACTATCAGCAGTGTACCTTTGTCAATGGGTCGCAGCAATGTCATATCCTTGAGAATCGGGCAGGTCTGTCTGTGTACATCTCGACAGAACATCTGCAAGCACATTGGACTTGCCCTCAATAGGTCGAATGATATAGTCATATATTTGCAAATTAATTGCATAACGTGCAACTCGTGCGTTTTTCATGTTGGATTTTTGAAGGAACGACAGGGCCTTCTGGTCTGTCTCAATGATGAAACGAGAACCAAGAAGGAAACGCTGAAGCTTTGTGACAGCCCATATGATCGCGAGAAGCTCGCGCTCAATAATTGGATATCTGGTTTCTGTCTTTGTGAGCTTCCTCGACACATACATCACTGGATGAAGCATTCCATCTACTTCTTGCATCAAGGAGCCACCAATACCGTACATCGAAGCGTCTGTCCTGAGAATAAATGGGAGATGAGGATCAGGGAGTTTTAAAATTGGTGCACATGAAAAGTAATGCTTTAAATGGACTAGAGCTATGTTGCAGGCCTCCGTCCAGACAATTCTATTAGGGGAGCCTTTCGTAGTTAACTCAGACAGGACTGACGTAACTGAAGATAAATGAGGCATAAATTTATTATAGAACTGTATAAGGCCGAGAAGACTCCGCACCTGCTTCTTAGTCTTAGGAATTGATAGGTTAAGAATCTTCGAGATAGTTTTATCCTCAATTTTCAGAAATCCATGGCCCACTCTGTGACCTAAAAAAGAAATTTCTTTGAAACCTATTTGAACTTTCGAAGGATTCGCTGTGAGATTATTAGAGCGAAGAATTTCGAGAAGAGATTTCAATCCAGAAACATGTTCGTCCCAAGAGTTGTGGAACAAACAAATGTCATCTATATAGGAGATGATATCAGACCTATGAGAAAATAGTTTCCTCATCATCCGAACGAAATTCGCTGGTGCGTTTACCAAGCCAAAGCACATGAAATTATACTGAAAGAGACCCTTAGGGGTAGCAAAAGCAGTGAAAGGTTTTGCGTTTTCCGTGACAGGTATTTGCCAATAACCCTTGGCTAAGTCAAATTTGCTAAAGTAGGTTGCTTTAGAAAGTTTTGACAGTAATTCGTCGAGAACTGGCATTGGCTCTGCGTCAGACTCCGTTATGGAATTGAGTTTACGAAAATCCATGCATAATCTGATATTATTATCCTTCTTCTTGACTATAACCATTGGGAAAGAATAAGCAGACTCTGATGGTGCAATAATGTTAAGCTGTAACATTTGACCTAATTCTTTTTCAACCTGATCCTGAAAGTGGATAGGGATAGGGTAAGGCTTTAATTTAATAGGTTTGTGATCTGTGAGTCTAATATCGTGAGTGATTATAGACGTTCGGCCTGGAATATTAGACAGAACTTGCTGATATGATTCTAGAATAGAAAGAATTTGAGATTGTTGTTCGTTGGATAGATCCGGACAAATAGATACATTTACCCATGATTCTGTCGGATAAAGAGACATGACAGGAAGTTGCAAAGGTACATCATGAAAAGAAGTGGGTTCTTCTTGAATCACTGACAATGAAGAATAAGATGTAGGATGATCAGTGATTACTTCATTAACAGCATCTAAGATAGGTTTGAGATATTCAGGTCTATCATGGAATTGTTTGAGCATGTTGATGTGAAAGGTTTTATTCTTGCCTTTCACGTCAAGAATGTAATCCACATCTGTCAATTTTGAAATAATTTCATATGGACCACTCCACGAAATGAGAAGGCTATTCTCTCTCGTTGGTAGCAGGACGTAAGCTTTGTCTCCAGGAAGTAATTTCCTTAACTTTTTCCAACGGTTCTGAAGAGATCTAGCTTTTTCTTTTGCCTTTTCAGATGAATCAGTCGCTATTTTCCAAGCGTCTATTAGTGTCTTTCGTAGATTCACCACATACTCATAGGATGACTGGCATTCCTGAGTCATCTCCGAACCTGTAAGTAATTGTTTTATTATCGACATGGGTCCTCGTGGTGGAGCACCATACATGAGCTCAAAAGGCGAGAACCCAGTGTGTTCGTTTGGGACTTCCCGATAAGCAAACAGCCCTGCTGGGAGCACTCTATCCCAGTCTTGTGGATACGTCGTGGTCACTTTCCCCAGTATTTGTTTCAGCGTTTTATTTAAACGTTCTATCATGCCATTGGACATAGGATGATAAACAGAGCTAAGAGATCTATCAATATTGCATAGTTTCATGACATGCGACATGACATCTGACACAAACTGTGTTCCCCTATCTGATAAAATATTGTCAGGGAACCCCACTCTCGTAAAAATGAGGAATAGTGCATCAGCCACATCGGTGGTAGCAATGTGTTTAAGAGGTATTGCCTCCGGCCACCTGGTGCACATATCAATACAGGTGAGGACATATCTATGACCTCTGGCTGACGGAACTGACAGTGGACCTATTAAGTCTATGGCCATTTTTTCGAATGGTCGCACCGAAATATCCGCAGCCTGTATAGGTGCATTATGGTAAGCACCCTTTGTAGCCACTTGTTGGCATGTCTTGCACGAACGACAAAATAATTTGACATCCCTGACTACTCCAGGCCAATAAAAATGCTGTAAGACTCTATATTTCGTCCTAGCAAAGCCCATGTGGCCTGCACAGTTTGTATCATGCGCATGTCTGAGAATGTAAGGTCGAATATTGGTTGGTACCATAATTTGCTGCTGCACCGATGTAGCATCTCCAGCATTACGAATTAATATGTCATTTTTAATTGTATACCAAGGTTGTGACCTTTCCGAGCAACCGACATCATCTGATTTTACCAATTTGAAAAATCTTTTTAAAGAATTGTCATTCTTTTGCATATCAATAAATGATGTCTTCGTTAACATCGGCATAAGATGTTGATCTTCCTCCTTGTCATGATTGTTAGTCATTTCTTCTTCCTCTTGAGCCTGTGCCTGTGCTCTTGTAACGACCATATTAGCGAGTAGTATATGCTGACGTTCCCAGATTTCTATATCTTGGAGTGAACACGCTTTTATACCCACAATATTGCCCATGATTATGTCAGCAATTGGTTCCTGTAATAAACAAGCTTTCACTTGACCTGAGAAAAATGGAGTATCAATGTGCACAATGGCCACAGGATAGAATTCCACCGTGCCTCCAAATAGGACACATTTTACATTCTCCCCGGTGCAGCAAGATAGGTCTACCAACGATTTGCGTACTCCAACAGTTGTGCACCCTGTATCACGCAAGACTGAAACTAGTTGATTATTTTAAAAACCCCTGTGAAACATTAGCGAGCCTTTTCCATCATGAGAGGCTAATGCAGGTAACAACGCGGGCACAGGATGACCGCAGGAAAGTCTGGAGACCACATCTGGCTGAAACAAAGTGCTGCATTCTGAACAATTTGATGGATTAAATAAATCAGCTACACACGCATTTGCAATATTTGTGTTTTCCCCATTGGGATTACCTGCTCCTGTGTTACTACTCGTATTATGATTCCAGTTCGAGTTTTTTCGGTCCATGCTCCGAGAGCGATTAAAGTTGTTATTACCCCGGTAATAATTCCGACTCTCTCTACCATTCTGAGGATTATTAGAATGCTGAGGACACGTACAACCTGGACAGTGTTGAGATGGAGGAGAGTTTTGGTTGTTCTTTGTATAATAGGATCTGTCTCCTCTGTTCATGTAGGTATTATCAGATCTGCGCCATCCTCTGTTAGATTGAAAGTAACCCTGTGATGGTCTATTTCCATCAAAATATCTTTGGGAGTTTCTCTGATATTGATAAGGTTGATGGCCAAAATTGTACCGTCCTCGGAAAGATCCACTATTTCGGTCATTATTCCTGCCAAAATGTCTATCCATACTTTGCGATCGAGCTCTAGGGTTGTTTATCTGCACTGAATGAGCTGATGCAACAGGTAATGCCTCTTTAATAGTAGAGTTGTTTACACTCTTCCCTGGGTGTGCCGTCATAAACTGGCGCCCTAACAACTCAAGGGATTGTAACGATTCTGGCTTCCGTTCATGTAAATAGGCCAAAAAATCAGGGCTAATAGAAGAAAGTACTTTGTCTCTCAAAATAAGGTCCATCAAGTCCTCATACGTATGTTTGATTTTAGCCAACTCAATCCAACGATTGAAGCATAACTTTATAGTTGAAATAAACTCACTAAAGTCCTTGTTGCTTTCGGGTGTGAGTTTTTTAAATCTTAGCCTGTATCCATTCTCGTCTAATTGATACTTTCTTAAAAGTAATGTTTTAGCTGCCTCATAAGATTTTATGTTTTCCTCATCCATTGTTGACACAGCTGTCAACGCTTCACCTGTCAGTAATGACATTAAATGTATAACCCATGATGATTTTCCAGTTTGTATTCCTCACACACTGTCTGGAATCTGTTTAGGAAGCACGAAATGTCGTCTATATTTTGATTAAATTTAGGTAAGTGAAGTTTAAATGATGAAGCATGTTCTCTCTTGACCGAACCTGCCCCTTCTTGATTACTCTGTTTATTACTAGCTTCCAATTTGAGTTTCTCCAACTCTACAGAAGCCATTTTTTCTTCATGCAGAAATTGGGCTTTCTTAGCCTCTAAATCTATCTCATCTTGTCTTTTCTTTTCTGCCATTTCATCTTGTCTTTTCTTTTCTGCTATTTCATCTTGTCTTTTCTTTTCTGCTATTTCATCTTGTCTTTTCTTTTCTTCAAATTCTTCTTGTCTTTTCTTTTCTGCTATTTTTTTCTAACTGAATTCGTTCATCTTTTTCGATCTCTCTCATTCTTGCTCTCTCATCCCTCTCCAGTTTCTTTTCTTCTCTTTCCAGTTGCTCCATGGCAAACTCTTTAAGCTCCTGGCCTTGCATTCCCATATCTTTACCTAGCTGGATAAAATGCTCCAGACTAGACATTATGTAAGTTTAAGTATATATATATATATGTTACTTAGTCTGAATATGAATATGGGTACTGATGAGCGATAAACAGCACCATGCCAATTCGTTAAAATTCAGTACTCTGCAAATGTGACTTAGCAAGTAATCAATGCAAACAAAAAAATTAGTGTTGTACACTATAAGACAGAACACGTAGTACAATAGTGTAGCAACAGAAGAAAATACTAAGGTGTAGAAAAAAAGGATAATGTTTGAAATATATGCTTACACTATAAGGTTAGACTAGACAAGACGAATTTACAACAAAAATCCATATATCAACATAATGATAGCTAGAGAAGACCAACAATAAACGTACAAAAATGCAGAAAAACTGAATTAAAAAAAACAACAACTGACAAATACAAACAACAGTGAAAAAACAGGACAGCACGTCTATAACATAAAGTAAATATAGTATATTCACAAAGAGCGCTTTCCACACAGCATTTTGAGCCGGGCCTCTTTGAGAAAATATTACATAAATTTCTCTACTGACACCCTTGATTGCAGACCCGTCCGAAGATGAGATGTAATTCTGCTTATCAAGGTCCCACAAACCCCAACAAACATAAAACAGATAAACAAAAAGGCTCTACTATAGAATTGTGTAAGACTAAGGCTACAACAAACTAGTCCACTTATCTTTTTATGATCCTTCCTCCGAAGTATAAATGCACATGACAGTATTGTTGCCTCCAACATATGCAATAGGTAGAGCGAAATTTCATCGATGCAGATTGCTCCCACATGTAGAACTATCCATCTTGTTTCACTGGTTGAATGACTGAGCTTTGTCTTGACTGCAGAAATGTTGTTTGATTACTTTAATTTTTCCTGACGAATCCAACCTGGAACTGCGTAGAGTGATGATAACTTTCGTCTCAAAAATGTTGATGAAGAAAATACGAACTTCTATTGGTAAAGTTCAGCAAATATTATGATTGAAGTGTGCTGTTTACTCTTTAAGTTTCTTCTTGCCGGCCCTAGTTTGAAGAAAACCGGTTGGCATAGGTTGCGCAGAAATTTCTATTGCTTTCCGATACTGTAAAATTCGTCGATGTGGCTAGGGACAGTAGTATCATTTGATAAAATCTTGTGGGTAGAACGAAATCCCGTGTATACTGGCCACCACTTTATACTGTTACCTTATACTTATTGAAGGCTATTGGGTAACGAGTATATTAATGTGCTGCACTGGTCTTGTAAGATATTTTGATATAATAGACAACAGTCTCAACAGTAACGTACAGAATGGCCAACTTGAATGATCTTGATCAACAGCTTGTTGTACGTTTTATCACATTTAATATGTCACAATACAACATAAGTGTACTTCACTTCTTTTGAGAGCATATGATGATATGACGTTACACCAGTAATACAAATGTGATCAGTAGCAGCCATAAGCAATAATGTCGTTGTGCCGGTTTAAAGTCAGAATGTCTATGTATCGTCTACAACGCCTTCATGCTTTACAAATCCGTATTGATTCAAATCACTTACTGTCCATCTCCTTAAGCCACACATAATCAGGCACACATTCTTAATGAATTGAGTCAATTATCCTGACTCTGAAATATTTTATAACAATAAACACTGGTCTGTCGCTCTCACATAAAAATCCATACACTTCGAAAAACACCAGCCAGACACAACTGTCCTAACGATCACCTTCGTTCCCCCCGCAGAAGACCCGGTCCACGTCATATACTAAATACCTGTGTCACACACATACCACAACTCGCACGCTTTTACAATCGGAGCGTATTTGCGTTCTGCTCCACTGCGCACAGCGATGAATTACCAGCCTGTGAGCAAAGTGATAGGTAACATATGTACATCATTCTCTCATCATTCCCTCCCTGCGGAACTTTGGACTACCTCTGCTTTTAGTTCTCTATAAGAAACTCGCATAAAGCAGTCACCAGCCCTTGCAGTGGTGGTTCATGAAATCATCATTCTATATGCTGAAGTTGCCAGCCTCAAATGACTTGGACATCCACTAGCAATTTTCACATATTAATATTCACATGTCAATATATACATATTAGTTCACATGTTAATAATGCAAAATATAGAATTTAATATGTACACCTTACGCCAATGTTTAGACTCATAGACTGCTGGCTGGGAGAAATAGTTTTAAGGCAGCTTGATGATGCCTCTTACACGTGGTCAGGGGTGTTGTAATTTTAGCAATAAGTTCCCACTTTGACTTTGTTACAGTTTCCTCAGATTCCGGTTGTCCGTGTTAACATGGTAGAGTTTTCCTGGGCTCTAAGTCCTCAAGATGCTCAAACAAGGTCCGGGCCTGGTAAATGAAATCTGCTGCTATTCTTAACTCTGGCAAGGTCTGGTTGTCTTCTTGTCACGAGGTGAATTTTCACAGTGTTCTAAACTGACTAAAGTGTCGGGTTATTTTACACTTTGCCCCCCCCCCCCCCCCCCCGCAGTAATTTGTTACAATTTAGGTAGGGTCCAATCAGGAATTTGGTTCTTCCTATTTTTTGAATGCCCTCAGATCATTTCAAAACCTGTGTGTTTTGGTGGGGTAATTCAAAATATTTCCACTAGGACATTTCTGTGCGTTAATGCAAAGGTCATGTCTTCAAAATATGGAAGTGAGATTTCCATACTATTTACAAATACAACTCCTTATTGAGGTAGCTGTCTGAAACTCCATTAACCAGGGCACTTATACTGTCAGACTCTCAAGCCACGCTTTAGAAAGTTCAGAACGGATGGCTGCAGCAGTAATGGAAAACATCAATAGAATCCTTAAGTCTTGAAGAACTGGTGTGGATCTACTGTCCTGGTCATGCAGGGGTACATGGCAATGAGAGAGCTGACAGACTGGCCTCGAGAGCACCCATAGTGGAGGCACTGGGCATGGATAAGGGAGAGATACTAAGGGCTATTAATGATTGCCTGCTGGATAATGACACTGCAATGGATGAATCAACAAGGCTGAGGCTTTGGCATCAAACATGGGACTAGCAGAAATGGAAGTGAGAGAGGATGCATCGTTCATATGTACATCCAGCGTGCTATAGGTACAATTAGCATTCATACTCTTCAACATTTGCTGAGGGAGACTGAGCACCTATGGGTTTGCCCGGAGTGCAGTGAGATCGATTCTGATTAACAATAACGACTCCTTATTTTTATCTAAAGTAATATGTTCGTAATGAGTCGTACAGGAAGCGACTATGTTCTGTCGAGTCTGCCGAATGCTTGTCAGCAGGTCAATAATTTATCACCTGGCACTCCCAGGTAAACACAATTTGTCATATTACCATCTGGATGAGAAAGTCACACTCACCTTATCAGCGATTAAAAAATTCGCTGGGCAATTTTTCGTGTGAAACAGGCGGTCTGGTATATGAGAATATTTATCACAGGATTGTCGGTTAATGTTGCATCAACCGCTTACTCTTAACAAGGTCAAACATACATGACGACTTATTACTGTAGGGAGTGTACGATATGAAAATACCAAATATCTGCTTGATAGCAGATAAAGAAATGTGCCGACCACAAAAATTTCACGTAATCAGTACGCACAAAAATGTAACTGAATACGGCCAGAGAGGACAAGAGATCTACCCAAAAATTATGTGACAGCATGTATGGCCATCACCAGTACCAGTCCAAGCGCACTTCAGATGTCAGCTTACACCTACATCCAGTGTTGTCGATTCAAGTCATCACAACATGACTTGAGACTTGTCTTCATTCACAATGCAAAAATAGAGCACAATTATTTTTTAAATCGAAATAATAAAAGCAAGCAGTACATAAAATGCTAAAGGTATAAATGAAGAAACATGGGACATGTTCTACGATGCCAACCAAATAAGTTGCCCACGTTGATATGGACAGGATTCCTAATCCTAATTCTTTTTTTTTAAACCATATCACACATGTGTCTCTCTGTTCTTCACATACCTGTCAACCTGTACGGATTTTTCGTACAATGTACGTATTTTTGATACTTTTAGCAGTGTTCGGCCGTACAGGCTCGTTGTACGGATTTTTCCTCCCTCCCTCCCTCCCTCCGAAAAAAAAAAAAAAATCGGATTTTTTTTTTTTTTAAATTCTAAAAATATTTTCCTACCCAAGTTTTTAAAAATTTTAAATCAGAAAATATTTTCTAGCCCAGGTTATTTTTAAACCAATTTTTTTATTCCGGGAATCTTGGAATCTGTTTTTAAACTGAAGGTCTCTCGCAGCAACCAATCAAATCCTTTTATACCCAACAATTCGGCAAAAACTTTGAATTCGGCCTCAAACACTTTCGGCTTTCAGCGTGACATGACGTATTTTTAAAGTTACCTGTTATCAGCCACGCTTGCCAAGACACTTCGACGCCAATTTGTTTAAAAAAAGCTAAGTACCTATAACTTGGTTAAATATTGCTTTTGTTTTGCTTTGTTGCAATTTAATCGCTGTCTTAATCTTTCCAGTTATATCTTGCCCTTCAGTATATTTCCGATAAATTAATGTCATAATATTCTGTGTAGGCCCTGCATAACTAAAAAAAAAAAAAGTTTGTTTGCGCTGAGTAGGCCTACTTTATTCCGGCGATCGAGATTCACTGCTTTATTTTTCATAAAGCGGCGATCTATTATCACTGGTCTAGGCTATCAATTTTTAAATAATAATTTTGTAAATTTTTGGTAGTACATTTTTTTCTTCCTAGATTAATGTTCTGTTCACAATTTAGTTAATTTTTTTATTTTTTGCTTTGCTTTGCTTCGTTGTATTTTATTTTTGTCGTTCTCTTAATCTTTCCAGTTATATTTTGACCATTTCAATATTTCCAATAAATTAATATCATAAAATTTTGTGTAGGCCCTACAAAAGTAGAAAAATAAAGTTTATTTGCATTGAGTAGGCCTACCTACTTTATTTCAGCGGTCGAGATTCCCTGCTTTATTTTTTAATAAAGTGGCAATCTATTATCATTGGTCTAGGCTACCAACTCTTAAATAATTTTGTAAATTTTTGGTAGTACATTTTTTCTTCCTAGATTAATATTCTGTTCACAATTTAGTTAATTTTTTGCTTTGCTTTGCTTCGTTGTATTTTATTTTTGTCATTCTCTTAATCTTTCCAGTTATATTTTGACCATTTCAATATTTCCAATAAATTAATATAAAATTTTGTGTAGGCCCTACAAAAGTAGAAAAATAAAGTTTATTTGCATTGAGTAGGCCTACCTACTTTATTACAGCGGTCGAGATTCCCTGCTTTAATTTTTAATAAAGTGGCAATCTATTATCATTGGTCTAGGCTACCAACTCTTAAATAATTTTGTAAATTTTTGGTGCTACGTTTTTCTTCCTAGATTTGATATTCTGTTCATAATTTGTTAAATTTTTTGTTGTTGTTGCTGTTTGCTTTGCTTTGTTGTATGGTTTTTTTTTTTTTTGTCGTTCTCTTAATCTTTCCAGTTATATTTTGATCATTTAAATATTTCCAATAAATTAATGTCATAATATTCTGTGTCAGCCCTACATAACTAGAAAAAAAGTTTGTTTGTGTAAACTTCGCTGCTTTATTTTTCAATAAAAAAGTCCACACAGACTGCAGGAGGTCCATGAAAGCAGACACACTCACTTCTTTTTTACAGTGTAAGATTAACATTGATACATGCTGTGCAGACTTTAAGCCCACAAATGCAATTCTGCAAAGTGCTAAAAGTGCATGTGTTGATTATAATACAAAACACTGTGCATCGAAAGAATAGTACCTCACGATCACTAAGTTTTTTATATGTAAAGAACAACATGAGACTATTAGCATGTTTTATACCACACTAATTCAAATGCTAATAGATTTGTATATGTCATTTCTCATTTTAAAACTGTATTGTATAATTTATTTATATATTTTTTGCGTAAGGATTTTTGGGTGTTTGTAAGGATTTTTTTGGTCCAGCGTACAGATTTTTGTCTCAGGAGGTTGACAGGTATGTCTTCATGTCAACCACACTAAAAATAATATATTTATAAGAGTGAGATCCATCTTTGTTTCTTAGATCTGGAAAAGGCATTTGACAAGGTCACCTGGAGCAAACTTTGGGACTGTTTGACAAGGAAGAACATTCTCATTGTTATTTACTGTGATTAATGTGATTTTTCACATAAAAAGTGATTGTGACCATATTGTTCTATATAGTTTTAAATTTAAAAAATCAGACTCGACTTAAAAACTACTGTTAGGGACTTGAGAGCTACTTTTAGGGACTTGAGACTTGTACTTAGAGACTTGATGGCTGGAGGCATATCTGGAGTCATCCTTAAATGAATCTGGTTTTTTACCTGGCTGGCTGCATGCACGAGGATCTCACCATCGGCAGCTGAGAAGTGGCTCTGTGTAGAACGTGACAATTCCTTGGGAGAGCCCACAACCAGAGCACAGTATTTTAGCTCTGAATATTTGCAGAGTACCCCTGGATGGCGGGGAATGCACAGTATGCCACACGCTTCTTCCTCCTAGCTTGGGACTAGATGTGATGATCCTTTAAATGCCAGCCAAGCTGGAGAAACTGCAGCTCATGACCTCTCCTCAACACGTTCCGTAATGGGAGATAAGCAACGATCTACAGAGTAGATAATACCCAGGAGTCTTCAACATGGTATTGACTGCAAAAGAGCGAGAACCTCAGCATTCCTAGTTAAACAACAACAACTAAGAGACTTATAAGAAAAGACTTGAAGCCAACTTTGGCTACATCAGATTAACAGCTGACATCTTAAACTTTACGCCAGGAAGTATTCGATCGGGCAAATTAATATGAAACAAATGGCTAGGCGGGGTTGTCGCACGGAAGGTCCAGTGTTCAAATCCTGGGTAAGCCACTCATGTCTGTTGTTTTTCTGTTGTCTGGTGTTCTACTTCTTTATTTCCTGCGAGTGCCTGATAACATACCTTTATATTTGTTTCATATTAATTTACTGTTTACAGGCCTCAGGTTTCCCTCCCTTATTTGTAATAAATATTCGATCGGGCAGACGAGATTTACTAATGAAAGGAATTGGGAGTAAGGTCCCATTAATGGTTGTTAATTATTGAAGTTTATTAATGATACAATTTATTGGCTTATTGTTCATACAAGCCCAAAAATAAATAGATTATTGCATGAAATTAGCAGTTATTACAATTTTGCTATATTATTTATATTTTAAAATGCGTTTCTTCTCTTTGAAAAATTATGGATTTTAAGTATAATGTGTCATGCCTGCTCCCCAAAGTGACAACGGAATTTAACATTGCAGCAGAGGTCGTCCATATCAACGTGAGTAACAGTGTCTGTTGCAAACTAAATCCAGTTTTCATACACTGTAAACTTCATAATCAGCTGGCATTACGCCCTTGGATTAAAAAAACGGTACGTCTGGTTTGAAATTGGATTATTTGTGCGTGCAATAGGCCCTACCTACATTTTAGTTGTCGAGCCCAATCCTACTTGGGTTCTAACCGATGGCTACTCATACCGTAGGCCTAGTGTCCATCCTTGAACAATTGTACGTTTGGATAGCCTAACAGAAATTATGCCATTCTTTTCATTATCATTCTGATTATTATTATTAATAGTTTTTAGACATTAATATTTTAGCATGTCATTAATTTCAATTGATTTTACCCCGAGACACTTGTACTAAAGCAGTCTTCTTAACCTTTAGAGGTCCTGCACCCGGTTGAAATGAAATGTGGGTCGTCTGTTCGATACGGCCTTAACAAAAAATTCATAGACGCAGTAAAAAGGGCATACATGCCACACATCGGAGATGAAAAACCTGTACAAAAATTTCAAAAACCCTGTACAAAGACCCGCAAAACCTGTACAAAAAACAGGAAAAAAAGTATCAAAAGAGTTAATTCGTGTAAAATATTTTTTCAATTACAACTGCATTATAAATGAGGCATGGGGACTATGCCTTTTAAAGCAGGTCTTCACTTATTTTAAAACTTAAACAATAAATGTCTTAGTTTATTTTACACAGTAAAAATGACGTGATCGTGTCATCATTTAGTCTATTTCTGCGCTTAATTATCACTAACAGACCAGGAAATCCTGTGTTTGATAGGACCTGATAAAAGAATTATGAGACACAGTAATAAGGGGTGTGAGTTAGAAATCCTAACCCTGAACCCAAACCTTAATCTTAACCCTAACAACGTTCAAGGATGACATCGAAGAAGACGTTCCACTGTTCTCACAACTAATTTTACTACTTCATTATTATTATTGCAAAGATAAAAATTGAACTAAACTATATTATCCTGTTATATGAAATGGAATGGGGAAGTTTCTAGGGCAGTTTAGAATTAATTCAATAAATATTTGATGTAATTTTTAAAATAATAAAATCACGTTAGGGGGCCCTATCATATAAAAAAATAAAAAGCTCATAATTTGCTATGAAAATATAAACTGGCGCTAGCGTAATTTATTCTCTACCGAACATCAAAAATGAAAATAGCCGTTTCAGCCTAATTGGCAGTTTTAAATACCCCCATGTGACTAGTTTCAACCGTCAATATGACAACTAGTCTTCTTCTTCTTCTTGCGATCGCATCTTTGATGATTACACCGTCAGACGAGTTCTCATGATGAATTCGACTGTTGTTTGAAGTTCCTCTTTAACTCCATATAGCTTTGAGTTTAGTGTTGAGTCATTCGGCCAGTATATCTTTCTTAACTGGTCATACAGAGGACAGTCCTGTAGAACATGCTCAGCAGTTTGTTCGTTTAATCCACATGTGCACAATGGTGAAGCAGACAATCGTAGCTTGTGCATGTGTTTATTCAGTTTGTTATGCCCTGTCCTGAGTCGAAAAATAGTTATCTGTCCCTGCCGGTCGAGAGTGTGATAGTCGTCTTTGGGTTGGTTCTGTTCTCTTCTGATAGTCTGGATAGCTCTCTTTTTCTCAAAGTATGTGACTTCATTATCTTCTTGTTCACATTCTCCTCCCTTTTTTGCAAGTTTATCTGCCTTTTCATTTCCGGGTACACCACAATGAGATGGTACCCACTGAAGTATGGTTCTCTTTTTGGCAGCTACCTTGTTTAGTTCATTTCTCAGATGCGGGAGTTTACCACCCTTGAGAGCTTGCAGGACAGACAGTGCATCTGTGAGGATGACTACCTGGTGGCAGTCAGAGTTGGTGTTATAAATCATATTTGCAGCTTGCTCTAGAGCTTGAACCTCAGCTGTATAGTTGGAACAGAATTTACCAGTGGGAATGTGCCTAGTCTCATAGTGGTTGTCAGGATATGAGATAAAGATACCGGCACCTCCATTCCTAACAGCATTAGTTGCTGATCCATCTGTATAGGCATGTATCCATGATTGATCGGGATAGCTTTCTTGGATCATACTCAATGTAGCAGTTCGTTTTTGCAGATCATTATACTCACATCCACTTGTGAGACCACTGACTGATGTATTAATTTGGAGGGCACTGCTGGCCTGCTCCCATGGTACAGGGTATAGGGTGGGCTTCAGTGGTGTTGTCTTCATGGATAGGTCCTCTTGATGCTGTCTTATAAGTCTTTTCCCCCGATGCACAAAGCTGCTACGCTTTAGACGTCCCAATGCCAGATCATCTAGTCTTGCCTTCATTGGGTGCATTGGCATACTGTTGTACTTTTCCATCTGGATCATGGTTTTTGTGTCTCTTCTATGGGACAATGTCTGTAATCCAGCAACCTTCTGCATCTCTGTTATTGGTGTAGTTTTCATGGCTCCTGTAATGAGCCTGAGAGCTTGATTTTGCACCCTGTCCAAAGACTGCAGATGTGAGTTAGCAGCTGATGACCATGCTGCTGAGCTAAACTCTAAGTGTGGTCTTATTACTCCATTATAAATCTTCTTTAGATTTCGTTCATTTGCTCCCCAGTTGGTACCTGCTAATTTTCTGAGTATGCCTAGTCGTCTTCGGGCCTTTCCTTCTGCGTTTTCAATATGCTTATTCCATGTAAGCCTTTGGTCAAATGTCACCCCAAGATAGGTGGGGTAGCTTTCTTCCTTGATCACGGTTGTCCCTAGGTGTATGTTAGCTGATTTGTCCTTGGGGGCGAGGGAGAACAGTGTTGTGGAGGTTTTGTCTGTGTTTATTGTGATAAGCCATTTCTCTGCCCATGACACTAGCATGTCTGCTGCCCGCTGCATTCTATAATTTGCTGTGGTGACATTTTCATCAGCGCACCAGAGTACTAGGTCATCTGCATATAAGGCAGCTTTAACTCCTGCAGGGAGATCTTTCACCAGGTCATTGATGTAAACAAGGAAGAGTGTTGGGGAAATTACTCCTCCTTGAGGTACCCCCTGATGGAGCAACACTTTTCTGCTCTGCAGACCGTCAAGAGTGACTCTAGTTCTCCTGTTATGCAAGTATGACTGGATCCATTTCATCATGTTGTCTTGGATTCCACTTCTCCTAAGTTTTGCAATGAGGCCATCTTTCCACACCTTGTCAAAGGCCTGCTTGAAGTCGACCCAGATCGTTAGGACCTTTTTCTTCTCCTGGAAGGCATCTTCTATTGCTTGAGACAAGTAAGTAACTTGGTCTTCTATACTGTAGCATTCTCTAAATCCAGCTTGTTCCGGCACCAGGATCTGCTCAGACTCTAAATACCATTTCAATCTGTGGTTGACTATTCGCTCCATAGTCTTCCCAACACAGCTTGTGAGACTGATTGGCCGGTAACTTGCAGCCTCGGTCTTACATTTCCCTTTCTTTAGTATGGGTATTGTGATGGCTTCTCTCCATACTTGGGGTACCGTTCCTTTCAACCAGCTGTGGTTGAATATCTCACGCAGTTTTGTCTTTGCTGCTGAGCTCAGATTTACTAGCATTTCGTTGCTGATTTTGTCTGGGCCGGGTGACTTTTGAAACTTAAGCTTGGAAATAGCCTTCTGTAGTTCTCCTAGTGTGATGGGTTCCCTCATTGGGGCAGGAGTATCTATCTGTCCCATGGTTGCCAGTATTTCTTTTCTTATCTCTCTCTGATGATCTATGTTAATGGGTAAGTTGCTTTCTGAACTGTATCTTCTAGCAAACAAGTCTGCAGCTTGTTTTCCTCTGAAAAGTTTGCCACCTTCATCCAATGTGATAGTCTGCCTAGGTGAGGAACGCTCTTCATTTAGAGACTTGACTAATCTCCAAAGTTTCCTGCCGTCTTTCTCAAGGTTCAGCGATGCCGTTTTAGTTCTCCAGCTTTTCCGTTTTTCTTCTAGCTTTGTTCTCTGAAACTCTGCTACAGCCTTTTTCCATTTGTTGTGAGTTTCAAGTGAAGGCTGAGACTCTGCGTCCTTTCTAGCCCTGTCCATGGCTTCCTGACGTTCTTGGAGTGTGCTGGACCAGTATGGTATGTAGTTACGCCGGCATCCTTTGGGAATGGTTTCTTTTGCAGCTTGTAGTATGCATCTGTTGAAGTCTTTTACCACTTCATTAATGTCTCTGTTCTGTACCTTGAGGGTAGACAGCAGCGTGTTCACCTGATGCCTGAATAAACCCCAGTTGGCTTTTTTGTAGTTCCATCTTGTAATGGCTGGGCCTGTACTGAGAGTTGCACTCTGGACAGTAAGAAAGATTGGGCGATGGTCGCTTCCCCCTAGTTGGTCTCCTACTTCTCTACTAATAGATCCAGCTATATCTGGTGTGGAGAAGGCAAGATCTGGTGTTGAAGTTGTGTGCCATCCTCTGGAGTAGAAGGTAGGAGTATCTGTGGCATTATTGACTAGGATTAGGGAGTGATCATCTTGCCAAGTTTCAACCTCTTCACCTCTGTGATCCAGATGGTTATAGCCCCAGCTCTGGGAGTGGCTATTAAAGTCTCCAACTGCTATAAAGTTGGTGGCTGGTACCTGTATAGAGCTGAGACTCAGGGGTTTGTTGTTCGGACAGTAATAGTTCAGGAGTTCTATTTCCATCTTGTCTACCTTTATCTGCAACAGCTGATATTCTGCTCCATCCATGAAGGTTTTCCTTTCGTGTGCAGGAATGTTATTCCTTACAAGAGTAAGTACTCCTCCTTTTCGTCTATCTTTTCTGTCGGATCTGAAGCATTGATATCCCCTTATTTTAAAGGTTTGATCTGCTTTCAAGTGAGTCTCTTGGATACAGCAAACACTGACTTGCTTCTCATACAAGATGTTTTCCAGCTCTGTCTTTTTGCTGTATCCAGCCTGCTTGCTGTTCACTCCCTCTGCATTCCAGTGCATCATGACAAGTGGCACTCTGGGTTTCTCTTTTTCTGTTTTGTTTTGGTCAGTAGTTCTCCTCTGCCGTCTGCTGACTCCACAAGACGGTCTAGAGGGTCCTCCAGTAGCTGAGGGTGGGCTCTGTCGAGGCTCAGCACTGCACCTGCCTGGTGGAGCTCCACAGGGCGAGCACCAGTACGAGATTTATTTGACGGTGTACTCTCCATAGAAAAAAAAAGCGAGTTGCGTGATACTGTGGTTTCCGGTGCGCCTTCTGGCCCAGTATCTATGACTTTAGCACCTGTTCAACGGGAGAGTGGGCTCATCCCTAATCTGTTTATGTTCCCAGTAGTAGACTATTCGCAAGCAGCCTGGGGGTGTCACTGCTCTGCGCGGACCTTGTTTACCGAGGCGGCGTCCGAGCTCGTATGGTGAAAATATGGTTGCATTATCTTCAAAATAGCCCTGTCTTTCCTGCCATCCTGCAACTTTGAGTTAGGGAGTTCTGAGCTCCAGTCTCTTTCCCAGGCATTTTATCCTGGCCTGGCACGCATACAGAGGACCCCACTTCTGGTTCTAAGTTAGCAGTTGGGGACAGGTGGGGTAGCACACTGTGCATTCCCCGTCATCCAGGGGGCTCTCCAACTATGCAGAGCTTGCACAATGCTGTGCTCTGGTTCTGGGCTCACCCAAGGAATCCTCACGTCCTGCACAGAGCCACTTCCAGATACCCACCACCTGCCAACCCCCCATTGTAGAAATCTCCTGCATGCGGCCATCCAGTCAAGAGCCAGTATTAAGTCTGGTGCCCAAGTGATTCCCCCCAAGCTCAGTGTGCAATTCTGGGTTCTCATCATGCTGCAACACAGGGGGGATTGTGATGCTCAGCCATCTCTCTCAACTCTGCACCGATAAGTGACATCGGGGACTTAACTGTGTCTCAGTACTGGGAGGCCCCGTTTCCGGGTACACCACACACAGCCAGTTGAGGCAACGGTCGCCGTGGGCGTGTCTTCAGTGGGGAAGTTGTGGAGTCTTCCTGTCCATGTTCTTGCACATCCTAACACTGCCCGCAAGACATCAGAGGTTTGGAGAGTGGCCTTCTCTGCTTTTTTGAGCCGGGGTGGGCTCCCCGGGCAAGTCTCGATGGGCATCGGGACGTGTCCACGCGCCAGTTGGCCCAGCATCGGCCACATCTGTTGGAGGACTTGCTCTGCCAGGTTTGAGTTAGTAAATTCCAACTTTGTCATCTTCTTGGCATTGTGATGCTGGGGTGCCTGTGGATTTCCTAACGCCCCGGGTAGAAGCCAGAAGTGTACTGTGCCAGCTCTGGGGGAGATAAAGGGGGTGTTTCTGCGTCTCCTTGTGATACGTAGCCAAGGTAGGGCTCACAGTGCTCTTTCCCCGCCACCAAATTGCCTGCTGGTTACGCCGAGTTCTCCGAGGCTCTAGGCATGTGACCAAGAGTTGAAGGCAATAGGATCGTCACGTCCTGAGTCTCTGTGCCTGTACGATGGGTTCCGATCTTCAGGGAGCAGTCCACACTCGTTCCCACTCCCAAGACTTGATCAGTATCCATCTGGCTCCTTCCCACCCACAGAGGGCGTGTACGGTGTAGTGCACTGGTTTTATTATCGAGGTTTGCTCCTCTAGATCCGTTGTGTTTAGCCTGAGGATTCGCACCCTCAGTTACCAGGACTACCTCGAGGAGGGTGTGGCTCTTCACCACGCACAACGATCTTGGGGTATGAGAGGTTTTGCTAGGCCAAGAGACTAACACCGCAATGGTCGCTCCTTTCATGAACAGAATTCACTAGGCCTAGGGTGAAGCAAGGGGGGAAACCCACTACCCACAACACCAGCACATCATACCCCCTGTCTGTAGACTTTGCCCCTGACAACTAGTGATAGTAATTTATTATTTAATAAAATAACTCACTGGATGATCGAAATAATGATATATCTTCCAAATGAAAATCAGTATGATTTTAAAGAAAGGAAATTAAAACGTAGAAGAGAAGTAACTCCAAAAAATATTTCCAGGGGCTCTGATCGGGTTAAGATACAAATTTGCCTTGCATTCGTGATTTTTTTTTCCAGTTCCATATTTCTTTTTATATTATTATTAAAATGTACATTTCTTACGCAGATTCTACAAGTTTTAGTGAAATCAAGTAATATGTAGTGTTATTCATTTTTTGTTGTTGCTTAAAAGCAGCCGTAAATAATAAATTATTCTCAATGCAACGTAATCGTTAAAATAATCAGTAACATGCTGGCTGCCGTCAGCATTAGCCAAAAAATGATACATGAATGACACACCACGCGGACCCTCGCAAATCTCGCATCAATTGAAAAATAGGCAGCTTGATTTTATTGGTTGATTTTTTTATTCACGTGGCCTAACATCTCGCCGAATCTTACGACGCAAATATCGGCTATGGTGTAGCGCAAGACAATTGATTTATATATATTTAATAATTATGCAAAAAACCTGTACATAAATCATGTACGGGCTGTACACATCTGAAAACGCAAAAACCTTGTACAGATTATGGGTAAACCATAGCGTGTGGCATGTATGAAAGGGATAAAGGTTAGGTTTATATATCTTATGGTTTGGTTTGGTTCTTTAAGGACTATCTTCATTGCACACAGACTACTCCATCAGTGCTCCGATCTCCTCCCTTAGATCACTCAAAGGATCTTATGGTTGAAATGAAGTGCTTCATCCTATGGTTGAAATGAAGCACTGTGGGTCGTCTTCTTTGAAGTCATCACAGTAAATCGTCGTTAGAGTTAGGATTTAGGTGTCGGATTAAGATACCTAAGCATTTTTGCTGCTTCTCTGAATTTTATTTAAGGCCCGGGGCAAAGTCTACAGACAGGGGGTATGATGTGCTGGTGTTGTGGGTAGTGGGTTTCCCCCCTTGCTTCACCCTAGGCCTAGTGAATTCTGTTCATGAAAGGAGCGACCATTGCGGTGTTAGTCTCTTGGCTTAGCAAAACTTTAGTTATCTACCCTTCCAAGATGGAGGTGAAATTCGTTTCTCACCTTAGACGCCGAAAGAAAAACATCAGGAATGTGTATATTTCGATGGATATCACCATGTTATGTTAAATTATAGAATAAGAGATACACCAGAGTATCTAGTGGTGTAGATATTTTCCTATAACTGACCTCGAAACCCTTGAATCGGTCGGTTGGATCGGAGGGTTGATCAGTGAGTTAACAATTCACTATCGTAAAACAAGCTATTGTTACCGAAACAGAACCAGGCTCGACAGTAAACATGACTCACTCTAATATCTTGGGGGCTAAGGAGATTTCTAAAATTGGATACTGGAATGTAAGAACTATGTATCAAGACGGAAAATTGGAAGAAGTAATTAAAGAAATGGATAATTATAAGTTGGACTTATTGGGTGTCAGCGAGTGTAGATGGACGGGGAAGGGCATAAAATATATTTCAGAAGAAAAAAAGCAAATTATATACTCTGGTAGTAATGATAATCGTCACACAGAGGGAGTAGCCATCCTAATGACACAGAAAGCAGCAGCATCGCTTATCAGCTGGGTACCTATCAATGAGAGGCTAATATTAGCTAGATTTCAGACACGATTTTTCAAGCTCTCAATTGTACAATGTTATGCACCAACTAACGACGCTCTTGATACCACAAAAGATGACTTCTATGAAGCACTTCTAAGTACCATCAACACAATACCCAAGCATGACATAATAGCAGTCATGGGTGATTTTAACGCCAAAGTAGGTGACAACAACGATGGAGTACAAAGATATCTCGGTACTCATGGCATAGGCTGTATGAATCAAAATGGCGAAAGACTTCTAGAACTTTGTGAAATATCAAACCTCGTTGTGGCAGACACCATCTTTCCACATAAGAATATCCACAAGATAACATGGAATTCACCTGATGGCAGAACTAAGAACCAGATAGATCACTTCTGCATAAGCGCTAAATTTCGCTCATCAGTTCAAGACGTCAGAGCATACAGAGGTGCAGAGATCGGAAGCGATCATAACCTCTGCATAGCTAAAATGAGAATTAAACTGAAGAAGTTATACCAACCGAATAAAAATAGAAGAATAGATGTACACAGACTGCAATCAAATGATATAAAGAAGGAATATAATGTCAAAATGAACAACTATTTCGATGCTTTAGGCAAAATTGACAACGATATCACCACCAAGACAATCGATACTAAATGGGAACAACTGAGAACAGCAATGACAGAAGCAGCTGTAGCGACCACCGGATACCTAGTACATAAAAAGAAAAAAAAATGGATGAGAGAAGATACTTGGGATAAAATACAAGAAAGGAAAACAGCAAAACTTAAACTACTAGCGGCAAGTACACATAATGCAGTTGAATCTTGCAAACTAACTTATAACTTGTTAAATAAAGAAGTGAAGACAAAAACTCGAAGAGAGATAAAAAGACATTTCATCAATGAACTGGCCGTAGAAGCTGAAAATGCTGCAAGAACTGGTAATAGTAGGTGCCTTTATCAAATTACAAAACAACTATGTCACCAGCCTACTGCTATGGAAACACCTGTTAAAGGTAAATTAGGGAATTCAATACCAACAGAAAAAGAACAAATGAAGAGATGGGCTGAGCACTTCATGGAGGTGCTAAACAGACCACCACCAACAGTAACACCTGATTTTAATAATGAAACATCCACAACCACTTTGCCAATAACTTGCGATGAATTCACGCTGGACGAGATCAAACAAGCCGTTAAAAGATTAAAAAATTTTAAAGCTGCTGGAGTTGACGAAATTTCAGGGGAAATGATTAAAGCAGTTAATGACAACAACCTCTTGAGAATTTTAGATATTATAAATGAAGTATGGAGAGAAGAACAACCACCACAACAATGGAAAGACAGTATTATTGTAAAGTTACCGAAGAAAGGTGATCTATCAGACTGTAATAACTGGCGTGGTATATCTCTATTATCAGTACCTGGAAAATTATTATGTTGCATGATGTTAGAAAGACTTAAATTGCATGCTGACGAAAAGATCAGAGAAGAACAAGCGGGTTTCAGGCCGAAACGATCATGTATTGATCAAATATTCACACTAAGAACAATTATAGAAGAATCAGTGGAAAGGCAATCGCCACTTATTATCACCTTCATCGATTTTCAAAAAGCCTTTGATAGTCTACACCGCCCATCATTGTGGAAGATACTTACAATCTATGGTTTTCCAACAAAATATGTGAATATAATCAAAGCGCTATATGACAATGCAAGATGTTGTGTTAGAACAAATAAAGGGAATACAGAATGGTTTACAGTAGAAACAGGGGTGAAACAAGGCTGTATTATGTCACCACTACTTTTTGGAATAGCTATTGATTGGGTTATGAGAAACTATACCCACAATGAACAATTGGGTATAAAATGGACAAATGGAAAATTCCTGGGGGACCTGGATTTCGCAGATGATGTAGCATTCTTAAGTTCAACACCAAGACAATCCCAAGAAGCAATAAATAATTTGTGTCATCTCTCGGTTAAAATTGGTCTCCAAATAAATGCCTCTAAAACTAAAGCTATGAACTTTTCTAACGAGACCTTTGATATCATCTTGAACGGGGAAAAACTACAGAAAGTTGAAAGTTTCAATTATTTAGGCAGTAAAATGACTCAGGATGGTGACACAACAAGAGAAATCCATACTAGAATTGCTTTGGCAGCTAGCGCCTTCAATAGATTATCTAACATTTGGAAATTACGATCATTGAATATACATACCAAGCTTCGTCTGTTTAATTCAAATGTTATCTCAGTGTTAACATACGGCTGTGAGAGTTGGAAAATAACAAAATCATTGGAGAACAAGCTGAATACATTCGAGAACAAATGTCTTAGAAAACTCATGAACATCAGTTGGAAAGAATTCAAGACTAATCGACAAATAAGAGAAGACTCTAGGCAGAAATATGTCTCCGACTATATAAGGAAAAGACGATGGTCATATATCGGTCATGTCCTACGAATGCAAAACAACAGAATACCACTACAGGCGCTCACTTGGGTTCCTGAGGGTAAGCGGAAAAAAGGAAGACCAAAAGAAACACTCAGAAGAACAATAATAAGAGAAGGAAGAACGTTGGGCCTAAATAATGTGCAAGAGCTAAGAGGAGTGGCGTCACAACGAACAACCTGGAGAGCACTGGTTTCTGCCTTATGCGCCGTGTTTGGCGCTTAAAGAATTTATTATTATTATTAGCAAAACCTCTCATACCCCAAGATCGTTGTGCGTGGTGAAGAGCCACACCCTCCTCGAGGTAGTCCTGGTAACTGAGGGTGCGAATCCTCAGGCTAAACACAACGGATCTAGAGGAGCAAACCTCGATAATAAAACCGGTGCACTACACCGTACATGCCCTCTGTGGGTGGGAAGGAGCCAGATGGATACTGAACAAGTCTTGGGAGTGGGAACGAGTGTGGACTGCTCCCTGAAGATCGGAACCCATCGTACAGGCACAGAGACTCAGGACGTGACGATCCTATTGCCTTCAACTCTTGGTCACATGCCTAGAGCCTCGGAGAACTCGGCGTAACCAGCAGGCAATTTGGTGGCGGGGAAAGAGCACTGTGAGCCCTACCTTGGCTACGTATCACAAGGAGACGCAGAAACACCCCCTTTATCTCCCCCAGAGCTGGCACAGTACACTTCTGGCTTCTACCCGGGGCGTTAGGAAATCCACAGGCACCCCAGCATCACAATGCCAAGAAGACGACAAAGTTGGAATTTACTAACTCAAACCTGGCAGAGCAAGTCCTCCAACAGATGCGGCCGATGCTGGGCCCACTGGTGCGTGGACATGTCCCGATCCCCATCGAGACTTGCCCGGGGAGCCCACCCCGGCTCAAAAAAGCAGAGAAGGCCACTCTCCAAACCTCCGATGTCTTGCGGGCAGTGTTAGGATGTGCAAGAACATGGACAGGAAGACTCCACAACTTCCCCACTGAAGACACGCCCACGGCGACCGTTGCCTCAATTGGCTGTGTGTGGTGTACCCGGAAACGGGGCCTCCCAGTACTGAGACACAGTTAATTCCCCGATGTCACTTATCGGTGCAGAGTTGAGAGAGATGGCTGAGCATCACAATCCCCCCTGTGTTGCAGCATGATGAGAACCCAGAATTGCACACTGAGCTTGGGGGGATCACTTGGGCACCAGACTTAATACTGGCTCTTGACTGGATGGCCGCATGCAGGAGATTTCTACAATGGGGGGTTGGCAGGTGGTGGGTATCTGGAAGTGGCTGTGTGCAGGACGTGAGGATTTCTTGGGTGAGCCCAGAACCAGAGCACAGCATTGTGCAAGCTCTGCATAGTTGGAGAGCCCCCTGGATGACGGGGAATGCACAGTGTGCTACCCCACCTGTCCCCAACTGCTAACTTAGAACCAGAAGTGGGGTCCTCTGTATGCGTGCCAGGCCAGGATAAAATGCCTGGGAAAGAGACTGGAGCTCAGAACTCCCTAACTCAAAGTTGCAGGATGGCAGGAAAGACAGGGCTATTTTGAAGATAATGCAACCATATTTTCACCATACGAGCTCGGACGCCGCCTCGGTAAACAAGGTCCGCGCAGAGCAGTGACACCCCCAGGCTGCTTGCGAATAGTCTACTACTGGGAACATAAACAGATTAGGGATGAGCCCACTCTCCCGTTGAACAGGTGCTAAAGTCATAGATACTGGGCCAGAAGGCGCACCGGAAACCACAGTATCACGCAACTCGCTGCTTTTTTTTTCTATGGAGAGTACACCGTCAAATAAATCTCGTACTGGTGCTCGCCCTGTGGAGCTCCAACAGGCAGGTGCAGTGCCGGGCTCTGAGCCTCGACAGAGCCCACCCTCAGCTACTGGAGGACCCTCTAGACCGTCTTGTGGAGTCAGCAGACGGCGGAGGAGAACTACTGACCAAAACAAAACAGAAAAAGAGAAACCCAGAGTGCCACTTGTCATGATGCACTGGAATGCAGAGGGAGTGAACAGCAAGCAGGCTGGATACGGCAAAAAGACAGAGCTGGAAAACATCTTGTATGAGAAGCAAGTCAGTGTTTGCTGTATCCAAGAGACTCACTTGAAAGCAGATCAAACCTTTAAAATAAGGGGATATCAATGCTTCAGATCCGACAGAAAAGATAGACGAAAAGGAGGAGTACTTACTCTTGTAAGGAATAACATTCCTGCACACGAAAGGAAAACCTTCATGGATGGAGCAGAATATCAGCTGTTGCAGATAAAGGTAGACAAGATGGAAATAGAACTCCTGAACTATTACTGTCCGAACAACAAACCCCTGAGTCTCAGCTCTATACAGGTACCAGCCACCAACTTTATAGCAGTTGGAGACTTTAATAGCCACTCCCAGAGCTGGGGCTATAACCATCTGGATCACAGAGGGGAAGAGGTTGAAACTTGGCAAGATGATCACTCCCTAATCCTAGTCAATAATGCCACAGATACTCCTACCTTCTACTCCAGAGGATGGCACACAACTTCAACACCAGATCTTGCCTTCTCCACACCAGATATAGCTGGATCTATTAGTAGAGAAGTAGGAGACCAACTAGGGGGAAGCGACCATCGCCCAATCTTTCTTACTGTCCAGAGTGCAACTCTCAGTACAGGCCCAGCCATTACAAGATGGAACTACAAAAAAGCCAACTGGGGTTTATTCAGGCATCAGGTGAACACGCTGCTGTCTACCCTCAAGGTACAGAACAGAGACATTAATGAAGTGGTAAAAGACTTCAACAGATGCATACTACAAGCTGCAAAAGAAACCATTCCCAAAGGATGCCGGCGTAACTACATACCATACTGGTCCAGCACACTCCAAGAACGTCAGGAAGCTATGGACAGGGCTAGAAAGGACACAGAGTCTCAGCCTTCACTTGAAACTCACAACAAATGGAAAAAGGCTGTAGCAGAGTTTCAGAGAACAAAGCTAAAAGAAAAACGGAAAAGCTGGAGAACTAAAACGGCATCGCTGAACCTTGAGAAAGACGGCAGGAAACTTTGGAGATTAGTCAAGTCTCTAAATGAAGAGCGTTCCTCACCTAGGCAGACTATCACATTGGATGAAGGTGGCAAACTTTTCAGAGGAAAACAAGCTGCAGACTTGTTTGCTAGAAGATACAGTTCAGAAAGCAACTTACCCATTAACATAGATCATCAGAGAGAGATAAGAAAAGAAATACTGGCAACCATGGGACAGACAGATACTCCTGCCCCAATGAGGGAACCCATCACACTAGGAGAACTACAGAAGGCTATTTCCAAGCTTAAGTTTCAAAAGTCACCCGGCCCAGACAAAAGCAGCAACGAAATGCTAGTAAATCTGAGCTCAGCAGCAAAGACAAAACTGCTTGAGATATTCAACCACAGCTGGTTGAAAGGAACGGTACCCCAAGTATGGAGAGAAGCCATCACAATACCCATACTAAAGAATGGGAAATGTAAGACCGAGGCTGCAAGTTACCGGCCAATCAGTCTCACAAGCTGTGTTGGGAAGACTATGGAGCGAATAGTCAACCACAGATTGAAATGGTATTTAGAGTCTGAGCAGATCCTGGTGCCGGAACAAGCTGGATTTAGAGAATGCTACAGTATAGAAGACCAAGTTACTTACTTGTCTCAAGCAATAGAAGATGCCTTCCAGGAGAAGAAAAAGGTCCTAACGATCTGGGTCGACTTCAAGCAGGCCTTTGACAAGGTGTGGAAAGATGGCCTCATTGCAAAACTTAGGAGAAGTGGAATCCAAGGCAACATGATGAAATGGATCCAGTCATACTTGCATAACAGGAGAACTAGAGTCACTCTTGACGGTCTGCAGAGCAGAAAAGTGTTGCTCCATCAGGGGGTACCTCAAGGAGGAGTAATTTCCCCAACACTCTTCATTGTTTACATCAATGACCTGGTGAAAGATCTCCCTGCAGGAGTTAAAGCTGCCTTATATGCAGATGACCTAGTACTCTGGTGCGCTGATGAAAATGTCACCACAGCAAATTATAGAATGCAGCGGGCAGCAGACATGCTAGTGTCATGGGCAGAGAAATGGCTTATCACAATAAACACAGACAAAACCTCCACAACACTGTTCTCCCTCGCCCCCAAGGACAAATCAGCTAACATACACCTAGGGACAACCGTGATCAAGGAAGAAAGCTACCCCACCTATCTTGGGGTGACATTTGACCAAAGGCTTACATGGAATAAGCATATTGAAAACGCAGAAGGAAAGGCCCGAAGACGACTAGGCATACTCAGAAAATTAGCAGGTACCAACTGGGGAGCAAATGAACGAAATCTAAAGAAGATTTATAATGGAGTAATAAGACCACACTTAGAGTTTAGCTCAGCAGCATGGTCATCAGCTGCTAACTCACATCTGCAGTCTTTGGACAAGGTGCAAAATCAAGCTCTCAGGCTCATTACAGGAGCCATGAAAACTACACCAATAACAGAGATGCAGAAGGTTGCTGGATTACAGACATTGTCCCATAGAAGAGACACAAAAACCATGATCCAGATGGAAAAGTACAACAGTATGCCAATGCACCCAATGAAGGCAAGACTAGATGATCTGGCATTGGGACGTCTAAAGCGTAGCAGCTTTGTGCATCGGGGGAAAAGACTTATAAGACAGCATCAAGAAGACCTATCCATGAAGACAACACCACTGAAGCCCACCCTATACCCTGTACCATGGGAGCAGGCCAGCAGTGCCCTCCAAATTAATACATCAGTCAGTGGTCTCACAAGTGGATGTGAGTATAATGATCTGCAAAAACGAACTGCTACATTGAGTATGATCCAAGAAAGCTATCCCGATCAATCATGGATACATGCCTATACAGATGGATCAGCAACTAATGCTGTTAGGAATGGAGGTGCCGGTATCTTTATCTCATATCCTGACAACCACTATGAGACTAGGCACATTCCCACTGGTAAATTCTGTTCCAACTATACAGCTGAGGTTCAAGCTCTAGAGCAAGCTGCAAATATGATTTATAACACCAACTCTGACTGCCACCAGGTAGTCATCCTCACAGATGCACTGTCTGTCCTGCAAGCTCTCAAGGGTGGTAAACTCCCGCATCTGAGAAATGAACTAAACAAGGTAGCTGCCAAAAAGAGAACCATACTTCAGTGGGTACCATCTCATTGTGGTGTACCCGGAAATGAAAAGGCAGATAAACTTGCAAAAAAGGGAGGAGAATGTGAACAAGAAGATAATGAAGTCACATACTTTGAGAAAAAAGAGAGCTATCCAGACTATCAGAAGAGAACAGAACCAACCCAAAGACGACTATCACACTCTCGACCGGCAGGGACAGATAACTATTTTTCGACTCAGGACAGGGCATAACAAACTGAATAAACACATGCACAAGCTACGATTGTCTGCTTCACCACTGTGCACATGTGGATTAAACGAACAAACTGCTGAGCATGTTCTACAGGACTGTCCTCTGTATGACCAGTTAAGAAAGATATACTGGCCCAATGACTCAACACTAAACTCAAAGCTATATGGAGTTAAAGAGGAACTTCAAACAACAGTCGAATTCATCATGAGAACTCGTCTGACGGTGTAATCATCAAAGATGCGATCGCAAGAAGAAGAAGATTTTAAGGCCCCTTCGAACATATGGCTCACTGTGCTTCATTTTAACCAATCCTATTTGTATGACGTCAAAGAACATGACCCAGTGTGCTTCATTTCAATCCCCGCACTCCTTTACAACATCTTACGAAGCCTAACACCCTAATTTTCTACCTCACAAAATATGCCAGAAATCTGAAAAAGAGATGCAATTATGTTTTTTTTGCATGAATTGATATGAAAGAAAAAATGGGAAACGTGTTGTTAGGTGCATTAATTAGGAATGCTTTAATGAGAACATTTCCAGCGGTTTTTTTCATGCAGCCTTAGGCATAGTGACAATATTTCTTTTGAATGTAACCCACAGAAGTATTTGAAACTTTGGTTGAAATGAAAAATAGTGGTCTGTGTGCTCAATACAGCCCCAAAAAAAAAGAGTTCACTGACGCAGTAATTAGAGATAAGGGTTAGATTTAGGAATCTTAACCCTAACAACGAGGGTGACACATTTGGATGACTTTGAAGAACATGACCCAATGTTTTTCATTTCAGCCTAAACTTTTTAAAGAATGTGACAGTAGAGTCTATGCATTGAATTCATGTTGTCTGTTTTCTATTTTGTGTAAATACATTTGAGTTCTGTGTATTATATTGTGGTTGTGATGAACTGTCTTCTATAATATCTTGCAACCCTAGAAGTCAGGCCATGCACCCCAGGTTAAGAAGCACTGTACTTGAGCAATTATTAAAGCTAAGGGCCTAGTGGCTTGGTTGTGACAGTCTTGTATCATTAGTATTATGCTTCAGCATAGACCTTTAACAAATTCATGTCAGATCCTACATTCCTGTGCCATCTGCTTACGGTATCACCATGTCATCTTTATCCCTTTAAATTCTGTCTCCAGTTCTCACCTCCATGTGTTTTTTTTTCTCTCCCTCTAACTCTCCTCCTTCTTCTTCTTTCGTTCGTTTGAAATATATTGTCTATATCTGCAATGTTGTTTCTTGTATAAACTTCACTGTTGACATGCTGTAGGGGATGCATGTTGTCGCAGTAATTAATCCTCAAAGGTGCTTACTATCTTCTTACACCATAATTGACACATTCATTCCTGAGTAAACCAATCAACACCGAAATTTAGTCCCAAACTGAACACTGTATTACGGAAATGTCATGAAACACAAATATGATATGAAATCCAAATATCCAAGGTAATAATTCATAATTCTTCCTAGAATTAACCAACAAGATTCAGCGATCACAACTAGCCATCTTTTTCCGCTCTACACGCAACCTTCCAGTCTTCATTTCAGTCAACAACTGACCACCTCGCACACTGCACTGTTCTCCCGTGTTTTGACCCACCGTCTCGTACGAGACACTCACGCAAAACCCGACTGACCGCTTTTCATTCGCACTTAACATACACACAGGCCGACGTCATTTACTGTTCACGCAAACAACCTCTCTCACTTTATCATTTGCTTACACACACACCCACTGACCATAATCATCATCAGCGTAATCATCATCATCCTCAGTGTAATATATGCTTGATAATTGTATTACCGTGAAATCATCATCATCATCACGATATATGCTCGATGTCTGTATTATAGTGACAACATCATCATCATGTGACATCTACATTACACTGATATCATCATCATCCTGTGATATCTACCCCCTTCTCCAGAAGAAAACACAGTTTTCTCATAGAGTAAGGCAAATGTCTGGAACAATAAACGAGTGGATTACATCTAATTACAGGTAAATTAGCATAACATAATATCATCCAAAATTGTTTCATGAAAAATCAATATATGAACATATTATCAGCTATAGCCGGGATAAAGCATCTGCCAACACATTGGATTTTCCCTCAAGAGGTATTACAGAAAAGTCATATTGTTGCAACAGTAGGTACCATCTTGTTAACCGGCTGTTTGGTGATTTTGCAGTCTTCATATATGCTAAAGGTTTATGATCTGTGTTAAGAAAAAAATGAGCTCCCAACAGATACTTGGAAAGCTTTGCAACACACCATATAATGGCTAGGCATTCTCTCTCGATGGTAGCATATCTGGTCTCTGCTGGTAATAATTTCCGACTTGTATATAAGACCGGATGCAGAGTGTTTTGGTGTTCTTGCATTAGGCATCCTCCTATGCCCACAGAGGACGCATCTGTCCTGAGGACAAATGGAAGATGTACGTCAGGTAGCATCAAAATTGGTTGTTTGGAAAAAATACATTTTATCATTTTTAATGCAACATCGCACTCATCCGTCCATACCACTCTATTAGGCATCCCTTTACGCGTTAATGAGGAGAGAGTGGCAGACAATGACGAGAACTGGGGAATGAATCTATGGTAAAAATTGATCAACCCCAAAAGACTGCGTACTTGTTTTTTGCTAGTAGGAGCTTGGAGATTCATAATCTTCGTTACAGTAGCGTTTTCTGGTTTGAGCATTCCCCCACCTACTCTATATCCTAGAAACCCAAGTTCGTGGAACCCGATTTTGACTTTTGTGGGTCTAGCTGTTAGATTATGCAGTCTAAGACATGCCAGAAGCGATGCCAGTCCACCGACATGCTCCTCCCAAGTATCACTGAAGAGGCAAATATCGTCCAAGTAAGTGACTACATCAGACCAGTCGCCGAGTAGCTTTCTCATCATGCGCACGAATGTCGCTGGGGCGTTAACAAGCCCAAAGCACATATAGTTCCACTGGAACAGACCTTTTGGCGTGACAAAAGCTGTCAGAGGTTTTGCCGATTCCGTCAGAGGAACTTGCCAGTAGCCTTTAGTTAGGTCGAACTTATTAAAGAAATGAGCTTTTGACATTTGTGCTAACAGGTCATCCTGATTTGGTATAGGTTCTGCGTCTGTGATTGTAATAGCATTTAGGCGTCTAAAGTCAATACATATCCGTAATGAGTTGTCTTTCTTTCTAACAATCACTAACGGAAATGCATATGGGGACTCAGAAGGTTCAATAATCCCCAAGTGGAGCATTTCGTCTATCTCTCTCTCCACTGCCGCCTTATAATGGAGAGGTAGCGGGTATGGTTTCAGTCTGATGGGGCGCTCATCTAACAATTTGATGTTGTGACTTATCAGTGTTGTCCTGCCTGGTTTATCCGTCAGCACATCAGCATAGTCTTGAAGTAATGTTTGAAGTTGCCGTTGTTGATCGAGAGGAACAGAGTTGCCTATTTCTACATTCTTCCATGACTCTGACTGTTGTAAGGGGAGAAGAGACAACTGGAGATGGATATCCTCCCCATCGCAGCCTTTTTCTGCTATCACAGCAGAACAAGTAATTTCCTGCGTATCACTTAGAACGGCTTCCGCAATGTGCTGGAGGGAATCAGGGCGTTCATAGTGGGGTCTTAACTTGTTGACATGGAATATTTTTTCCTTCCCCTTCACTTCAATCATATAATCTACGTCTGTAACTGCTTGAACTACCGAAAATGGACCCTGCCATGAGATAAGCAAATGATTTCTATTGGTGGGGAGCAAGAGCCACACCTTATCTCCAGGTTGAAGAGCCAATAGTTTACTATTACGGTTAGCATAAGCATGATATCTAGCACCCGCTCCACTCAATGAGTCGCTTGCAATCTGACATGATCTCACGATGCGCTCTCGCAGATTGACAACTAATTCATATGAAGATTTGACTTCATCGTTGGGGTATTTACCGATGAACAACTCCTTCAACAGACTCATAGGGCCACGAGGATTGGCTCCATAAATAAGTTCGAATGGCGAGAACCCCGTACTTTCCTGCGGTGCTTCTCTATAAGCAAAAAGCACGGCTGGTAAGTATATGTCCCACTCTGTGGGTGACTCTGTCGTCACCTTTCCTAGCATACGCTTCAACGATCCGTTGAAACGCTCGCACGTGCCATTTGTTTGTGGATGATACGGAGTTGTGAATGACTGTTTAATATTTAGCATTTTGCATACCTCTTTCATCACGTCTGATGTAAACTGTGTTCCTCTATCGGATAATATTTCATCCGGAAACCCGAACCTACTGAATAACATTTGGAGAGCTATTACGGCCGCGGAAGTAATTACTTTCATAGGGACAGCCTCGGGCCATCTAGAGCAAAGATCTACCACAGTAAGAATGTAGCGATGTCCTCTGTCAGACATTATGTGAAGGGGACCTACAATATCTATTGCCAGTTTCTTAAATGGTCTACTAGATATGTCCGTAACCTGCAATGGTGCTTTTGGGACCCTGCTTTTTGGAAAAGTACTTTGGCACACCACGCACGAACGACAATATGCCCGAATGTCTTTATTATAACCTGGCCAATAGAAATGTGATAACACCCTATTTTTTGTTCTAGCTATTCCCATGTGGCCTGCGAACGGGCAATCATGTGCAGTTTTAAGCACTACAGTCCTAAGTGAACTGGGCAAGACAATTTGCCACACCAGAGAATGACCTTTGGCAAAACATCTGGTTAGCACTTCACTCTTCAATTGAAACCAATATCTTGCTGATTTAGTGTGTCTAACATCAGCACTATCAGCAAACTTGAACAAAGGTCGAAGAGACAAGTCAGAACGCTGCTGTTCCACAAAAGACGCACAACGAGCCTCAGGATCTTTGTTTGGGCCAGCAGCCCTATTATCAAAAACCAGTACCGGATCCTTATCCGCCTGTTGATCCTCAGCCTTTTTCTGTGCCCTAGTAGTGACTGCGTTTGCTACAAGTGAGTGTTGATGATTCCAGTCATCTATATCCTGTTGTGTGCAGTTCTGCACTTTTGGTAAATTGCCTATAATTAAATCTGCGACGGGTGAGTCGAGGACGCATGCGCGAAGTTTACCTGCTATGAAAGGGGTATCTATTTCAATCACTGCTAGAGGGTAGTACTCTACTCTGCCTCCAAAGGTAACGCATCTGGCAGTTTTTCCGATGAGACACGACTCATCAATGCATGAACATCTCACTCCAATCGATGTACATCCAGTGTCTCGTAGCACACTTACTAATTTACCGGCTACCAAACCTTGGTGTAAAGTCAAAGTGCCACCTTCCTCAATCGATGACAACACAGGCAAAGCGTGACCACAGATCAGTATTGGCTTACCGTTAGGTTCGAATAAAGGCTTACAACCTTGACAATCTTCACTGTTAAATGTTTCCAATACCGATGTAGCGTTTGCATGCTCTGTCTTCCTGGTCGAACATTCTTTTTGGAAATGATCCGTCGCATTACACAGGTAACAGTGAGCTTCACGAAGGTAGTTCTTCCTAGGACTTCCCTTTGGGCTGGATGGTGGTGTGTTAGTAGGGCTTGGACCTGATTTGTCACAAAATTTGGATGCATGGCGCCAGGAACGGCAGCTACGACACCCCCATTTAGAGCTATCTGACCTGCGCTGAGGAAAACGCTTGGGCGGGGAATAACGCGGCTTGGAATCATGGTTAAATGTCCTATCAAATCTCGACCTCCTGTCGTATTGTCTATTCACATTATCAAATCGCGGTCTACGATATGGTGCATTGTTTAATTCCCTTGCAGAACATACCGGAAAATTATCAGGTTCCACCTGTTTATGTACTGACCTCCCAGGATGGGCAGTCATATACTGCCTCCCTAGCTCTAACATGGTTTCAAGATTCTTTGGGTCACGTTCTTGAAAGAACGCAACTAAGTCCGAACTACAGGACGAGAGGACTTTATCTCTCAAGATGAGATCTTTGAGGCCTTCAAAATCTTTACTGATCCCAGATAGATCTATCCAGCGTGTAAATGCTAGTTTTATGTTAGCAATAAAGTCGCCAAAATCCTGATCTTTACTGGGTTTCTCGTTTTTAAAACGCATAGAATAACCATGTGAAGTCAGATGGTATTTGCGAAGCAATGCTTCTTTCACAATATCATAGTTGAGCCGGTCATCTACAGGTAATAAAAAAAAAGTTTGTAACGCCTGGCCAGTGAGCAGGTCGCATAACATGGAACTCCATCGTTCTTTCTTTATCTTTAATGATATCATCTTCCCTTCAAAGCGTTCTAAGTACACATCGATCAAGTCAAAGGAGTCCGTAAAATTTGGTATTTTTAATTTATATGCCTGGAATGGTTCCTTCTCTGAGGACTCTCTACCAGAGGACTCATGACTAGAAGCATCTAATTCTAATTTCTTTAAAGCAATGGCCTTTTCCTTTTCAATTTCCATTTGTTTGGTAGTTGCTTCGACTTCCTTTTGTTTGGTAGTTTCCTCAACTTCTCTTTGTTTCGCCTCAACTTCCCTTTGTTTGGTAGTTGCTTCAAATTCCATTTTCTTTAACAGTCTTTCATCATATCTTTCTTTTCGTTCCTCGTCCTGTTTTTGCTTTATTTCTGCCTCTTTGAACTGTTCCATTGCCCATGTTTCCAGTTCAAGGCCTGTTTTGTCCAACTGTTTTCCCATATCAATAAAGTCTCTAAGACTTGCCATCTTGTCCTCGACTAAAATTGAGGTTACCCAAACCAGAAAAAAAACCAACACTATATTTATACAAGGTAAACTGTTCTGCAAACGGCAGTATGTATATGAATTACAAACTATATAGCGAAATATTCGATATTCATGACACAGAATGACACATACAGTTGATAGACGAAGAAAACAGACGCTACAATAAGGACAACGAAAACTAGCAGGCTGGTGGTGGATAATAACGTACAGAAAAAGAGGGAAAAAAATAAATAGAAAATACAGATTTATTTACAACACCAAACCTGACAGACGACCAACCACAATGGGACTAAAAAAAAGAACTTATGTACAATGATAGTAAGAAAAATAACTGAAGAATACAACATGTAAACTGGACAAGAAAGAGTCTTTATACGATTGTAACGCTTTCTACGAACTAAACCCACACAACTAATGTGTATTATGTTCAAAGAAATCACTCAGGGCGCTCCATATCATCCGATCCAACACAGATGTGGCCCCTCAAGGGATTAATTTTAACAAAATCCTAATAGGTTAACTCAACCTTAGTTCCTCTATAAAGAAGACTAAACATTGAATCTAAACATAATTTAAGCAAACATGTAAGTCACGCACAATAACAACAAGCAACAGATGAGGTAAAGACAGGAATGCCAACAGTGTGGTATGCACGACCAAGAGCAATGATAGCACAAAAATGACTTATCTGTTTAGCAGCCTGCCACTGTATGGTGCCTTGCTTAGTACGTGGTGTAGATTTCACTGTGTATAAGTATCCATGCACAAGGGAGGAGGCAGTGAGCTGTATTGATGAGTCCTCTTGCTGTAATGATGTCTTAGTTTTCAAATAATCCGTTTCCACTGCATAGGATGTGGTAAGCGTCGTAGACTCTACCGTAAGGATGTCTTGAAAAATATTCCTTATAAATGTTCCTTGATACTGCAAAAGATGCGACAAGCAGCGTAGACGTTCTTGAAATAGGAATGTTCTCTGATACTGCACAAGATGCGGCAAGCAGCTTAGATCTTCTGGAATTCAGAATGATTATGGTCACAAGATGCGGCAAGCGGGTAGATTTTCAATTTTGAAATCTGTTGTACATATCACTGATGGTAGTCCTGACACTATGGCAAAAAGTACGTCAGTAAGGACCACAAACAAGACGATAACAATGAATATATAACCGTATGTAAGTCCTCGAAACAGCGTGCAGCTGTGCAACTAGCCACCACTCAAGCGCTGATGAATGTCAACCAAGCAAATTCTTGAAACAGAGTGTAGTTTTCTCCGTTCGACACAAACTCAAGCGTTGGTAACCGACACTAGTGGCAATGCATTATGGTCTTACATGCAAATGTCTTGAACATTACGAGTTGCGTGAAACCAGTAATTTAAATCGATATTAGGCTGAACACGGCCCAGTCGTTGAAATTCAGTGTTCTGTGAACACGCCAACTTACGTGAGCGAAATTTTCAGGAATATGAGTAGATATTTCATGACTGGCAACCTTGGATTGTAAAATGGCTTAATACTTTTGGCACGGATGGCTAGATTCTTCTGGCGGGTACACTTTCCCTCAAAGAGCCCCCAAATGACACATGCTGTAGGGGATGCATGTTGTCGCAGTAATTAATCCTCAAAGGTGCTTACTATCTTCTTACACCATAATTGACACATTCATTCCTGAGTAAACCAATCAACACCGAAATTTAGTCCCAAACTGAACACTGTATTACGGAAATGTCATGAAACACAAATATGATATGAAATCCAAATATCCAAGGTAATAATTCATAATTCTTCCTAGAATTAACCAACAAGATTCAGCGATCACAACTAGCCATCTTTTTCCGCTCTACACGCAACCTTCCAGTCTTCATTTCAGTCAACAACTGACCACCTCGCACACTGCACTGTTCTCCCGTGTTTTGACCCACCGTCTCGCACGAGACACACTCACACAAAACCCGACTGACCGCTTTTCATTCGCACTTAACATACACACAGGCCGACGTCATTTACTGTTCACGCAAACAACCTCTCTCACTTTATCATTTGCTTACACACACACCCACTGACCATAATCATCATCAGCGTAATCATCCTCAATGTAATATATGCTTGATAATTGTATTACCGTGAAATCATCATCATCATCACGATATATGCTCGATGTCTGTATTCAGGGTTCGTAGCGACCTTGAAAAACCTTGAAAAACCTGGAAAACGAAAAAAAAAATTCCAGGCCTTGAAAAGCCTGGAAAAATGGCTAAAAGCCTTGAATTTTCCGCGTCGGACCTGGAAAAAAAATACAAATCGGAAGTCTTACGCTTTTCGTCCATTTTTCTGTTATTGATGGTATTTTTCGTTAAACTTCAGTTACCGTAGAATTTTTACTTCCCTTTGCGCACTAAATCCATTTCCAGACGTTTTCGGGAGTTTGCGTTTTCGGAGGTTTGCGTTTATGACGTGTTCGACCGAAAATGGCGGCCAAACCCGTATCGCTGGAAAAAGGACCTTACATACAAATATGTGCTACTGTATTTGTAGCTAATTTTGAAAGTCGCGATTGCGTCCTTTTTCCAGCGATACGGGTTTGGCCACCATTTTCGGTCGAACCTTAGTTGTCGTCATTCTACTATAGGCCTAGCGTCTGTAGTCTGTTCATTCGAATGAAACATCGCCACCTTTTAAAGTCGAGACTTTGACATTTTGACAGCATCCTTCACTCTTCAATTTATTTTTTAGAAACATGCCCGGTTGTAACTTTCAGCATTCATGGCTAGAAATGCCAAGTTATAAAACATGGATAGCGCCTGGAAAAACTGCAAATTACGCAAGTTGCACCATGTGTAAAAAAGAAATATGTTTGACCAGCATTTGAGAAAGTGCAGTAAAGTCGCATGTTACTGGGAAAAAAACACCAACAACTTGTCTCTGCACATTCAAGTTGTATTAAATCGTTCATTTCAACTGAGGTAAGTAATAAATTTATTTATCTCATTTATAAAACATATTTAAATAAGTCCAATTTATAGATAGGCCTACTGTATTTGCGTCTTTAATTTACAATATATTTAGGCTACAGTTTTACTTTTAACCATGGCCAAAATTTATAGGCCTGGTGTTTGAATGAAATTTCTTAGTTTACAACTGTTTACGGGAACATCTTTGACACAGTTTAAGATTGTCAGGAATAGAAATTGATGGCGATTCCATATCATATACCCTGTTATCAGACCCATGTCCCACTGTTCATTCTTTGGAAATAAATATATTTTGAATGATTTTTTTTCTTAATGACAGCCTAAAGGGACATATCTCGTTCAACTTCTGAAGGGTTAGGGGCCTATAATTAGGATAGGCCTACATGTTTTCAATTCCAGATAACATGAATAACCGCTGATTCATGAAAGTGCCATAACTTATGTTAAATCACCGTAGGGCCTAATTAGGATGCATGAAAATTAGACTACCAAATTTGTGCATAGTATAGGCCTATGTTATTTTAAAAATAAATAGGTAAATAAGTAAAATTAAATAAAATTTTTAAAAATATCTAAACAAACAAACGAGATAAAACAAAACCCAACAAAAACACCAAACAAAGATAGTAAAGATGGGTTGGGGTGTAAAGGCCTGCTGTTTCCAGTTAGATATTTAATTGATTTTCACATATCCTATAAGAATATCATCATACCTTCACCCTCCCAATTACTATATATTAACTTTTCTTGTTCTGGTTAAATATTGTTTGACTTTATTATTCATGCGTTTAGAACTTTGACTTGGTAATATACATAGCTTAGGCCTACTCATAAGTTATTTGTGTTCCTTTTTTTTTTTTAAACAGAAACGAACACAACCCCAATGAGCAGTTTTTCCCTCAGAAATATCAAAACCATCTAACACTACTCCCTCGGACACGTCAAAAACGTCTAACACTACTAGGAGACCTACAGAGTGACATCATTTGTGACCAAGGAAGAAACTCTCAGAGCTGAGATTATTTGGACTCTTTTTTCAGTGAAAAGTCACCATAGTTTTAATTCAAATACAGGAATTAATAAAATTTTTCAGAAAATGTGTCCTGATAGTTCTATTGCCAGACAGTTTGGTCTATCTGAAAGGAAAACTTTCTACCTGGCCTCTTTTGGACTGGCTCCATATTTCACCTCACTTCTTGAGAGCCAGCTTAGCAAGAACAGTTACATTGTTCTGTTTGATGAAAGCATGAACAAATCAATGCAGCGAAAGCAAATGGATTTCCATGTTCGTTTCTGGGATGTGAATGTGATAAAAGCACATTATCTAACATCAAAGTTTCTTGGACTTGCTAGAGCTCTTGATATGCAGACTGCATTTGATGATGCATGCTCATCATTAAATTTAGGACATTTGCTCCAACTGTCCATGGATGGGCCTAATGTAAATTGGTCTTTTCATGACAAAATTAATGTGCTACTGAACCAGAACTATGGCATAGAACTACTGAATGTTGGAAGCTGTGGGCTGCACAAAGTTCATGGTGCCACAACTGAATATATGTCCATTGATTTGAAGGTTGTGTTGGGGCAACTTTTAGGGTGGTCAAAGATCTTCTTGATGGATAGGCAACATGGGACATATTTTCTTCTGTGGTAGTCTTTACTCAGCCTTCACCTTTATTTCAAGACCTGAAATTCAGATTGGTGCATTTGGAACAGTAGCTGAAAATAGGTAGCATTTTCCTGTAGCACTGAAGAAAAAACAACTCAAATTGAAAAAAGACAAATCATCCTGTGTTTTGTGCGACAGAAGATAAGGCATGCCGACAGTCACCTGGCATGATACAAACAGATTTAATCTTATATCTACTGTTCACTCCAATGATAATATAAACAAGAAACTGTCCTGGTCAATGAGCACATAACTACAACACTGCCAACTCTACAAAAAAAGATCAAAGCAAAGATCAGGATGTCAGTATAACTCTTATTGAACCTGCTATTCTTCTACGCAATGTGACACCATCAAAACCACAGGTCACAACAACATGACTTACTGAGCACCACTTCATTGATAAATATGAAATGGCAAGGTATAAACCAGACTGTAAAGTGTGTAAGGCTGCAGGGAACAGAAGCCAGACTTGCATGTACTGCCCAGATTGCAATGTACCTCTATGCCTGATACCCCGCTTCAAGTTATACCACACAGTCAAGGATTATCAACGATCCAGACAAAGACTCTTGCAGAGACCTACAGCTACAACTTCAACCCCAGTTAATGAAAAAAGCAGCTCAGACTACAACTAGAGGTACGTAACTACTCAAACATTTAAAAACGCTCATTGTCAGATGCCACAGACGCAGAATACATTCAAAAAAGACGAACACGAAAAATACATTTTTTTTTTTTTTTGCATTTTATTCACAATTTTATTAGCCTTTTATGTTGATATACATGGTTAATCGTTTAATCAATATGTCAATCAAGCTTATTTTATTCATTACCATCCATGTCACTAACACTTTATTGCGCTGACGTTGAACAAATTCACTAAAAACTTGGAAAAGATGTCTGTTTTTCAATCTTTTATGAATTTTATTTAAAAAAAAACAGTTCTTTTTAAAAAAATCTGCAAACACCATTGGTAATGGGAGACGGTAATGCTCCGGATTGCTGGTCAGCAAAGTGATAATTATATCTGAGAAAATTAGATGAGGAAAATATTAGAGTTTCCCATCCTTGAAAATTACGTGCTGGACCTGGAAAAACCTGGAAAAAGCCTGGAAAATGCTTGAAGAAATTTGCTATGAACCCTGTGTATTATAGTGACAACATCATCATGTGACATCTACATTACACTGATATCATCATCATCCTGTGACAACTGTCTTTTGTAGTTCATACAGAGGTCCATATAGTTTTGCTTCCAGTGTTGTTTCTCTGGGCTAGTGGGTTTGCCTCAATATATCATATTAGGGGCAATCTTGAAGTACGTGCTCCGCAGTCTGGGGTGCCTGTGCACATGGCTGAATTGCCAATGAATTTTGTATACAACGTGGCTGCGGAGTCGGTTGTGTCCTGTTCTGAGGCGCAGAATGACAATTTGTTCTGATCTGTTCATAGCTTGGTAGTCATCCTGTGTTGGTGTTGGTGGCTTTCTGATTGATTTTATCATCTTTTTCTTCTGATGGTATGTAACTGTACATCCGGTTGCTCGTCTGCAGCACCTTCTTTAGCCAGTCGGTCCGCTCTCTCGTTTCCTGGTATTCCACAATGAGACTGTATCCACTGCATGGCGACCTTGCACTGGTTGCACAGTTCAGAAAGTAGGGCTTGTATACCTGGCAATTTTCTGGACTGAAGTGCTTGGAGTGCTGATCTTGCATCTGTCAGGAATACTACAAGCTGTTGACCGAGGTTGGTGTTCAACAGTTTCTCAGTTGCCACCTTGATTGCCTGGATTTCTGCATCATAGTTGTTACAGAATTTTCCCGTTGGTACTCTGACCGTATCCCTAATGTTGTTTGGGTATTCTATGTACACTCCTGCTCCTCCATTCTTTACTGCATTCTGTGCTGACCCATCCGTGTATATTCGGACCCAGAGGTCCTGTGTGTATTCATCGTCCAGGATACTGAAAGTGACTGTCCTATGTTGCACGCTGTTCTGTTCACCCCTGTCGAATATTCCTTTCACTTTTGTCTGGATGTGTACTGGTAGTCCAGGCTCCTCTCTCCAAGGAGTTTGTTCTGGCACAGACTTTAGGGGGCTGTCAACTTCAGACAGGTCTGAGGTTTGTCTACGAAATCGTTTGGCCTGGTGGATAGAGCAGCTTCTTTTCAGTCGCCCCATTGCTAGGTTTTAGGAATCTGTCCTTCATTGGATGGCTCGGCATACAGAGGAACTTTTCTGCCTGTGTTAGCACTTTCGTGTCTCTGCGTTCTCTCAGTGCTTGTATCCTCCCCATTTTCTCCATCTCCACTATAGGCGTTGATTTCATTGCCTCCGTGATGACCCTAAGCGCCTGGTTTTGTACCTTATCTAGCTCTTGTAATGTGGTGTTTGATGCTGGACACCACGCAGCTGACCCATATTCCAGGTGTGGTCGTATGCCCCACTGGTAAACTTTACTGGTTCCCCATGTGGTTCCACTTAGTTTTCTCAGGATGGCTAACTTCCCCCTGGCCTTTGTTTCTGCCTTGTTGATGTGCTGCTTCCATGTCAGCCTATCATCGAATGTAACGCCGAGATAGGTGGGTTGTTTATCTTCTCTCAGGAGCTCTTCATTTATCTTGATGACTTACTTACTTAGTCGTTCCCCTTCTACCGTGAGGTGTAGAGGTTTGGAAGAGAGAGCGCCAGACTATCCTATCGGCTGTCTTCCTCCTGGCCTGGTTCCATTCTAGTCCTCGGTCCTTCAAAGATTGTCTAATGTTGTCCTCCCAGCGGACTCTGGGTCGTCCTGGGGGTCTGGATCCTTGGCTCTTTGTTTCCCATGCTTGTCGTGGTAGCCGGTCTTCTCCCATTCTGCAGACATAGCCAAACCATCTTAGTTGGGACTGTTCTACTTGGGTCTGCAGGGGGTGGGATTTAAGGCCTTGATGTATCGTCTGGTTGCGTACCATGTCTCTTCTTGTTACTTCAACCACCTTCCTTGATGACACCAGTTTTTTATTTGGGAGAGAGGGTGAAGAGCGTAGTGCTGCACTTGTCTGTGTTGATGCTGACACACCATCTATTTGCCCATGAGGTTAAGGCATCTATAGCTCTTTGTAGCAGTTTGGTGGCCACTGTTGCATGCTCATCTGTGCACCATATTACCAGGTCATCAGCGTACATTGCCACTTTCATTCCATGCGGTAGTTCAGCAACCAGGTCGTTGATGTAGACTAGGAAAAGTGTGGGGGACAGAACCCCTCCCTGAGGGACGCCATGACGCAGTAGAATTTTCTTACTCTTGAGGCCATCTAGTTGTACTCGGGCTCTTCTGTTATGCAAGTATGCTTTCACCCATTTGTACATCTTACCATTCACTCTACAATTTCTCAGTTTCTTCAGAAGCCCTTCTTTCCAAACCTTGTCAAATGCTTTCCTTAGATCTATCCATGCTGCTAGTACCAGTTTCTTATCTTGGAACGCATCCGCAATCTCTTGGGAAAGGTAAGTTGCCTGATCTTTGGTGGAATAACACTGCCTAAAGCCCGCCTGCTGTGGTACAAGAAGGTTTTCACTTTCAAGGTACCACTGTAGCCTGAGGTTGATGATACGTTCCATTGTTTTGCAGAGGCAGCTTGTAAGGCTGATTGGTCTGTAGCTGGAGGCAGTGGAACTGTCTTTTCCTGGTTTTAGGAGTGGTATCATGATTGCTTCCCTCCAGGTCTGTGGAACTCTGCCTGAGTTCCAACAGATATTGAAGATCTGCAGCAGCTTTGTTTTTGCTGCTGTTCCCAAGTTCTTAATCATTTCATTGGACACTCCATCAACTCCTGGCGACTTTCTCATTTTCAATTTGGATATTGCAAGCTCCAGTTCTCTGAATGTGATTGGTGCCTCCATAACTTCAGGTATGGTTCCATCTCGTCCTGCGTGTTGTTGTTTCTCACGAGTCTCCTGTTGCTTCTCTGGGCTAACTTCAATGTTGTTGTCTTTAGCAAAGGAGTCTGCAAAGTGATCAGCTGCCTGTTTCCCATGAGGATGTTTCCATCTTTGTACAGAGCAATCCTTGAGTTTCTCCCTGTACCTTCATCGTTAAGTTGTTTTACCAGCTTCCACAGTTTCCTCGTATCTCTTTCGAAGTTCAAGGACTCTGTTTTTCTCCTTCCAGCTTCTTCGCCTGGCCTGCAACTTGGCCCTTTGAAATTTGGCCTTAGCTTGCTGGTAGTTATTGTGGTGTTCTTGGCATGGACTGGTCTCTGCCTGCTTTCGAGATGTTTCCACGTCGTTGTGCAGCTGCTCTAGTTCACTATTCCAATATGGTTTGTAGTGCTTACGAGCCCCTCTAGGTATTGTTTCACTGGTAAATTCTGTTCCAACTATACAGCTGAGGTTCAAGCTCTAGAGCAAGCTGCAAATATGATTTATAACACCAACTCTGACTGCCACCAGGTAGTCATCCTCACAGATGCACTGTCTGTCCTGCAAGCTCTCAAGGGTGGTAAACTCCCGCATCTGAGAAATGAACTAAACAAGGTAGCTGCCAAAAAGAGAACCATACTTCAGTGGGTACCATCTCATTGTGGTGTACCCGGAAATGAAAAGGCAGATAAACTTGCAAAAAAGGGAGGAGAATGTGAACAAGAAGATAATGAAGTCACATACTTTGAGAAAAAGAGAGCTATCCAGACTATAAGAAGAGAACAGAACCAACCCAAAGACGACTATCACACTCTCGACCGGCAGGGACAGATAACTATTTTTCGACTCAGGACAGGGCATAACAAACTGAATAAACACATGCACAAGTTACGATTGTCTGCTTCACCACTGTGCACATGTGGATTAAACGAACAAACTGCTGAGCATGTTCTACAGGACTGTCCTCTGTATGACCAGTTAAGAAAGATATACTGGCCCAATGACTCAACACTAAACTCAAAGCTATATGGAGTTAAAGAGGAACTTCAAACAACAGTTGAATTCATCATGAGAACTCGTCTGACGGTGTAATCATCAAAGATGCGATCGCAAGAAGAAGAAGAAGTTTCACGAGCAGCCTGTAATATGCATCTGCTGAATTCATCGACTAGCTTATTGATGTCTTTGTCTACAGTCAGATCTCTAGCCAGTATACTAGTACGGTGCTGGTACATTGTCCAGTCTGCCTTCTTGTAGTTCCACCTAGAGAGAGTGCTGCTCTCCTTGACAAGTTCATTTTCCACAATTAGGAAGACTGGCCGGTGGTCGCTGCCTCCAAGTTGTTTCCCTACAACGCGTGTGGTGTTCCACTCCAGGCCGGGTGAGTGGAATGCCAGGTCTGGTGTAGAGGTGGTGTGCCATGATCTCGAGTAGAAGGTTGGTGGGTCCTGTAGCCATCTTTTTACTGTTGACGCCTTCAGCATTCCAGTGCATTATTTTAAGTGGTCTTTGCTTTGCTTGGCCAGTAGCTCTATTCTCATGCCTCCTGGCTCCACAGGGCAATTGAGAAGGACCCCCAGTAGTAGGGGTTGGGCCCTTTTGAGGCAGAGGGCCCAGCACTGTGCCTGCCTGGGTGTCCGTCACAGGGCGAGTGCCATTACGTTTTGTAGATATAGGCATATTTCCATTCCGCGTGTGCGTGGCATCCTGATTGCTGTGGTGCGCCTCTTGGCTGGTTGCTCCGTCTTCAGCACCTTGACTTGCTAGGGTAGACTGCGGTCTTGCTCGAGTGTAGGAGGGCCTGGCCAGTCTTGGTTTTTTGGCCGCTGATGGCTGTACTTGAGCCCCATCTCCACGTCAAGGAACTGGCCTCGATGGGGTCTAACTCTCCTACGCTAGGGATTCCAAAACAGAGACTGCCTTAAAAAGCTATCAGCTGTTTTCCTCACTGTGTGTCCTATCCAACTTCAGCTTCTTCTTATCTCTTCTTCTTTAGGCATCTGTCTGGTTCTTGTTAACAATTCCACATTGGTGATCTTATCATAGCATTTAATCCTTTGTTCTACACAAGTGCCCATTTATGAAAATAGGCTGCTTTTGTTTGTGTATAATAACATACAAAAGTGTAAGCACCAATATTTTTTTTAAATGATGGCAAAGACACAAGTACTGTACTACTCCTATTATAGCCAAATAGGCAATCATCAAAGATCAAGACACATAAGCAACATTCATGGTCAACAAACAAATGTGAAGTAACAAAAAAGCACCAGCAAAGAGAAAAAATGAAGTAGCAAATCAGTGGGGAAAAAATGTAGCTCTTAAGATTTTGAACATGCTTGAGAATTTTCATAAATGTTAGCTGTAGAAGAAAATATGAAACCTTGTCTGTGAATAAATGTCCATGTTTCACTTCCTGGCTGGTGCTTCATTTGGCCTCTGTGCTGGAGACTTTTGCCAAAGCACGTCATTCACTCTTGTAGTGGTGATTTCTTTAGCAGTTTGTTTCGCATGATGTAGTTACTAGCTCAATGTAGAGCCTCATCTTGGTTGTCTTTTGCTACATGCTTTCAGAGGGCAGTATTTTCTCATAAACCCCCAGAAACCACAGAGGCAACCTTGTCAAGTGTGCTTAATATGTGTAAACTTCATGCAGATGAATGAATATGTTCCAGTGTTTAATCTAATAAAATTTAGCGTTGGTGTCATTAACTCCACCTCTACACCTCACGGTAGAAGGGGAACGACTAAGTAAGTAAGTAAGTCATTAACTCCATTTTACACAATTATTTCAGTAACTCATCGTCATTCCATCAAGTTTCTTGTTCATTTTTTTAAAAAGTACTGAAAGTCTATTTTGTTGTTTTGCATTCATGATGTCTTCTAGAATCTTGGCTTTTCTTCTTCACCTAGGTGTTTATATCAATAAATCAAAATGGGGGCTACAGAATCTGCTCTTATAGCCACAACTTTTTTTGAAGATGTCAGATGTGAAGGAAGTCAGCATGCATTCTTTGAAATAAACCAGAAGACCTCTAGGAATGTTGCAGATGAAGGTGTAAAGCTTATGCCAGGTGGCATGTATAGTGAATCTGCTAAACATTTCCCCAAACATCAAGTTGGAGATGGCAAAGGTGCATCTGGCAGGCTACAATTTATTGGTCTTTTAGAACCTAGGGTGGCCGAATCAGATACATTTTTATCAGTTGACGGTTATGCAGATCGGAATTTAGAGTCGTTCAAAAACAGTGAAGAAAAGCCCTCTGTCAAATACACTAAGGAACAAGTTGAAAGTGCATTGCAGAAAGCTCCTGTCGTAAAACCTAAAGCAGAAACATTTCCAGAATTCCTACTACAGAATTTGATGAAGGAAGCAAGCAAACCTCATGATCGTATTAATCCAGTTATTACTTCCAGATCAGAAATGAGTCTAAAGGGCAACACAAAGCCAATTCCCAGTGAATGTCCAATGAGTCAAGCCAGTCCATCCCCACAGAGCCAGGATAGACTGCCAGTGAGTAACCAGGCTGGTGAACCACACACTTCATTTCTGAGTGAATGCCCAATGAGGCGGGGAGAAGGAGATGCTAAGTCTGAAATCAACAGAGATAATATGGTATGCTTTTTTTCCTTTTGAACTGCCACTTATTAAGAATATGGGAATACTAGTGTGTGTGTGTGTATACAGAGTCTGGCATCATAGGAAAAATGGCAGTTATTTAATTTGCAGGAATGTTTGCTTCATATGTTCAGAATGTGTCCTGTCTATCTTAAAACATGTTTGTTGTGGTGAAATAAAGATTTCTTCAGGTATCAGTCTGCTTCTGAGCTCTGTGAGCTGTCATCACAGCAAAATAATAGCAAGTTTATAGTATCTTAAAATGTTAGACGTGAGGTCAAATCCAAAATTTAAGATCTTATAAACTTACTATTATTTGACTAAATAAACTCATAATTTCAGTTATCAATACACAGTCTCAGCAGCAGGATTTGAGGGTGGGGATAATTACATCCAAATTAAACAAAAATATATGTTAATACCTAAAGTTCAGGGATTTTGTCTGAAGCGGAACAACATTAAATTAAATTGACTAACAATCCCAATGATAAGTTACTTGTGAACGCCCAGTGTATCATGTATGTTATGGAACTGTTTACTTAGTCAGATACGCAAATAGCTGAGTATAAAAGTATGGATCTTGCCACCATTCAGTATCTGTTAATATCTATCACATTTCTCTGCACCAAGAGATGCATTCATGCTGTAACAGAGTTTAGTTATTGTGTATTTTTGACTTTTCAGTATAGTTGCTTTGTACCTGTGCTAACAGTAATGAAATATTTGCTACCTGTAAATTAGCTATTTAAATACTTATGGACAGTCTTAATCGTTATGAAATCCAGGACTATAGAATCATTTAATAAATTACAAGAAGTTTTTTGCACGCATACATTTCTGCACTTGAAAGATGAACAACACACAATAGTGAAGAGGAATTGCAATGGTATCTCAGAGATTTGAACCAACAAAGCAAATGCTGATTGAGTTTAGTTGAACTTTGTTCATTTCTGTTGACTGTGGTCAAAACGCTGCAGTAAATTTTTTGTTTTTAGAATATGGATTGGCATTGCAGTTATTTTCATTGTTTCCAACAGAAAGGCAGTTTTGTCACCTGAAGTTTCTTGTTGAGATCATTGAGTTACCCTTGGATTTTGGGATGCAAAGGAATTCACAATGCTCTTGTTGAATTTCAGGGTTAGACAAATAATTAACTCTAAAAGCACCTCCACAAAGTGCATCCTGGAAAAAAAAAGGCAGCCTTCAAGTTGCCTGGCCAACGCTTGGGGATCAAGTAGCCACTCCAAAGTGGACCAACATCATGATTCCCTCTGTAATGAAACGTGCTGAGAACCCAGCATTGCCCACTAAGCTGAGGGAATCATTTGGGTCCCAGATTTGAGCAGCTTTTACCTGGTTGACTGCTTGCAAGTGAATCTCACAGTGTATAAATGATAGATGAGGGAAGCTAGAAAGTGGCTTTGTGCAGGACACGATTTCTTGTGAGACTCCAAAACCAGAGCACTGTATTTTAGCCCTGCATATTTGGAGAGCCCCTGCTTCTCTCCCCCCTCCCCGTTTTATTGTCAAGTGTACAGTGTGCCACCTTCCTCTAGCTTAAACAGCAGATGTGAGGATCTTTTAAATGCTTGACAAGCCTGGGTAGAATACCGGGGAAGAAACTTTGAGCTTCATAGAGCTTATAACTCATTCAATACATTTCAGATTGGCGGAGAAAGCCTAGATCTACATTGCTGATAACGCCAAGGATTATTCAACTTGGCTTTGGCTGCTGAAGATGGAAGTTGTTGTTTAACTAGAGCTGCTGAGCTTCTCGCTCTTTTGCAGCCAATACAAAGTTGAAGACTCCTTGGTATTATCTACACTGTAGATCTAGGTTTTTATGTGGCTTTTCTGCCATTCTGAAATGTGCTGAGCTGAAGTCATGAGCTCCAGTTTCTCCAGCTTGGCCTGCATTCAAAAGATCATCACATAGGGGTCCCAAGCTAGGAGTAAGAAGCGTGTGGCATACTCTGCTTTCCCCGCCATCCAAGAGGGCTCTCCAATTATGTATAGCTACAATACTGGTTCTGGGCCCTCACAAGGAATTGTCACATCTTGCATAGAGCCATTTCTCAGCTCCCCCTGCCTATCATGGGTCCATAGTGAGATCCTCCTGAATGCAGTCAGCCAGGTCAAATAATTACGTCACGGGCTCAAGGGACATCTCCAAGCTTAGTGTGCAGTGCTGGGTTCTCAACAAGTTTCACCATAGGGCGATTCCTTGGAAGTGTGAGGATGATTTCAAGAGTCAGTGAGGGTATAATTAGCCTCACAGACCAAGGTTCACTTCCTCATATGTATATTGTGGCATTGTTCTTAGCTGGTGGTCATATAAGGATGACTGCAGTTATTCATCCATGCATTTTTATGGAAGTGTAACCATCATTTTCTTAGAAACCATTTAGCTAGAGTTAATTTACATGCAAATATTGTTCTGTAATTGTTATATATGAGTCATCCTTATTAGTCTGTTATATTTAAATTGCTATTCATATTTGGCTTTGTTGTTAGATGCCCCCACCTAATCAAAGACCAGCTCCTGATCAGCCATTTCCCTTGTCTGTAGACAGAATAACCTCAACCATTCCAAAGGCAGGAACTGAGGAATCTTGGGTCTACCCATCACAGCAAATGTTCTGGAATGCTATGCTACGGAAAGGTTGGTGACATTTCTTTTACCTTTCTTATGTTATTTAATACTCTTTGCATGCAATGAAACTTAGGACTTTCACTCAAGCTCTGCTGTTAGGTTGGTCTTGAGCTAATTTTTTGCTTTTTGTGTCAGAATTGCACGTCCAGCATTCATCACCATGTTACAGATAATTTTCTTCTTTTCCATTTGCCTTGTGAGTTTTGGTCAAATATTTAATAGCACGATTTTGTTCGTAGGGTGTGTCCTGTCAATCTCTACTTCTGTTCCCTGGTGATACTGTTTATTGATGTCTATTTCTTCTTGAGTGTAATAATCAATTAGATTTTTTTTTTTTTTTTTCTGGTTAATCTCGATTCCAATTATCTGGTCGAAGCAAGTGTTGATGAAGGTCTGAAGTTTATTATTGATCAGAATTTTTATCATTTCTCCAAGTCTCGGCTCCAAATAGAAGCAGCCATCATTGCTGCAGGTTGAACACTATTTGTTTTGCATGAAATTGTATGTTTTGGTTTCTCCATACTGATTTGAGTGTCGTAGAAGGATATTTTTCCTTACCATATCAGGCCGTGCCCCGTATATTTCCTAGGGGGTCTCAGATAAGACAAAGAAATAATAGGACCACTACTCCCTCAGGCATGCCATACAAGGCGATTAATATGAGGTTTTACATAGAACTGGCAACCTCATCATGTCAACAAATGGCTACAGAAACCACCAACACAAGATCATATGCTTTGGTGCAGGCTTCCTTCAAGAGGACCAGCTGCAGTCGTGGCTTCATGTTGCGTAAGGACTGCAATGGAAAATGATTATGATGATGATGAAGTGTCTGTATATGAATATTTTTTTGAAAAGTCTTGACTGTATTTCATGTTTCTACTACATGCATTACGGCAGCATTTTTCTTTAAATTCTTTTTTTATGTTAGCTACTCATGTATTCATCACTTGTAGTTTCGGGGGGGGGTCTCTGAAGAAACAAAGAAATAATAGAAATACTGCTCACTGAGCCATGTCCTAAGAGGTGACTAATATGAGGTTGTGCATGAGGCTGGCAACCTCATCATTTAAAACAACTTGTTGCAGAAACCAGTAGTGCAAGAGTTTATTAATGATTTGGTGTAGGCTTCCTGCAAGGGAAGGTTAAAGGCAGCCGGCTTGATGCTGACCACATCACCCCTAGCAAGCCTATGGTCAAGAAAATAACCTAACACCATGTTCCCAATATGCCCCAATGAGCGTGTAATGGGATCCTTTACCTTTTTTCGTGCAAGGGGGCCAGCTTCAGTGGTGGCTTCAGAACCATAAGGAGCAAAAAGTATAATGATGATGACTCATGGGTTATGTGTAAAAAGTAATGACAGAATTTTGTTGAAATCCCCAGGCTGGAGATGGAAGGAGACTGACATGAACCCACAGGACATGGAAAATATCATCAACATTCACAACGCCAATAATGAACTTGCATGGAGGGAGGTGTTGAAATGGGAAGCGCTGCATGCAAAGTGAGTCCATGATTACTATTATTAAATGCAGGCTTTGAATAGGATATGAAATCGATTCTTAGTCATAACATCTGCAGGTGATAAGTTATTGAAGGTACAGTAGATAACAGTACATTAAGATTTTATATACTATAGTGTGACTGAAAAGTTGCTGAATGCCTGCCAATACCTAATCAAGTACATTTAGTAAAACTGATACAGGTAGAGTAAGTATGCTAGAGGAAGAAATAAGAGGGTCAAAGTTAAGGCGGTACCTTTGGCAAGCTGTGGGACACAGAAAGCTCTTAATAACAATAATAGATACTAAGTAACTATTTAATCATTAAGCACATGTACTTGCTTTGATATTGGTAGGTGCACAGTGACTTTTTGATCACTCTGAGTATGTGTCTATATAAATATATATATATATAATTTTTAGTGTGTTGTTTTAATCATTTTAAATACTCTTGTGTCCTTTATGTCTTTAAGGAAAAGATACATGTGACCATCACTGCAAATACTTGCCTTGAGCTCTCTTTATCCAGTAAAGAATTTTGCAGATTCATCCGAAGACATAAAATTAGGCTGTTCACTACTGTGGAAAATCTCTGTTCCCCTTTGGCTAAGAAATGTGGAATTTCACCACTGATGATACATCTAAATTTCAGACCTCACCGACAGTGATCTCCATTGGACATACTTCATATCAGTTGGCCGGATATTCATTCATTACTCTTCACTCCCCAAGGAGTGTAGGCCTTCAACAAACTCGATCCAAGTCCTCCTTTCCCATAGCATCAGTCCAAGGGCTTTCCGTGTCTTCCTCATCCCTTTCCTTTCTGTCTTCACTTTTCTTCTCCATATGTTTTTCCATCTATTTCTATCTTTCTTACCCTGGGGATTCCAGAACAAGGACTGTCTTGCAATACTTTCAACAGGTTTTTCAGAGTTTCTTATCCATCACCAGTTTCTTCTTCTCATCTCTTGTTTCACTGGCACTTGTTTGATTCTTGTCATTAGTTCCACATTAGTGATCTTGTACCATTTCAGTTCCAAAAGTCTGTACCTTCTTACTTTATTGTTTTTGTTGTTTCTCCCATGTTTTTCAAGGCCATACAATGAGACTGACTTGACATTAGATCTGAGGATTCTTATTTTTGTGTTGAGCTTGGTTTCTTTTGATTTGGCTGGAGGTAATAAACATAGACGTTTGACAGAGAGCCAGTACATCATTTTCCTTATGGAGCCCTTACTACAGGTGGTCCCTGCAACATCCCTGCACTAAGCATTCACTTGCTCTTGTAGTGGTGGTTTCTGTGGTAATTTGTTTTACATTAAGGTGGTTGCCTGCCCCATGCACAGCCTCCTATTAGGCAACTTATAATATGACATTGTCACAGATGGAAATAGTGCCGCAGTAATCATCCACTTTTGCCCCTCCCCATCTAGTTTATATTTTTTGCTACATGAACGAAGGATTCACCAAGTGCAATTAACACGTGGGCCATCTGGCAATCAAGCCCTATGTGAAACAGAGCGAAGCGCGGAGCATGGCGTAATAGATTCTTTGATCAGGGGAACACAAGATATTAGTCTGAGACGGACCTTGGATCGTAAAACTTTCAAGGGAAGTAAGTGCGTAGCTGGTATTTGGCAGAGGCAGAACAGGTGGTAAAATTACCTTTGACTCAAGAAATCGAACGGCAAATTGGCTCGGGTCTGGCAGTAGGTGTGACTTTCGCATTAAAGAACGATAGAACGAATTTATCAATATATACCATGTTTCTCCTATAGCCATGATCAGTTGCCAGAAATCTATCTGAATTCACTAGCTCGTTATCTTAAGATTTCTCGTACAGAGTGAAAATTATTAGATTTTCGTGGAGTGTTTCAGTTTTCTGATTGCGGTAATTTATATACTAGCTTTAAAGTGATTTAGTGTGTTTAAAGTTTTCATTATATTTCACTGAGATTTTCTGTGCTAATTAAATAACTTATAGCTAAATTTTGCAGCCGTAAAGTAAATTTAATTACTCGCTACTTTCCCAGTAAGAGATGTTTTAAATTGACTAGTACATACATTAAATAACTGTCTACTGACGACATATATTATTTACTTCTATCCATTTTATGTAATTTTTTAAAATGACTAATGGTCATATCACGCGTTAAAAATAACAATAGGATACGCTAGACACGTGTGTTTTAAATCTAATTTATAACAGTGGTGAAAAAGTCCTATTTTTAACACGTGTTAGATATGATATTGATAATTTGGTTAAATGTTTATATTTTCTTTTCCTAAAGTATAGGCTGATCAAACCTGAGTACTAGCAGTTTTTCTTATGGCCATATGAACTTATGATCATACAAACTTATAATACTATAAGCATCCAAGAATATTTAATATTGATGAGCTTCTTGCTGTGTGGTCCAATTTTCCTCATTTCCATGAGAGAAACCAGAATAGAAACATTAAATTATAATATTAACTGGACCAGAACTATTACCAGATTTACTTATATCAATCTCATCAGCCAGCTGTGGCGCAATATATTGTCAGCAACATTTGTGTAACTTAAACCTAGCGTTTCTGCCACCTGAGGCTAAACAACCTAGGAACTGTATATGTTCTATTTATTCTACATCGGCGATCACCACGCATGAACCTTACTCCAACCAACTGAAGGCATAGATAACTTATTGTAACCAGGACAAATTTAACACCGACTCTAGTGACTCCTGTGAAATTTGCAGTCAGCAACTACGGAGAGTCTGGGGCTGGATTTGGCAAACTTAAATTTGACACTAAATATATATATTACTTATTAGTGTATTTCCTTGGAATGCCTGCGACAACTACTGGGGTAAGTGCATCTGAAAGTGGCCACTGCATGTATGTGAATTTAATGAACAGAGAAAGAAACTTATGTCTTTTTGTTAACATCATATACTTATATGGTTTCTTCTTTCTTTTTTTTATCTCAATAATCTGATTAGTCACGGGATATATTACATTAGGAACCTATTCTTTCCCCATACTGACTATTTCATGACTTCTTCTTCTTTGATCCTTAGCCGCCGACCGTCAAAGCAGTCAGTGGCCATTACGCCTGGTGGCGTCTTGTAGGGCAACAACAAATTGATTCCACGTTGCTCGGTCGGCGGCCATCCCTCGTACAGTGCCCCAACTCTGGCTCACCCCCTTATCTCAGCCTCCACAGTCCCCCGCCAAGCCGCTCCCGGTCAGCCTCTCCCTCGTTTTCCCCCAGGGGTCCACAGCACAGCTGCCCCCGTGATGGCATCGGGGTCTCCCCTGAGGACACGGCCAACCCAGCCCTAGTGTCCGCCAGCCACGATGGTGTGCACGTCCTCTTGCCCGCTCCGAGCAAGCAGATCCCGGCCGGCGACGGCACTCGGCCAAAAGACTCGGAGAACCCTTCTTAGGCATGTTGTGTGAAAATTTCATGACTTATTGTTACCTTTTGATCTTTTGGGTTAATTAACCTCTTTTGGGATCGTCCTTTCTTTTCCTTTACCAGAGGGGAGAACCTATTTGATTAATTTTCATTTTGTCTGTAAACCATGATCTCTTGATGCATATTATTTATGTTGTGATTTTCTATTTATAATAAACTTTATTAAACCTTTAGTTATTGTGTCGGTCAACCCCTATCCATTATATGTTATCCATAGTTTGTTTTCACGTTCGTGCGCATTTGTCACAGAATTGTGTGCATGTGAGTGCAGTGTAACTTGTATTTTCGTACAAGGAGAGAAAGTGCATCTGATTTAAATATCGCCGTCCAGATAGGCTGGATTAGATAAATTATTCTATCCAGAGACTGTCCTTCCTCTTACACGATAAACCTCGTGATAAAAACTATATCTTACCCCTTACTTTCATATTGTCATCACTATCACCTCTGATCAGACAGGGCTATAAACATCTATTACCTATCTGAAATTCCATCCACGACAGAAATGCATAAGTGTACAGTAGTCCTGTTCTTTCTTTATCTCCTTGGATACCCCAGAGAACAACATTAGGCAAGAACCAGTATAGCTAAAGGTAAAGTGGTGGAAATGACATGCTTAAGTAAGCATCATTTATAACCACACATTCCTCTGACTGAACCCATAAGTGAAGAGAAGAGTGGGGAGGATGAAGAGAGCATAGAGAAGAATGATAAGAGTGATAAAACCAAAAACAGTCAAGATCTTAAATTTGAATCATTGTTGAGCAGTAGTTACAGCAGTCTGTTCCCTGAAGAACAAAAATGATGGATAATGATCTTTGATAATTAGAGTGACATGTATCATAATCTGTCTGTGCAATGCCTTATATTTTAGTGTTCATATTTTGCTTCTTGAATGAACTATAAATTATAAATCAAATCTTACACCTTTTGTATATGGGTTCTGTGTTGTTGCTAATAAAATTGTAGTGATGTTTCAGTGAATGTACAGATCCAAAACTGAAGAGGTTTGCTGGTTTTGCCACAAAGTATTCTCCTCGTGCAAGACTCAGGTCCTGGCTGGGGTAGGGGCTTGTTTTCTTTTGTTTTTAAAATTTTTTTACAGCAGCTTACATAGTTGCAGTTTCTATAATATAAGAGTTGAAATATTGTTTGTTCATAATTATTTGAGAGTTTTAGGGCTCTTTATTTTTCTAATATGTCTTGAATGCTGTTATTTTATCGTTATATGTAATGCATTCATGATGCATGTGTAATGATGAAGTCATCTATTATTCTTGATGTATGTGTTTATATACATAAACACATTCCCTTGTGTACATGTTAAGGTGCCGAACATACAAAAAGATAATGTGACTAGTCATAATCATTGTCATTCACCTTCTTCGCTCCTTAAGAAGCATGGATCCAACCACAAAAGCCTGCACCACAGCATTCATGTACTCTTGCAGCAGTGGTTTCTGTTTTGCAGCTTGTTTTACATAATGGGTTTGCCACCCCCACACACAGCCTCATATTAGTCGCGTCATATGACATGCCTGAGGAAGCAGTAGTCAGACTCTTTGTTTGTATCCTCAGGAACGATTTGGAATAAAATTTGAACAGTACATTAGCAAATTACATTCACAACCATTTAGTGGTATCTATTCTGTATATGCTTGTATTTTAAAGTGGATGGTGCTCAACTAGACTTCTGTACCGGACACAGTATTTCCACTAATTGATAAGTCCTTTTGCTTGTAACAGTATAAAGAGAGGAGGCATTAAGTTATAGACAGTGTCAGTAGGCCACCAACATTGATTACTGCGACTGCTTTTCCTTGCAGGAAGCCAGCATCAAAGCATTCATGTGCTCTTACAGTGTAGGTTTATATAGCAGTTTGCTTTACATGATGAGGTTGCCAGTTGCCATGTATAGCCTCATATTAGTCGCTTCATTCGACATACCTGCTGGCACAGCAGTACTGTTCTTTTATTTGTTTCCTCACAGACTTCTGGAACCTACACAGACCTGATTACTACTACCAAACTAACATTTAGTTGTCTCATGTGATGGTTATCCCAGATGTTGCTGTGTGTACTTCTCATATGAAAGTTTAGTTTAGCTTGCATACATTTATTATGACAGACATGGGCTCCATAATTATGATGCAGTGCCACGTTCTGTAACTTTTGGCTTACCTGGTGCACAAACAAACACAGCAATAAAAAAAAACAAAAATACTTTAATTTTTTAAAAATTAATTTTGTTTTTGTATTAGACCTTGGAGGGGGGGGGGGGGGGGGGGGGGCGGGGGGGGGGGGGCGGGAGTGGGGGAGGGGGGGGTAAAGGATCATGTTACACACCCATTGAGGCATATTGGGAATATGGTATTTAGGCCCATATTTTCTTGACCGTCTGCACACTATTTTGTTTTTGTATTAGACCTAGGGTGCGAAGAAACAGAAAGAAAAGCCACACGCAAACTGCAGTTAATGAAAAAAAAAACTATCGGTGACCAGCTGGGGAGCAGATATACAAATCACGAAGCAGTACGTAGGAAATATCTGCCCAGCAGCAAATACAAATCTACAGAAGCTGGAAATAATACAGAATGCAGGACTCGGAATCATTACGGGAGGACTAAGGATTACACCAATAATAGCAATGGAAGCAACAGCAGGACTGCAAAATCTAAGAGAACGCAGAGATGAGAAAATCACCATCATGACAGAAAAGTTAAACAGCACCCCATGCATGAGAAAATAAAAGAACTAACCAAAAACCGACTGAAAAGATCAAGCTTCAACCACCTATCAAGACAGCTGATGGTTGCCAATGGAGAAGTAACCTCAGAAAACCCAGAGGAATGGGAGCAGCTCATAGCATACTACAACATCACACAAACACCATACCCACGTAAACTGTACACCTTACAATCCCAGGCATTGAGAAAAGAACTGTGGAGACTCCCACTATTCTGAAAACACTGGATCACCTCAACAACCAATACCCTAGTCCACAGTGGATTCATGTCTTCACTAACAGATCTTCAGAAGAAGTAATAAGGAAAGGAGGAGCAGGGATCCAAATACTAATGCCAAATGCTCCAAAAGTAGAACAGTCAACAAACTACAGGGCAGAGCTGCAGGCAGTTCTAGAGGCTACAAAGATACTGGAGGAACAAAGACTCAAAGGATCAAATATAGTCTTCTTATGCGACTGCATGTAAATTCTCCAGATTATTCAAAATGAACCTGAAGATCTCTTGACAAGAACAGCCATAGAACATCTGAACCAGCTGTCTGTCAACAACAAAGTTTCACTGTAGTGGATTCCTGCACACTGTGGTGTTGCAGGAAATGAGGCAGCCGACAGACTGGCAAAAGCAGGCACCCAGAAGGAACAGTTTCACCACAGCATCTCATTGAAGGAAGCAAAGACACTCATCAAAAGAAAGTACAAAAATGCTTGGAGCCAGAGAACAAGCAGCAATTACCCACAAGGCCCCATCCTAAAGCTAGACAGAACACAGCAAACCACCATTTGTAGGCTCTGCACAGGACACTGCAGACTACAAGCCCACCTCCACAAAATAAAAGCTGCCCCAACTGACCACTGCACATGCCAAAATGGCCCCCAGACTCCAGAACACATTCTGCAAATGTGCCCTCTCTTTGGTGACTTGAGAGCTCAAACCTGGCCCCAGGAGACGACAATGGAAGAGAAACTTTGGGGCACCCACGAGGACCTCCTGCTCATGACTGGATTTATGGAGGCAACTCATCTCCTTGTTTAGATTGCTGAGCATAGGAAACTGATCGCAGAAGAAGAAGACCACCTAGAATGTATAATCTTCTTTGGCACACATTGTCAGATCTGTATGATTTTGTGATTCATGGTATTACATGATTTATGTCATATAAAGGAGGACTTCATATAAATTATTTTAAAAATTAGAAGTTTGTGAAGTCCCATTTAGGAACAATGTTTCTTAATTAGAATTAAATAATTTAAAGTGTATTTGATAGTTGTGACCTGTTGTTGTTTGATCTTGTTACTCTTTCGCAGCCAGTGTCAAGTTGAAGAATCCTTGGCAGTATCTACACTGTGTATCAGTTGTTTTCCTGTGTCTTTTCTGCCATTCTGAATTTTGAGTTTGAATCATGAGCTCTAGTTTCGTTTCCATGTATTCTATCCTGGTTTGGCAACCTTTTAAAGGATCCTAACTCTAGAAGGGTTGTGGAATGCTATGCATTCCCCACTTTCCAGGGAAGGGGCTGTCGAAATATGCAGGGCTGAACTGTTGTACTCTATTTCTTGGCTGTTCAAAGGAATTGCCACATCCTACACAGAGCCACTTCCTAGCTCACATCTGTCATCTTCTACAGTAAGATCCTCTTGCGAGCAGCCAACTAGGTAAAAAAGTGAAGTCTGGGGCTCAAGTTATTCCCTCAAGCATATTGTGCAGTGCTGGATTTTCAACTAGTTTTATCACAGGATGAATCATCATTTTGAACCACTCTGGTGATTTCTAAAGCATTGGCCAGCATCTCAAAGGTTGTATGTTTCCAGGATGCACAACACATGCAGATGCTTCAGTGTCCTAGTTAGAACCCCTGGATGTCATGCAAGAGCAGCATGAATTCCTTCACATCACTGTGTGACCTGTAAAACATTGATATGACACTACACTTTAAACTGAAATGTCTCATAATTTCACATTTGGTACATATTGTCTTTTATGTAGGTCTTATATGCCCAGTGTAGTTCCTGAAGGTCTCTGATGAGACAAAGAAAGAATGGAACTACTGCTGTCTCAGGTGACTATTGTGAGGTTGTACAATGAGGCTGGCAACTTCATGGTGGAAAACAAATTGCTTCAAAAACTACTGCTACAAGAGCATGCAAATGTGGCACCATACTTCAGTAAGAGCAAAAAGGAAAATGATGATGTAGGTCTTAGCCAAAACAGCTACTTACTACTTAGTCGTTCCCCTTCTACCGTGAGGTGTAGAGGTTTGGAAGAGAGAGCACCAGACTATCCTATCGGCTGTCTTCTTCCTGGCCTGGTTCCATTCTAGTCCTCGGTCCTTCAAAGATTGTCTAATGTTGTCCTCCCAGCGGACTCTGGGTCATCCTGGGGGTCTGGATCCCTGGCTCTTTGTTTCCCATGCTTGTCGTGGTAGCCGATCTTCTCCCATTCTGCAGACATGGCCAAACCATCTTAGTTGGGACTGTTCTACTTGGGTCTGCAGGGGGTGGGATTTTAGAGCCAAAACAGCGACAAGACAAAAGTAATGGTCTTCTGGAAGACAAGGACTTCACCAGAATGAACCATCAAAGTAGATGAAACAGTTTTTGAAACAAGTTAATAGATTTAAATACTTGGGTATGTGAATAACATCGGATAGAATCTTGGAGGTTTAGAATAGAACAGCCCAGGCAAAAGCAGCACTCCATAAAATGAAAAGTATTTTATGCAACAAGTCTTTGTCAGTGAAAGTAAAAGTGAAAACTTCATTTTTTTATAAAGCCAATCATATCATATGGAAGCAGGTCATGGACAATCGGTAAACAAGCAAGAAAATCCCTGAAGGCCACACAGATTTTGTTTTACGTAAGAATGTAGAGAATATCAAGGACAGCTAAAAGAGAAAAAAGAGGATGTCCTGAAAGAAGTTGGTGTGCAAAAGAAGTTTATTAGTCCACTTTCCTTGGGCATGTTATGAGTTAGAGGAAAGGTCAAATATTTTGTAACAACAGCAAACAAATTAGAGGAAAAAAGGAATGAAGGATGACAAATGGAGGAGATATTGGACAGTTTAACATTGTGCCATGGAAAGAAGTCAACAACATTACTGATAAACAGTTATGGAGAGGCATCATCACCTACCCCAGCTGGCATGATATTTCAGAAAGATATGTTGTCATTCATCATTGATAACACTGACTAACAAAAAAAAACTTTTTTTTTCTTTCTCTAACATTTCTATGTTTTTCTGGTCAATTTTAATGCGCTGTTTTTAAATCTGCAAACCGTTTTTCTCTATCAGGTCGGGATATCTAGAAATACGCAATTGAAGTTTTTTAACAACGCATACAGTATTACAATATCATTCGTACAAGAAGTATAACAGTTATGTAGGCTTGAATTTCTTTGCAGTCGACTTTCGTCGGTGAATGGCATGTGGTACATCGCGATGAAGCATCCAACAATAATCGGCAAGCATGGTCACACTCCACCATCCTTGATAACGTGACTCCATTATGGCGATATCTTGATGGAATCGTTCTCCATGTTCATCGCTGAATTCGCCAAGGTTGTCAAGGAAAAAGTCAAGATGCGAATCGAGCAAAGGGATTTTGAGGGACATGATACAGCCCATAATTCTGTATGCATCTATGCACTGCTTAACAATATGCAACATAGTCGACAGATTTGTGATTTTCCAGAAAGTTATCGACGATCGATTTGAATGCCATCCATGCGCGAAGTTCACTACCATGTAACAAGTTCTCGAATTGTTTGTCTGCAATAACTTTCCTAATCTGAGGTCCTACAAAGATACCTTCCTTTATCTTTGCATCGCTAACTTGCGGAAACTTTTCTCGAAGATAAGTGAAAGCTTTGCTCGTTTTATCTAACGCTTTTACAAAATTCTTCATGAGCCCCAACTTTATATGTAACAGTGGTAAAATGAAGCTGTCTTTGTTAACTAATGGCTCGCGTATTACATTTTTATGCCCGAGCTGCATACGATCCCGGATAGGCCACACCTTTCTTGCATAATGTTCCTGTCTGTTGCGGCTGTCCCATTCACATCGGAAGCAACAAAATTTAGAAAGTTCTGAATGGTTAATTAAGTAAACACCATCATTCACCGGTATGTAATCTGAGTCAGAATTAGTTTCTAAAGCAGGTAAACTATCACTTTCTGATGGTTCATTTACGTCCAACGGATATTGTTCTGGTGGTACTTGGATCGGACACGTGATTGGATCATGAGGCACTGGTTTCGAAACCGATTCAATATTTGGATAAACCACAGACTTTCTAGTTTTAAAAGTGAAACCATGGATATTTGTCAAGCAGAAGTAACAATCAGTAGTGTGATTTGTATGTTCACGCCATATTACTGGCACTCCAAAAGGCATCGACTTATGCTTCGGCGATTTTCGTAACCAACCTGCCAATGTATCGAACAAACTGCATTTGGCTTCCAAGATTTATTTGCATCATCAACTTTCGAATCGAAATAAAGTTCATATGCTTTCTTTAGTAATGGTGTAAAGTTTTTCTGGTCAACACGATCGGTAAAATATCCGCACACGTAACAGAACAGATCAGCCGAATTTCTACAACTTCTAGAAGCCATATTTTGCTCAGAATTATTTCAAAATACAGTAACTATTTGAAAAATCACGTAACATATGTCATGCATCTTTTAGCAGTATAAAAAGTAGAATTATGTTGCTTTTTATTAATTTTTAATAAGCTATATAGTAAAAATGAAACGGAGCAAATAACGGTTTCCCAAAAATATATTTATTCACAAATATCTTAAGAACCCGACGTGATAGAGATAAACGGATTTCAGATTTGAAATCAGCGCAAGAAACTGACCTAAGAACACTTATTCTTATATAAGAAAGAAAAATGTTGTTTGTCAGTGTAATTTAATAGGTGATTTTTACTTGTGAATCATATGGATCTATGTTAGATCAAAGTTAACTAGACTAACAGTATTTATGGTTTCAGATATGAGATAGGTCGCCGTGACTGCATCATTGTCACCTGTCACCTCCACAAGGAACCCTGGCCTTCTGCAAATTTATGCCAAGTCTTTCCATGTCTTCTTTACCCCCTTCTTGTTTCTTTCCTGTTCTCTTCTCCATATCTTCTTTGGGTCTCTTGCTACCTGGGGATTCCAGAACAGGGTCTGCCTTGTAATGCTATCAGCAGGTTTCATCAATGTATTATCTTTTTATATGTGAATCATATGGATCTGTATTAGATCAAAGTGAACTAGACTAACTGTATTTTTGGTTTCAGATACGAGCTTCCTTTTGACCGCCATGACTGGATAGTTGACCGTAATGGTAAGGAGGTCCGCTACGTTATCGACTACTATGATGGCGGAAAGGTTGACCGGAACTATGAGTTTGCCTTGCTAGATGTAAGGCCTGCTCTTGATTCATTTGAGGCCTTTTGGGACCGAATGAAAGTTGCAGTGTGGCGATGGACAGCAGGACCCAGTACCACTGTTAACCCGGGTCACGGTGTGGTCTCTGACTTGACCAATGCTGGTGAACCCTTGAACTTGCGTATTATCAGAATGAAACATTTTGCTGCTTTTTTTTAACAGCTGGAAGAACTCTATTTAAATATAAAATTAATATGTGTACATAACATTTATACTTTCTGAGAAAATATTTTGCTGCATTAACAGGCATGTGTTGATAGAAGTAATATCTGTTGTGTAACATTAGTACATTTGAGTAGACATATGTTTATAACATTGTTGCATTTTGATAACAATTATCTTTTGTTCAGCATGGGCATTTGTAGATAAAAATCTGATGTGTAACTTTTAAGAACTCATTTTAAAATTTATATCTGCTTATAACAGTAGTGAATCAAGATTTAAGTACCTGTAAAAGTAGTACAACGGTAGAATTAAAATCTTTTGCGTAAATAAAATGTAAATGCCATTTACATTACAGTACCCAGGAGTACGATTATTTTACATCCTAGCTAGTTCAGTTTTGATTAGAATGTAGACTGGATATGTTTATCCTTCAGGTTTAATTTGATTTGCTAATTAAACTTGTGTGCTGTTAAATGTGTTAGTTGTTTTTACACTTGGAATGTTCATGTTTTCCCTGACATTCACAATTATATTCATGACAATATTTGGAAGTGATGCTTTTGGATTAGTTTTTCTAAACTAGATAAATGTCGTCCATGTGTCACCCGGGCCTGATTGGTAGAGAGAGGGGGGTGGGGTGTTGGAGAGAATCATCATCTATCTTTGCACTCTTTTTGGAGTGTGGAACCACCACTACTGCTGTTCCTCATGCAGGAAGCCTCCACCAATCAGTTACTTGCTCTTGCAGCGGTGGTTTCTATTGAAATGTCTTTGACATGATCAGGTTGCTAGATCCATGTACAACCTTTTATTGGTCACCTTGTGCAGCATGACTGAGGGAGAGAATAGTTACACCATAACCTGTCAAATTTAAGGAAGATTCTACAGGCAGCCATCTGCTCCATCTTGTAGAGACTTTAGACCAAATAAAGACTTGACAACCTTCAGGCATTGTTGTAAGAGGTGACTAATCTGAAGCTGGTTACAGGGCTAGCAACCTCATCATGTTAAAAACAACAAGAGCTGGCTTATGAATGCTCTAGTCAGGTTTCCTGCAAGGATCAGCTGCATTGTTGGCTCCATGCTCTGTAAAGAGCAAACATGGAAATAATATTGGTGAAATATGAAAAAGTCAAACAAAAGGATACAGGCTTACATAAAAGGGTTGTTGTCTTGGAATAGGATTGAAGTGGTATGACAAGATCACAACTGATAAAAAAGAAGAAGATAAATTCCAGAGGAACAGTATGTGGGGCACTGGTAATGGATGGAACACACATTGTGAAAACCAGTTGATAGCATTAGAAGGCAGGTCCTTGGTCTGTAATCTCTAGGATAAAAGAAATAGTGGAAGAAAAAAAAAACAGAGAATGGAATTAGAGATTGTTGTTGTTATTCAACTAGGGCTGATGAGTTTCTCACCTTTATGCAGCTAATACCTAGTTGAAGACTCCTTGGTATTATCTACACTGTTGATCTAGGTTTTTCCTGTGGTTTTTCTGCCATTCCAAAACGTGCTGAGCTGAAGTCATGAACTCCAGTTTGGCTTGCATTTAAAGGATTGTCACATCTGGTCCCAAGCGCGAAGTAAGCATTGTGTGGCATTCTGTGTGCATTCCCTGCAATCCAAGCGGGCTCTCCAGCTATGCAGAGCTAAAATACTATGCTCTGGTTCTGGGCTGTCCCAAGGTTTGGTTTGGTTTTAAAACTCTGGACCCTAAGAACAAAATATGAAAAGTTTGTTAAATTATTTATCTTTCGAAGCGAACGATTGCACAGGGTTCGTAGCGACCTGGAAATCGGAAGAAAAAAATTCCAAGCCTGGAAAAATGGCTGAGCCTTGAATTTCCCGCATCGGACCTGGAAAAAAAATCACAAGTTGTCCATTTTCGGTTATTGGTGGTATTTTTCGTTAAACTTCAGTTACCGAAGAATTTTTACTTCCCTTTGCGCACTAAATCCATTTCCAGACGTTTTCTGCAGTTTGTGTTATCGGCGATTTGCGTTTTCGGCGATTTGCGTTAATGATGTGAATGCAGATTTATTTTTAGCACTCGCCTCTGTTGTTGTTACTCGAAAGCTACTCTGAAAAAATTGATTTATAACCTCAGACCTAAGGGTCTTTTATATTTGGACATGCGCCCTAATATAACCGACTAGTTGAACAGGACAAGCCTCACCAAAACTTAAAAAAAAAAAAACCCCAGAACTTGTCTCTACGCATTCAAGTTGTGTTAAACCGTTCATTTCAACTGGGGTAAGTAGGCTAATAAATTCATTTATCTTACTTACTTAGTCGTTCCCCTTCTACCGTGAGAAGTAGAAGTTTGGAAGAGAGAGCGCCAGACTATTCTATCAGCTGTCTTCTTTCTGGCCTTGTTCCATTCTAGTCCTCGGTCCTTCAAAGATTGTCTAATGTTGTCCTCCCAGCGGACTCTGGGTCGTCCTGGGGGTCTGGATCCCTGGCTCTTTGTTTCCCATGCTTGTCATGGTAGCCGATCTTCTCCCATTCTGCAGACATGGCCAAACCATCTTAGTTGGGACTGTTCTATTTGGGTCTGCAGCGGGTGGGATTTACAGTGTTTGAATGCAATTTCTTGGTTTACAACTGCTTACGGGAATATGTTTGACACAGTTTAAGATGGTCAGGAATAGAAATTGATGGCGATTCCATATCCTATAGCCTACCCTGTTATCAGACCATGTCCCACTGTTCATTTCACCACATTTTTTGGAAATAAATATATTTTGAATGCTTTTTTTTAAATTATATTTATGATGAAGAAACATATCCCGTTCTCCTCTGCAGGGTTATAATTACGATATGCCTAGGCCTACATGTTTTCAATTCTAGATAACATGAATAACCGCCGATACATGAAAGTGTCATCACATCTGTCAAATCGCTGTAATTAAGATAAATGAAAATTACCATTTACCAAGTTATTTTAAAAAAAAAATTTTTTATCGAAACAAACACAAACAATAAAACAAAACAAACCCCAACAAAAAAATCAAACAAAAATAGTAAAGATGGGGAGGGGGTGTGTGTGTAAAGGCTTGATGTTTCCAGTTAGATATTTAATAGATTTTCACTTATCATAAGTATTATAAGGATATCATCATACCTTCACCCTCCCAATTACTATATATTAACTTTTGTTCTAGTTAAATATTGTTTGACTATATTATTCATGTGTTTAGAACTTTGACTTGGTAAATATACATAGCTTAGGTCTACTCATAAGTTATTTGTGTATTCCGTTTTTTTTTTTTTTAAACAGAAAAGAACACAACCCCAAGTAGCAGTTTTTCCCTCAGAAACATCAAAACCATCTAACACTACTCCCTCAGACACGTCAAAAACGTCTAACACTACTAGGAGACCTACAGATGTGACATCATTTGTGACCAAGGAAGAAACTCTCAGCTGAGATTATTTGGACTCTTTTTTCAGTGAAAAGTCACCATAGTTTTAATTCAAATTTCATACGCAACAAGGGACATATTATCTTCTGTGGTAGTTTTTATTCAGCCTTCAGCTTTATTTCAAGACCTGAAATTCAGATTGGTGCATTTGGAACAGTAGCTGAAAATAGGAAGCATTTTCCTGTAGCACTGAAGAAAAAACAACTCAAATTGAAAAAGACTAATCATCCTGTGTTTTGTGCGACAGAAGATAAGGCATGCCGACAATCACCTGGCATGATACGAAAAGATTTAACCTTATATCTGCTGTTCACTCCAATGATAATATAAACAAGACAGTTAGAAAGACAAATTCTTTAGGGCAGAACAATTCAGAAGCCAGTGCTTGCAGAAAAATACAGCAAAAGTATGGGAGGTGTCGACCACTTCAGCCAACTAGGTGCAAGCTAGCCCTACCCACACAGATCCTATTTTTATATCATTTCTTAGTTGAAACTGCCCTGGTCAATGGGCACATAACCTACAACACTGCCAACTTTACAAAAACAAAAAGATCAAACCAAAGATCAGGATGTCAGTGTGACTCTTATTGAACCTGCTATTCTTCGACGCAATGTGACACCTTCAAAACCACAGGTCACAACAACACGACTTACTGAGCACCACTTCATTGATAAATATGAAAGGGCAAGGTACAAACCAGACTGTAAAGCGTGTAAGGCTGCAGGGAACAGAAGCCAGACTTGCATGTACTGCCCAGATTGCAATGTACCTCTATGCCTGATACCCTGCTTCAAGTTATACCACACAGTCAAGGATTATCAACGATCCAGACAAAGACTCTTGGAGAGGCCTACAGCTACAACTTCAACCCCAGTTAATGAAAAAAGCTCAGACTCCAATTAGAGGTACTTAACTACTCAAACATTTACAAACGCTCATTGTCAGATGCCACAGACGCAGAATACATTCAAAAAAGACAAACACGAAAAATAGTTTGTTTTCGTATTTTATTCACAATTTTATTAGCCTTTTATGTTGATATACGTGGTTAATCGTTACATCAATATGTCAATCAAGCTTATTTTATTCATTACCATCCATGTCACTAACATTTTATTGCGCCGACGTTGAACAAATTCACTAAAAACTGGGAAAAGATGTCTGTTTTTCAATCTTTTATGAATTAAAAAAAAAAAATTCTTTTTAAAGAAATCTGCAAACACCCTTGGTAATGGTAGACGGTAATGCTCTGGATTGCTGGTCAGCAAAGTGATAATTATATCTGTGAGAATTAGATGAGGATAATATTAGAGTTTCCCATCCTTGAAAATCACGTGCTGGACCTGGAAAATGCTTGAAGAAATTTGCTATGAACCCTGAATTTGCAAATTCTCTTCCCCTCCCCCCCCCCCCCCCCCCCCCCCCCCCCCCCCCCGCAAGAAATATAGTAACTTCCTTTTCTTAAAACGTGAAACAATATTGCTGATTACATACTTCTTTTCTATCTGTTAACAATAACAATACAATTTCTTATAGCTGTCGTAGATTTTTGATAGAAGAATTAAGACTTGGGTTGGTCCCTTCTGAATAGGTTAGAATAGGTGATAGACACAGTGAGAGTTAGTAAAAAGAAATAGAATTTCCACAAGTGAGATGATAGACTGTGATATAGAGGCTGTCTCTGAAAAATCGAGGAAATCTTCTCTCTTTCACCTATCCTCTACGACAGCTTTTAAGGCGTCAGACAGTCTAAACACAGATATATATATTACATATATTTCTATCTACTCACGGGCACGCACATACATGTGATGACAGTTAAACACACAGGCGTGGGAAATCTATAACAATGAATATATATATATATATATACTAGAACGAGCTGACCAACGCACTGATTTAGTTCAAGAGAGATTTTATTATCATCTAAAAAATCTTCTCACAACACCTAAAAAAATACATCAAGGAAAACATATACAAATAGTCATAAAATTCAAGAAAATGCTACAAGGATGATAGCCCCGTTATGATCTTAACTCTAGGTTTAGCCCACAGCCCCGTTAGGATGACAGATGATGGCCCAAAGAGTTATAGATGCATATGGTTAGGGTCTAATATTGTCCCCTTTCTTGAAGGTAAGAACTGACTTATGACAGCAGTATCTATTCTAAAGGAACAATTAAATTAAGCAGCAAGTCTTTCATAAGGAAAAATTACAAAGTGAGTGCATTAAACAACGAACATCCTTCCGTCACTTTCACTCGGTTCTTTCATCAGGGTACCCTGGCTTTCATGCTTACCTAAAAAAACTTGATGTTGATCACCGTCTGGCGCAACCTTAGGACACTTCTCTACAGTGAATCTGGATTCTTTGGATAAAGCGAATCCCAGCTCTGCAAATACAGGTTTCTTCCACTGTCTTCGGGGAGCGTTCACTTTACCAGTTTAAATTTTAGATTCACTATTAATGTCACTTGAATCAGTTTTGGGTAAGCAATTTTAAACGGGCACACAGAGTCTAAAACACGAGGATTCCCTTACTTTGGAAAAAGTTGACCAGTGGACAACTGCTCTCAACAGATAGTCTTGGTTCACTATCCACTCTTTCGATAATGTTGGAAATGTTAATGTTATTTCTTGAAATTTATTCTCGCCGCCAGGCAGCATGTATATTTCAATTTGAGAAGAAATATGAACTGGCTCAGAAGCCCAGTATAAACATTAGTCTTTAGCAACCGTTAGTGGGATTGGTATTACTGTTTATCTCTGATGGCACATGCACTGTCAGACCAGTGTTACTTGAAAAAAAAAACCCCACGTGGTTAAAGATAGGAAATGTCTATGCTTCTCACAAGTATGTCTCTTTACTAAACGCCGGCAAGTTGGGTTTACCCCAGTATTCGCCGAATGAAGAAAAACAACATATAATATAATATACAGAATATATACTCGTTATAACTTACATTTTAAACGGCAAGCCTACAGCTTGACTTATATTTAAAGCTTCCTGTGAAATAAGTTATATAAAAAAAAATCCCTCATCATGAATTAGGAATATCTGCGTATTTCAATCACCACTCATGATGCATCTAGCATTTATAAGTTTGTTTAGAAAAATATACTCGACTGAGTAGTTAGCAGTTAAATTAAATTCATTATGGCTACATGTTTGTTAAGCTAGAAATATAATTTATTCTGTTTTCCACTGTATGCATCACTAGAAAATAATACAGACTTATAAATTAATCGCTCTGCACCAAATCTAACTAGGGAAATAAATAAACGATTAACCACTTTAAACATTTCGCAAAATACTAGATATACTAGATATAATATTTTACCTCAAACAGAACTACGTATCACAACGAAACTAAGAGACATCACTTATAAGTTTAAGTGTTCTAGAACGAAGTGACCACGTCTACTGTAAAATGGAGAATGAGTGAAGTTAGTTTCAAACTCGGGCCAATATCTTAAAATTAGACAAAAGCCCCAACTTATTTCGCAAACGAAATAATCTCCCCTTGTACGTGTAAAACACCTTACGTCAACTAGAAGACACCCATGAACTGACACTTCTACTACTTCACGCCTCACGCTGATCAGCATGCCGCAACTGCCATCAGTGACCGAGAGTGCGCGTGTCAGTTACAAATCTCAGACAACCGTCTGCAGTACATGGACACTTTCCACACTCCGCCGGAGCTATTCTGACGAAAGCTCTCGTAATTGCTGCAAAATGTAGACAATCCGTCTGCCGGCCATGTCTGGCGGAGTGAATTTTCACGCTACAGGCCCAGGAACTAAGCCGAAGAAACACTGTCCCAGGGGGAAACTGTAGACAGCTGTCTGCTGGGACGTGTTCTAACACTAATGTCAGTCCGCCCAGGGACTTCACGTCTTATGCAATAATTGCGTTACTAGTATTAGAAACGAACGTTAGGAATGAGGATGAAAATATTTTTCGCAAACGAATGGATGCAAAAAAAATACAGGAAAAAGGTAAACTGCGATAATAAAATTAGAGAATATGGGTGAAGGAAAAAGAGGAAAATATAGAAAATTCAATGAACATAACTCTCCGTGACAGAACGTCCCCCCTTTAAGATATGGAAGCACTCCATGTCTACGTTATGGAATTAAATTTCCTATATCCGTAGCTTCAGGGTGTCTGTCTTCTTCCATCTCATCTCCCCCCTCCATCTCTCACCAATTCCTACTCAAGTCTACTCCCAAAGTTTCCTTTCTCTGGAATGTCTCCTATGTGCGCTTGAAAGAGCGTCGCCGCTTCTGACATTTTTGAAAGATTTCGTGTGATTGCAGTGGAATATCCCTGCCACTATCGTCATCTTCGTCAGTTTTGGCGATCGTCAGGAGATGGTCGGAGGTTGGCACTGGTCTTTCCAAGTATCTCTTTAACAGATTTAAATGGAAAACCTTCTCCTTTCCTTGAATAGAGATCTGGTAGTTAGCCTTAGAAATCTTTTTCGGGACGGTAAACGGCCCTTGCCATCCGATCTTCAGTTGGTTGTTTCCGGTAGGGAGTAACACCAAAACTTTCTCTCCTGCTTCCAGTTCTCTTTCTTTCGCGACTTTCCTGTATCGGTTAGCGTGCTTTGTGCGTGCTCGCTTAAAGTTAGTCGTTGCTAGGTCCCACCCTAGTTTCAACCTTTCCTTTAAAACCGACACATATTTACTTGCTGAGACAACTGTCTCATCAGCCTTCTGGTCTGTCAGCGACCAAAGTAAGGCTTCAAGCGGGCCCTTAATGGGTCTGCCGAATAAAAGCGTAGCTGGCGGAAATCCTGTGGAAGTATGAGGAGATTCTCTGTAGCTAAATAAAGCTGCCGGAATGCAACAATCCCAATCTTCAGGTTTCACTTGTGCCAGTCTACTTAACATCATGTTGAGGTTTCCGTTAACACGTTCTACTAGCCCATTTCTGGCCAGAGTGTAAGGCTTAGTGTAGATGTGTTGGGTCCTCAAGATCTTCACGATCTCATCCATCAACAGGTTTCAGTATGGGGATCCGTTATCCGTCAACACTTGTTGAGGGAATCCCAACCGAGTGAAAATCTGCACGAGGGCTTCTGCGACATGCTTGGCATCTGCACATGTTAGCGGGATAGCTTCTGCCCATAAAGTGCATGTATCGACTAAGGTCAGGATAAACCTGTTCCTTCTTTTAGTCCTTTCTAAGGGTCCTAAAATGTCGATCACAACCCGTTCGAATGGTGTTCCCACTATTGGCATTTCACCCAAAGAGACTGGGGGTGCCCGTTGCTTGGGTGGCACACGTTGGCACTGGGCACAGGATTTGACATATCTGATAATATCAGTATTTACTCCTGGCCACCAATAATGAGTGGTTATCCGTTGGTTTGTGGCGTTCTGTCCCATATGTCCGCTAAAGGGAAGAGAGTGCCCCATTTCTAGGATTTTGCTTCTGTACTGTTTCGGTACTAGGAGCTGGTTGTAACCTTGGTCAGGCTTGCCCGTTCTGCGATAAAGTACGCCATCCTTAGAAAAAATGTCCCCGTGCTGTCTGGGTTCCTTAGCCATGGGCAGTTTCCTAAAGCAGGGTGCCAAAGTAGGGTCCTTGTATTGCGCTTCTTTAAGTTCCATGGGTAACAAATTAGGCGCAGGCTCCCGTTCCATCTTGGTTTGCCCTCTTGTAGTTACTGCTGCTACAATCGGCTCTTCCGGTTTCCCAATACACATGTATCTCCCGCCAGGTATGACTGGGTAGATGGGATCATCCATAACAGCCGCTTTGATCACGCCTCTGACAAAATCAGAGTGGATCTCCACCAATGCGATGGGAAGCGCTGTAGGTGCATCACTCTTACGAACTCCACAAAATTGGACGGTCTCTGCTGTCTCTTGACCGGGTTTGACCAGGTTTCTGGCAACAATGCAATCATACGAAAGCCCTGTGTCAAATAAACAAGAAGTTTGAGAACCGTTCAAAGTAGAGATGGCTACTGTGTGTAAGTTTCGAAACAATGCTTCGATACAGTATCGTACCCGAACGATTCGATACAGAGCCTTCTTGCAGTGTCGATACAGTCGGTTCCTGTCTGCATCGCTGTTTTGCAGAGTAGAGATGGCTACTGTGTGTATGTATCAAACAATGCTTCGAAACAGCACCGACAGTCCGACAGATTCGATACATGGACACAGTTTCAGTTCATGTCTGCCTCGAATAAACCGTTCGGAACATTAGTATGGAATATCAAACATGTTATATTTTTCAGGGATGTGTTATGATGTCTTGATTTTACAAGTGATATTATTTTTGCTGAGAAGTTATAGACACTGGAAATTGTGTCAGTGCTGCAGTTGTCAATGTTTTAGGCGCTATGTTAAAGTTGAAAGTGTCCGTGTGTTCGTATAAATGTAATGGACACTTTATTAGCTCTGCTGATATGTGTACTCGGTGTAGATTTGAATCATTGTCTACCAAAACTAGCTTACTCTAGTTTGATATCATGTGTTATTATTACTGTTATTATTATTGTTGATTTTTATTATTTTCCCATATACTGCAGCTATCATCATATCTACGTTTTATTACATCATAATGAAGACTTGTGTAAAAATATTGAATTGTGGTCACACGAAATGCCATAGATTTTCATACACGACAGTAAAAACAGAGGAAATTGTCTCACACAGTTCATGTATACCCGCCCCGGTACTGTCTATAGGAGACTTCTTTCTCCCTGATACGGGCAAAAGAGCCGCTGTGCCGTTGTTTCGAAACAGTGCGTCGACACAGTTTAACCCACTGTTTCAAATGTCTCGACACAGCTAAGTGTCTCTATTTGCCCACCTCTAGTTCAAAGTAACAGTACCTCGCGTTGAGGGTGTATCCCCAACAGGTTGGGAATCACTGTCAATAATTCCACCTTGCGAGACTGTTAGCAAGCATCCGATGCGTTTAGGCTCAGTGTGCTCACTCTGATCATTAGTCCCGTGCTCAGGGGTTCTCCCTTTGCCACCTTGACCTTTCTGGCTACGCTGCCATGAAGGGCGGTCGGGTTGGTCAGACTGTTTGGGGTGGTTGGGGTACTTGTTCTTGTAGAACTTGGTCTTTTCAGGAGGGGGGTTTTGAGGTCCAGTTTCTCTGTGGTTATTCTGATTAGAAGCATGAGAAGGTTGATCTAGATTATTTTTTCGAAAATGCTCCTCTGTCGGTTTCCGCTTTGTGGCCGGTAGTTCAGCCAGCGCATTTTGATAACGCTCAGACTTCTCTAAGATGTCTTCAAGTTTTTCTGCCCCCTGCTCAGCTAGAAATCTCCGGGTATCTGCAGACAATGTGTTCTTTATTTGTTCTGTTAAAACAAATTCCTCAAGACCTTCGTAGGTAGAGGGGAGCTGCAAGAGCTCTAGGCACTTTGTCAGATAACCCTTCAAACGAGACGAGAACTGCTGAAAAGTTTTGGAATTCTCTTTCCTGCTGTTGCGAAACAGTTGCAAAAATTTGCGAGCGTTCATTTCAAAGCGCTCCAGTAACACTTTCTTCAACAGATCATAGTTGTCTTGTTGGCTGCTTTCCAGTTTGGCGTAAACATCATACGCAGAACTTTTCAAAGCCTGGGAAAGCTTCATGTTCCAACGCGACCTCTCTAAACCGTACAGAGTTGCAATTTTCTCAAATTTTTCTAACCATGTGTCAATCTTCTCATTAGGACAAGGGAAAGACTCAAGAGTGAAGGACATAGCGTTGAGCTGAAGAGATTGAGTGTTAGAAGGATCAGTTAAGGAAAAATGAGGAGAAGACTCTCCATTGTTGGAGGTAGAGGCAGCACCAAGACTTTGGACTTCTAGAGCCTTAAGAGCCAACTCATGCTGTCATCGTTGCTCATTTTCTCTTTCCAAATGCTGTCTCTCTTTCCTCTCTCTCCTCCCTCTCCTTCTCATGCTGTCTCTCCTTCTCTTTTTCCTCCTGTTGCATCCTGCGAATTTCCATTTCCTCATCCATCTTCCTCTGCTGTAAAGCTTCGGCTGCTTTTCTCTCCACGTCATATCTCTCGAGTTCGTCTCTGACAAATGCTTTCGCTTCCTCTCCTTCCAGTCCCTCCTCTCTCGCTTTGTCCCTGAGGAGTTGTCTAAGCTTTGCCCTCTCGGCCATATTAAGTCAGTTACTGAGACTTAGTGGAGAACGAAAAGAGGAAAAGGATACACTGATTCCTACCACTTACGAGAAAATACCAAAATAAAAGATGATATACTTATAACCTGGGATACCTCCTCCAAAATAAAGTATCTAACTATCGCTGCTATTATCGGCAATAAAGCACCTAATGCAAACACGACTACGCCAACTAAATGGTAGTTAAGATTACTTCTGAAAAATAAGTTACTACAGTGGAAACAAAATAATTATTGCAAAAATTAAAGAGAAAAATTGTTACGTACATTTATTACCTACGGGGGTAGTCTTCGGTCCTGCCAAATGTACGCACCAGTTTTATATAGTTATATTATTTGTGCGTTCGATTGATTCACGCACTGACGTGCACAATGCTGTGTGAGTTGCTTTGGACGCACGTGTAACCTAGTTGAGTAGATTGTGACGTCATGATAGGGGCAGCTCGGACGACATTTATGTCCGCAGTGTTATTCTTTGATTCCTGGCAAATTTGAAGATGCCATCAGTTGTATTCGTATCTATTGGTCTTCATGGCGAAGCCAATAGTGGAAGCATGAAGTAAGTGTCGCCCCATTTCTTATGGCAAGTTTAATTATGTAAAGTAAAGTATCAGGCCGCTCCTATTTATGGTCTAGCGGGAATTCATCGGAGATGACATTCCTAGAATTGGACACACGGAGTCGATAGCCTTTGGAATCTTTTGTAGAGGGAGAATCCATATGTGGAATCAAGTTAATGAATATATATATATGCTTCACATGTTGAATATGCCGTTTTACCTATGCCAAAATCGTGGTATGGATACCGAGAGGTTAGCCAAGATGAAACACTAACCTGGTTGTATTGTTATATCTGCCTTTGTTTGGATTGGATATGCTATCTAAGAATTTTATGAAGAAAGTCTGGGATGCTTACAAGTATGATATAAATTATTGCTCCGTGAGAATGAATCCGTTTGCCTTAATAAACGTCCTTGGGAGAAGGTCAACGGACGTTAATACCAGGTCTGTTATATGGTAATGGAAGTGATCCTTAGTCACTGGAATATAAGAGAACTTAACTGTTAGAGAATCTACAACAACTATTAACAGTGATATTAACATTTTGACGTATGATCTTCGCATCTGTAACTATGATTGTCTTGTTCCACTTCGTTGGTGTCACGTCAATAAAATATATGTACTGTAATCACCGACTTGTGTGCTGCCAATACTTGCCCAGTTCACCCAATTCAACGATACTTGTTGGAATTTTCGTTTGAAGAACATTGTTGACATTCATTCCGTTTTAACCATTCGCGTTTCTATTTACCTCTTCACTGAACTCAACGATAAAATGGAGTCAACAAAAATAATCCCTTAATTTTAAAATCCACTATAAGTTCGCCCCTGAAGTCAGATCGGGTAAGGGAGGCAATTAATCTGGACGAAAGAGTCCGAAACGCACTCCTTAACTTAGTTCAAACACCGTTCTGCCTCAGTACCCAGTGAATGTAATACACTCACCACTTTACCAGCGTTTAGTATTACAAATCAACAATTAACATATATTCCGACAAAATCCACCTGTAACTCAAATGTATATTATTCAAAATGCTGTGGAAAACAACTTATCAGTTTGTGTGGTCAGCACGCCCGTAAACAGATCGTTAGTCTAGGGGATAAATTATTTAAAGATATAACAACTCACAAGACATCAAACTCTTACTCTATTTCAGAATAAAGAATCTTAAGTACAAAATCCAGATAGACGAGTCCACATTTGTCGTACTCGTCTTCCTATTCTAAGTTCAAAAATCCTTCGGACGAGACCACATTTGTCGTACTCGTCTTCCTATTCTAAGTTCAAAAATCCTTCGGACGAGACCACATTTGTCGTAGATTTTTGATAGGAGAATTAAGACTTGGGTTGGTCCCTTCTGAATAGGTTAGAATAGGTGATAGACACAGTGAGAGTTAGTAAAAAGAAATAGAATTTCCACAAGTGAGATGATAGACTGTGATATAGAGGCTGTCTCTGAAAAATCGAGGAAATCTTCTCTCTTTCACCTATCCTCTACGACAGCTTTTAAGGCGTCAGACAGTCTAAACACAGATATATATATTACATATATTTCTATCTACTCACGGGCACGCACATACATGTGACGACAGTTAAACACACAGGCGTGGGAAATCTATAACAATGAATATATATATATATACTAGAACGAGCTGACCAACGCACTGATTTAGTTCAAGAGAGATTTTTATTATCATCTAAAAAATCTTCTCACAACACCTAAAAAAATACATCAAGGAAAACATATACAAATAGTCATAAAATTCAAGAAAATGCTACAAGGATGATAGCCCCGTTATGATCTTAACTCTAGGTTTAGCCCACAGCCCCGTTAGGATGACAGATGATGGCCCAAAGAGTTATAGATGCATATGGTTAGGGTCTAATATTGTCCCCTTTCTTGAAGGTAAGAACTGACATGACAGCAGTATCTATTCTAAAGGAACAATTAAATTAAGCAGCAAGTCTTTCATAAGGAAAAATTACAAAGTGAGTGCATTAAACAACGAACATCCTTCCGTCACTTTCACTCGGTTCTTTCATCAGGGTACCCTGGCTTTCATGCTTACCTAAAAAAACTTGATATTGATCACCGTCTGGCGCAACCTTAGGACACTTCTCTACAGTGAATCTAGATTCTTTGGATAAAGCGAATCCCAGCTCTGCAAATACAGGTTTCTTCCACTGTCTTCGGGGAGTGTTCACTTTACCAATTTAAATTTTAGATTCACTATTAATGTCACTTGAATCAGTTTTGGGTAAGCGATTTTAAACGGGCACACAGAGTCTAAAACACGAGGATTCCCTTACTTTGGAAAAAGTTGACCAGTGGACAACTGCTCTCAACAGATAGTCTTGGTTCACTATCCACTCTTTCGATAATGTTGGAAATGTTAATGTTATTTCTTGAAATTTATTCTCGCCGCCAGGCAGCATGTATATTTCAATTTGAGAAGAAATATGAACTGGCTCAGAAGCCCAGTATAAACATTAGTCTTTAGCAACCGTTAGTGGGATTGGTATTACTGTTTATCTCTGATGGCACATGCACTGTCAGACCAGTGTTACTTGAAAAAAAAACCCACGTGGTTAAAGATAGGAAATGTCTATGCTTCTCACAAGTATGTATCTTTACTAAACGCCGGCAAGTTGGGTTTACCCCAGTAATCGCCGAATGAAGAAAAACAACATATAATATACAGAATATGTACTCGTTATAACTTACATTTTAAACGGCAAGCCTACAGCTTGACTTATATTTAAAGCTTCCCGTGAAATCAGTTATATAAAAAAAATCCCTCATCATGAATTAGGAATATCTGCGTATTTCCGTCACCACTCATGATGCATCTAGCATTTATAAGTTTGTTTAGAAAAATATACTCGACTGAGTAGTTAGCAGTTAAATTAAATTCATTATGGCTACATGTTTGTTAAGCTAGAAATATAATTTATTCTGTTTTCCACTGTATGCGTCACTAGAAAATAATACAGACTTATAAATTAATCGCTCTGCACCAAATCTAACTAGGGAAATAAATAAACGATTAACCACTTTAAACATTTCGCAAAATACTAGATATACTAGATATAATATTTTACCTCAAACAGAACTACGTATCACAACGAAACTAAGAGACATCACTTATAAGTTTAAGTGTTCTAGAACGAAGTGACCACGTCTACTGTAAAATGGAGAATGAGTGAAGTTAGTTTCAAACTCGGGCCAATATCTTAAAATTAGACAAAAGCCCCAACTTATTTCGCAAACGAAATAATCTCCCCTTGTACGTGTAAAACACCTTACGTCAACTAGAAGACACCCATGAACTGACACTTCTACTACTTCACGCCTCACGCTGATCAGCATGCCGTAACTGCCATCAGTGACCGAGAGTGCGCGTGTCAGTTGCAAAACTCAGACAACCGTCTGCAGTGCATGGGCGATTTCCACACTCCGCCGGAGCTATTCTGACTAAAGCTCTCATAATTGCTGCAAAATGTAGACAATCCGTCTGCCGGCCATGTCTGGCGGAGTGAATTTTCACGCTACAGGCCCAGGAACTAAGCCGAAGAAACACCGTCCCAGGGGGAAACTGTAGACAGCTGTCTGCTGGGACGTGTTCTAACACTAATGTCAGTCCGCCCAGGGACTTCACGTCTTATGCAATAATTGCGTTACTAGTATTAGAAACGAACAGGTAAACGTTAGGAATGAGGATGAAAATATTTTTCGCAAACGAATGGATGCAAAAAAATACAGGAAAAAGGTAAACTGCGATAATAAAATTAGAGAATATGGGTGAAGGAAAAAGAGGAAAATATAGAAAATTCAATGAACATAACTCTCCGTGACAATAGCGTAAGGTCCAGAGGACCTGATCAAGGCCCGCTCCCACATATTCCGTTCGCCCATTGCAAAGCTATAGACCAGCCTTCTGTAAGCCTTTTGACACTGCGACACAAAAGGACTATAATTTGTCTCATAAATTTGCGTTCATATTTCAATCGATTTCCGATGAGTTTCTTAATCACATAAATGTTATTTACCATACCCCGCATGAAGTTCCAAGGGTATGGAAATAGTCGCATTCTCTCCCCTTTCGTCAGGTGCTTTGTCGCAAATTATTCATCCCCCGTTATTCGAAGTCCACTGAACCCACGCAGGGACTGAGTAGAGCATTAATCAGTGCAAACCTCAATCAAGACAGATAGTCGATACGTTCGATACAAAAACCGCTAGAACTGCGTTTACGTTCACTGCCGCTTTACGAGACCCTGTTGTTGACAAGTTCTGTCAGTGAGAAATGGTTCCCAACCTTGTTGCGTCCAAGGGCAATATCAGTCGTTTCTCCTATAACGCGGTATTTGTTTTCCTAAAAATCACTGCGTTGTGGAATGTCGTACAATAAAAACAAGATGGCCTAATGGGGGAAATAGGGTTAAGGTAGAATACTCAAAACATGTACAGTCTCGTATGTAATATAAAAAAAAAAACCGAACCAAATAAAAGTACAACCACGGTTTAAAAAAATAAAATTCCTGATAAAGGAACGAAATAACAATACATCAACGATTTTAAACATCTAAAATTCCCAAGAAATAAAGTAAGAAATACTACAGTTTTAAAGAGTTCACGCTTCTCCTTCATACTTACGGCTTTCCATTTTCGTTCACTACTTGGATTCTTAACCAGGACTCTTTACTCAGTTTTGGGATGCGGTATTAAACACTTTCATCAAGAAAAGTACGCAAACTCTGGTGAACACTCGTAGGGCATGAAGAGTGTGTTTTGTGTATTCCTCTGCGGGTAACTACGTTCAGCTGGGTGGCGTTTTTCGCGTTCGCCTGGTGTTGCTCGGTAGTGCAAAGCCTAATCACCTCGTGAAAAAATCTCAGACCTAGACTTAAGTGTCTTTTATACTTGGACATGCACCCTAATATAACCGACTAGGTTGAACGGGACACGCCTCGCCAAAACGAGGCAAAACTTTATTTTTTTTATTTTTTTTTTAAACCTCGTGAAAAACCGTGTGTGAGCTAACAGGATTCCGCGTTTCTGTGATTTTATTCCCCTATTTACTTACCGCCTACGAACAAAATCGCGCATTACAGTCACGCTTTGTGAGAGAAGAGAATGTATTTGGAAAACGTGTACGTAATTAACGTAAGACATTGCTGACAGTCAAGAGGCGCTTGCATTGGGAAATACACGGAAATACAATAAAATTATATCCATCACACAAAAATAAGATCTTCAACTCAGATGTCAAGTTAGTCCTATTGTGTGACTCTGAAACATGGAAAACATTAAAAAATTACAACCAGAAAGATACCAACTTACAAAAATGGGTACTTGCTTATAATGATTAATTTGAGACAATCTGCAGTAGTGGATGTATCCTCTTTGCTTAGAATTCAAGCCGTGGCCTTTTCTCGCTCGCTTCTTGTATGACAAGGCAATGTTTGCGGTAACCCTCGCCATAGTTTGGTTCGGTTTTAATGAATATCTTCATTCCACACGGACAGCTCCATCAGTGCTCCGATCTCCTCCCTTAGACCACACCAGGAGGATCTCAGCACAGTGCACGAACTCCATAGCACAGGTGTAGCAAAATTGGTACCACTACCTTTGGGATCGATACTAGCAGTGCAATTGTATTGACCAATGAAACGCCGCGAGACGACGGCACAAGCCGAGACGAAATATGCCTAGGAAATATGGACGCTTAGTGAAACATTTTTGTGTGTTAAAGGTGGCATCGTTCGAATGGAATTATATCGAACAGGATGGATGAAAAGTGATAATTCTTTCACCTTTGATTCCAGGAGGAAACAAAGTATGTTTATGTATAGGTAACAGTGCAAGGCATGCAGTATTTGCGGGGATAATTGAATTCAATTGTGTCAACACGTGATTTGATAAGACTTTAATTACTTCTGCTCAGCCTAGCAAATCGTAGGATGAACGGAATGTGGAAAGAAAGCTAAAAGTCGTCTGAATAAAACGAGATATGGATGAAAACGACAGCATGTATATAAAACGAGAAAGAAGAAGGGGTGTATAGACCACTAACACAAATGTATCGGTCCTAGTCAAGAAATTTTGTCAACAAAAACCTAGTGACGTCATAATCAGGAGGGGGTCCACTATTGGACTATATATAGGAGAGGCAAATTTGAAATTACACACACACCGCCAAAGTATACTATGCACGAAGGACTGAGGGTAGAGCTCGACACGACTTAGTGCTCACATCTTAGAATTCTTCAAAAATAATTAAGTCACAGGTGGAAAATAATTACAGAAGCAAAGAGTTAATCTACACTTAAAGCCCTATCGTAGTGAGTACCTTTGTTTAATAGATATATGCAAAACTGGTAGGAATTGCAGCGTTGATGCCTCCACATTTTCGACATTTTTTTAACTGGCAATAAAAATATCGTGTTTCTTCCATGCCCGAATAATTAAATGGGTTTATCTTTCTTCCAGGTGCCTTTGAGTCTCAAGAATCTTATCTCAACTTCCTTACTGGTTAGAAGTATTTATGACCTTTAACGTGAAGTGTTCATGGTAATGGGCAGTTAATGATGCAACCAGTCCTAGCAAAGAAGTTTACAATTGTTTGTTATCACGTATAACCTAATTAACATGCAGAGTAGGAAAGCAAAAGATGATACCGCTTACCGATGGCAAAATCCGACAGATAGCTGGTACGTTTACCCGTGGCCTTGTTTTATCAGGAAGTTCAAAGAAACAAACTATAATTTAGTGACTTGAGAACTATAGCTATTATTGAATTCTAAAAGAAAGTTGAATTTACAATTTAAAGTAATTATGAAAACATTTCAAATTGTGAGAAGAACTCTATTCGGGATGAGAAGCAACGGAAACGTTCATATACTGTTCAAAAAAAGAAACGCATAGCTACTGAAGGCACACACATAGCCATAATTTTGACATTCAATAACTTTTTTAATTTAATGAGTTAATTGTTCAAATTGCACACAAGAATACCTTAGGGTTCAACCAATCATTTGACAGTTGTTTTGCATCTAGGTCACGAGAGTTTTTTGGCGTACTGGCTTTCCCGTTAGTGTGGTGTGTGGTCTCCTCTTGCATCGATCAGCGACTGGCATCTCCTGGGCTTGGATGCGATCAGACGTCTGATGTGAGCCTGTGGGATGGCTGCCCACTCTTCCTGGAGTGCCTGGAACAGATCACGACGATTGGCTGGAGCAACGTCTCGGCGACAAACACGTCTATGCAGCTCATCCCACAGGTGCTCAATCGGACTCATGTCTGGAGACAGGGATGGCCAGGGAAGGGTGAGAATGTTGTTGGCAGTGAGGAACTGCGTGGTCAACCGTGCACAATGGGGTCTGGCGTTGTCCTGTTGAAACACAGACCTTTGGGCAGCCAAAAGTGGAAGGACATGGGATCGAAGAATTTCATTGACGTATCTTTGCGCATTCAAGCCTCCTTCAATGTGCACCGTTTGTTTTTCCGTTGTAACTGATCATTCCCCACACCATTGCACCTCCACCACCGTGCGGCGGAGCTTCATCAACGCAATTTTGGGCAAAACGTTCATTTCGCCTAGACCCTACGCCGTCTATCATGATGCTGCAACAAAAAGAAAGATTCGTCACTAAACCAGACACGTCTCCATTGATTGCCAGCTGCCCAGGGACGATGCTGGTTGGCCCAAAGTAGTCGATTTTGGCGATGGCGGCGCGTAAGGACAGATCCTCGGTGAGGTCGTTGTGCCCAAAGTCCAGCGTCATGCAGTCTATTCCGGACATTTTGATCAGACACATGACGTCCTGCAGGCAATGACTGGGCAGTTGAGGAAGCTGTTGTAAACCTGTTTCTGAGGTGACGAAGCCGAATAAAGGGATCCTCCGCTGCTGTTGTCACTCTGGGTCGTCCACTGCGATGCCGGTCTTCAACTGAGCCAGTGGCTTGGAACCGGTGCCAAAGTCGACTGATGGTACTCTGATGCATGTTTAGATGCCTGGCAACCTGACTTTGACTTTCGCCTGCATGCAGTCGGCCAATAGCAATGTTCCTTAAATTTATCGATAGAGAGGCCATAAATGTCTGCTTGAAAATGAACTGAATTTTTTTTGTGTGTAGCGTTATCCTTTTATAGGGTTTCAGTTGCGTAGTCAGTGAATAGTGTTCACACCAAATTTTGTTGCTTTCACGTGCGCGCAACATGAGCTGTGGTCAAAAATTGCGTCATAAACACTATTGACCACTGCATTGTAACGATTACAAAAACGAACGCAATTCAGGTCAACACGTGCATTTGACACTGTAAAGAACATTTGAGGCTGGTTTTTATATACCCTAGCACCAAATTTTACTTACAAACTCATAAAAACGCGCCCTCGGATAGCTATGTGTTTCTTTTTTTGAACAGTATACATTATGTAAAAATAAACTTACTTTAAATTGAAAGTGGTAAACTCCTTAAATAGTTTTCCATAATGAATTATAAATATTGATAAATACAACTTGTTTTTTTGTTTTTTTGTTTTTTTGTTTACAATTTTTTGCACTCAGTACGACAAACATTGCATTCATGTTTAAAATCACTGACCAGTTCAACTAAGTGCATGTCATAGCGCTTTTATTTCTTCACATTTTAATATATAATACTGTAAGTTATCATTTTTCTTCTTCTTTCTTTGATCCTTAGCCGCCGACCGTCAAAGCAGTCAGTGGCCATCACGCCTAGTGGCGTCTTGTAGGGCAACAACAAATTTATTCCACTTTGTTCGGTCGGTGGCCATCCTTCCTACAGTGCCCCAACTCTGGTTCATTCTTTGCATCTCAGCCTCCACAGTTCTCCGCCAAGTTGTTTTTGGCCGGCCTCTCTTTCGTTTTCCTTCAAGGGTCCATAGCATAGCTGTTCTTGTGATGGCATCGGGGTCTCTTCTGGGGACATGGCCAACCTAGCTCCAGCGTCTGCCAGCTATGATGGTGTGCATGTTCTCTTGCTTGCTTCGAGTAAGCAGATCTTGGTTGGTGATGGTATTCGGCCAAAAGATTCGGTGAATTTTTCTTATGCATGTTGTGTGAAAAGAGGACAATTTCGACATTTTCTTCTCTGTAACTCTCCGGCATTCCACACCATAGAGAAGCACAGAAAGCACACAGCTCCGATATAATCTTAATTTTGTGCTTGTGTTGTATTGAGAGGACTTCCAGATGTTTAGGCTAAAAAAGGCTGTTCTTGCTTTGTTCATTCTGTTGTTGATGTCTTTGCTTGCCCCGCCGTTTGGTGTTACTATGCATCCTAGGTATGTGAAGGTGTCTGTCTGTGCCAGTTGCTGGTTCCTTACTGATATGGGCTCAGGGTTGCTCACATTGAGCGTCATGACCTCTGACTTCTTTAAATTGATGTTCAAGCCCACCTGCTATCTATACTTATTGAGTCTATCCGTTTTTTCCTGGATGTGTTGATGTGAATGTGCTAGTAGTGCAATGTCATCTGCATATTCCAGATCTTCCAATGTAGAAAATGTAGTCCATCTTATTCCTCTTGGACTGCCCTCTGTTGTCTGGCGCATCACCCAGTCTATGACTGTTAAAAATAGAGTGTTTGATAAGGGGCATCCCTGTCGTACTCCTGTCTTCTCGTCAAAGGTTAGGTTGCTCTGCCCAACACTACACGTAAAGTTGGCATAGAGGCATTTTATGATTGACACAATGCAGCTTGGAATTCCATAAGCCCTCGGTATTTTCCATAAACTGTCCCTAAGTATACTGTCAAAAGCCTTTTCAAAATCAACGAAATTATTGTACAGCTGTCTTTGCCATTCTGAGCACTGCTCTATAATGTTCCTGAGAGTAAATATTTGATCTACACATCTTCTGTTCTTTCTAAATCCTGCTTGTTCTTTCCTCAGTTTGTGGTCTACTGCTTTTGAAATTCTCTGTATAATTATAGTTACTTACTTAGTCGTTCCCCTTCTACCGTGAGGTGTAGAGGTTTGGAAGAGAGAGCGCCAGACTATCCTATCGACTGTCTTCCTCCTGGCCTGGTTCCATTCTAGTCCTCGGTCCTTCAAAGATTGTCTAATGTTGTCCTCCCAGCGGACCCAGAGGTCGTCCTGGGGGTATGGATCCCTGGCTCTTTGTTTCCCATGCTTGTCGTGGTAGCCGGTCTTCTCCCATTCTGCAGACATGGCCAAACCATCTTAGTTGGCACTGTTCTACTTGGGTCTGCAGGGGTTGGGATTTTAGGCCTTGACGTATCGTATGGTTGCGGACCATGTCTCTTCTTGTTACTTCAACCACCTTCCTCAGATACCTCATTTCTGAGGTTTGGGTCTGGCTTTTGTGGGTTGTAGTCATTGCCCATGACTCGCATCCATATGTCAAGACTGGAACATAGGTGGAGCGGTATACAGCCATCTTCGTTTTCTTCCCAACCTCTCTCTTGCTGAGGAATCCTCGATTTATGGCCTGAAAAAGTCTCCCAGCTGCTGCTTTTCGAGTGGCCAACTCTTCTTTGGTGCCTCCCTTTCGGTCTATAATAGCTCCGAGGTATTTAAAGTGGTCGACCTGCTCCAGGACCTGTTCTCCCAGCTTAATCTGATGTCTTCTTTCTTCTCGTGATATCACCATGGATTTTGTTTTAGAGCTGCTTATGACCATCCCTCTCTTCTCCAGCTCTTCCTCCCAGACTTGCAGGTTGGATTGGAGATGTGCCTCTGATTTAGCAATCAGGGCAACATCATCAGCAAATGCCAGCTCTGAAATACATACCTGTCTCATCTTCCAGTACCCCACTGAATACTTTCTTGTTCTCTCCTTACATGCCTTGATAACATCGTCCATGAGGAGTATGAAAAGATAAGGTGACAGGATATCACCTTGTCTTACACCAGTGGTGGTCCTGAACTCTTCTGACTTATGGTTTGCTGTCCTCACATAATTTCTGCAAGACTTGTAGAAGCTCTGTATAGCATGAATCAGAGGTGCTGGAATGTTCTTCCTTGCCAAACAGTCCCAAAGTTTACTCCAGGGGACCCTGTCAAACGCCTTTTCCAGATCTATGAAACAAAGATGGATCTCACTCTTATACTCAAGGGCCTTTTCACTCAGCTGTCTGAGTGTGAAGATTAGGTCTTGAGTACTTCGGTTCGCTCGGAATCCGCACTGGATCTCATCCAATTGTGGCTCAGCTAGGCGTCGGAGTCTCTGCTCTAGGATTCTAGAGTAGATTTTACCAGGGACACTGAGAAGGGATATGCCTCTGTGGTTTCCACCTTGTGATTGTCACCTTTTTTGAAAATTGGTGTTATGATGGCAATCTCCCAATCCTTTGGAATGGTCTTGTTGCACCACGCTGCCTGTAGGACCCTTAAGAGTAATAGGTCACCTGATGCTCCCATGTACTTAACCATTTCTGGTGTTATACCATCATGCCCTGCTGCTTTGCCCATCTTGATTTTCTCCAGTGCTGCCTTCAGTTCTTCCATCTTTATGTCATCTTCATCACCATTGGTTTCCTCTTCTGTGCTAGTGGTTATCATTTCTGATGCTTGACCTTGCTCACCATCAAGAAGTTCTGAGAAATATTCTTTCCATCTTTCCATTACTTCCTTCGGGGCAGTAAGCAATTTGCCTTCATTCATTCATAACCCTCCACTCCCAAAGGAGCATAGGCCTTCAACAAACACATGCCAAGTCCTCCTGTCACGTACCATCATCTCAAGTTCTTTCCATGTTCTCCTCATCATTTTCACCTTTGTTTCCAACTCTCTTCTCCATGTACTTCTTGGTCTTCCTCTGCCTCTCTTGCCCTGCGGGTTCCAGAACAAGGACTGCCTTGTAATGCTATCAACAGGTTTCCTCAGTGTGTGTCCTATCCATCGCCATCGTCTTCTTCTCATCTCTTGTTCCACTGGCACTTGTCTAGTTCTTGTCATCAGTTCTACGTTGGTAACCTTGTCATACCATTTTAATCCCTCTTCTACGCAAGCACCCATTTATGAAAGTCTGTAGCTTTTTGGTTGTTGTCTTTGTTGTTCTCCATGTCTCAGAGCCATACAATAGAACTGACTTCACATTTGAGTTGAAGATTCTTATTTTCGTGTTGGATCCTATTTCTCTTGATCTCCATATATTTCCCAATGCAATGAAAGCTCCTCTTGCCTTTTGTATTCTTATTTTGATATCGCTGTCTGTCCCTCCAACTTTGTCTATATTACTGCCAAGATACGTATATGATTCTACATCTTGTATTGGTGTTTCTTCAAGTTCAACCCTATTATCATTACCTGCATTTATTCGCATTATTTTTGTCTTTTCCCTGTGTATTTTCAGACCCAATTGCTGTGACCTCTCATCGAGTGTTTTCAATTTGTCCTGCATCTGATTACGGTTATGGGACAGAAGAGCCAAGTCATCAGCAAAATCCAGATCATCCAACTGCTTAGTCAGAGTCCACTGGATTCCATTTCTGTTGTGTGTTGTCGATGATCTCATAACCCAATCTATTGCCAGCAAGAAAAGAAATGGAGACAAGAGGCATCCCTGTCGCACTCCTGTTCTTATCCCAAATGGTTCTGTAAGCTGTCCTTCATGAAGAACTCTGCATGTCATGTCTTCATATGTTTTCTTTATTAAATTAATGATCTTCAGGGTAACTCCATAATGCCTCATCAATTTCCAAAGTGATTCTCTGTCTACACTGTCAAATGCCTTTTCGTAGTCCACAAATCCGATGTATAGTGGTGAATTCCATTCCAGACTTTGTTCAACTATTATTCTCAAAGTGGCTATCTGGTCTGTACATGATCTGTTTTGTCGAAAACCTGCTTGTTCATCTCTCAATTTCTTGTCTATGGACTCTTTTAATCTCTCAAGGATAATCCTGTTTAATACTTTTGCTGGCACTGATAGTAACATTATTCCTCTATAATTTGTGCACTCTTGTAAATTTCCCTTCTTAGGCAACTTAACCAGATATCCTTCCTTCCATTCTGCTGGTATCTCTTCCTTTTCCCAGACTTTACCAAGTAATTTATATAACATCTCTGTAGCCGTGTCGATATCTGCTTTGATGGCCTCTGCTGGAATGCCATCAGGTCTAGACGCTTTTCCATCTCTTAGAAGCTTTATGGCTTTCTTTATTTCTTCCTTCGTTAGTCTTTCACCGTTAATTTGTAGCCCTTCTTCTGCTGGCTGGATGTCCGGCGGGTTTTGTGGAGCTGGTCTATTGAGAAGGTCCCCAAAATATTCTGTCCACCTCTTCATTTGCTCTTGTATATTGCTGAGCAGTTTCCCATTCTTGTCCTTTATGAGGCAACTTGTTTGCTTGTATTTCCCTGTTAACTTCTTTGAGCTGCTATACAGTTCTCTCATATTTCCTTTGGCTGCAGCATCTTCTGCCTCTCTTGCCAACTCCTCAATATACTTCCTCTTCTCTCTTTTGATACTTCTTTTTACTTCCTTGTTTGCTTCTGTGTACACTTCTTGAGCCTTGGCTTTGGAACTTCTGGTTTTGCTTGTGTTTAAATCTGCTTTCTTGTTTTTTCTGTCTTTTATCTTATTGATGGTTTCTGTTGTTATCCATGCTTTTTGTTGTCTTTCCCTTTTCCCCAGTATTTCTTCACATGTCTCCTTCTATACCGTTTTGACCTGCTGCCAATTGTCTTCTGTATTCTCTACATCTTCCAGCTGTTGTAGCACTTGGAATTTGTTGGATACTGTGACCGCAAATTTGTCTCTTGTTTCTTGATTTCTTAGCTGTCCTACATTAAACTGTTGTCTATAATTTTGCATTGTTGCATATCTCTTGAGTTTCATTTTTACTTTGGCTATCAGAAGATGGTGATCTGATGCCACATCTGCTCTTCTATATACCTTTACATCCTGCAATGATGATCTAAACTTCTTCTTTATGCATATATGATCGATCTGATTTTCTGTTCTATGGTCTGGTGATATCCATGTTGCCTTGTGTATTCTCTTATGTGGAAACATGCTTCCTCCTATAGCCAGTTGATTTGAAGCACAGAAGTTTGCGAATATTCTCCATTTTCATTCATTACTCCTAGCCCATGTTTTCCCATGACTTCTTCAAATCCGGTGTTGACTGTACCTATCTTTGCATTCATGTCACCCATCAAAATTGTGATGTCTCTTCTTTTTACTTTATCCATAATTTCCTGTAGTTTAGTATAAAATGCTTCTTTCACAGACTCTTCTTTGTCATTAGTTGGTGCATAACATTGGATGACATTTACATGAATTTTCTTTTTAGCTCTTTTGAAAGTAGCTGTTATTATTCTGGGTCCAACAGCTTCCCATTCAATGAGTGCTTTCTGGGCTTCTTTAGATAACATAAGAGCTACCCCTTCACTGTGGTGTGAAGTTTCGTCTTCATGTCCTGAGGACAGCACCACTTCACCTGTGATGAGTTTCTTCCTGTCTACCCCCTTCCACTTTGTTTCACACATTCCCAGAACCTCGATTTTGTATTCCCTCATTTCTGCTGCTACTTGCGCCACTTTCCCTTGTTCGTTTAATGTCCGAACATTCCAGGTGCCAAATCTGTAAGTTCTCCTGGAAGAAAGAAGGTTAGTCAGCAACACAGACTCCTTTCGGCTTTCTCTGTGTTGCATCATACGCCTCCCCGCGAGAGGACCTTCCCCTGTCTTGGATGGCTGTGTTTTATTTCCTTTATTTGACTTGTCCATATTTGTTGAAGTTTTTTGTGGTTTAAATTTTTTACAGGATGGTGTAACCGGCCCCATGCCCAACCCTCCTTAGTCGCCTTCTACGACATGCCTGGCAGGGGACAGTGTTACTATTCTTTGCTCCCCTTTCGGGCCCCGGTAACACACGGGTGAAGCAATTTGCCTTGCTTGTCCTTTATAAATTTGAGGGGGCATTGTTTTTCCTTCCTCATGTTCTTTAGGGTCTTATAGAACAATTTTGGTTTTCTTGCGCATCTTTTTCTTGCTTTTCTCCAAATTCTTCCCAGGACTTCTGTTTTGCTGCTAGCACCTTGTTCTTTGCTTCTGTTCTAAGTATCACATATTCTCTATATTTCTCTATTTGTCCTGCTGTGTATTTAGCTCCTGAGTATTGTTTCCATGCCATTTTCTTCTCTCTTATTTGCTCTTTGACTTCCTCTGTCCACAAAGATGTCCTCTTTCTCTTGTTCCCAAGTCGGACTTGTCCACATGCTTCTGCAGCAGCTGTCTTTATGATGTCCTTGAATTTAAGCCACATGGTTTCCAAGTCATCAGGTTGTTCTTCTGTGTTTCTCACCGCTGTAGCAATAAGCCCATGATATCTGGTCTTAATTTCTGGCTCTCTCAGCTTGTAGGTCTTAATGCTCATTTCTCCCGTTTGTTTACTTGGTTTCTTGCGTGATGTTGGGCAATTCCTAGGCTGAGCAACTCTTTCAGTTGTTCTTTTGATTGTAAGCAGGTAGTGATCACTTCCAATCTCTGGCCCCCTCCAGACTCTAGCATCACGTACATATTTGAATGAGCTCCTCCTAACAATGGCATAGTCGATCACTGACTTCTCATTCTTTGTTGGTTCACATCTAGTGTATGCATGTATGCGCTTATGGGGAAACTTTGTATTTGTAATAATCAGATTCTGCTCACTGCAGAATCTAAGGAGTCGCTTTCCATTGTCATTGGTAGTATCTTCTCCATATCTTCCGATAACTCCACCCCATCTAGCATGGTCATTTCCAACTCTGGCATTAAAATCTCCGAGCATGATAACTTCATCTAGGCAGTCATCCACTGTCCTTTGAAGCAGCTCGAAGAATTCCTCCTTGACCTCTGCTCTCTCATCCTCATTTGGCCCATACACTATGACCAGGCTGACTATGGTTTCTCCTTCTTTTAGTTTTACAACCATAATGCTCTCCGAGACAAAGTTCCATCCCTTGATACTATCTTTCTGGTTTTTGACCACAATGCAACCCACGCCCTCTTTAGCTCTTTCAGATGTGGGTACACCACTGTAGAGCAGCGTGTTGCCATCGAGATCCATGACTCCTTGTCCTTTTTTCTTTGTTTCCGTTATAGCCAGGATTTCTAATTTTGCTTTCCTCATCTCTTCCACCAGCTCCTCTTCTTTCCCATTTATACTTCTTGTGTTCCATGTTCCATAAGTCGTAGTCCGTTCCAGTTCGTCGCCTTTAGAATCAGTCCGGTTTTCTCTCTTGTGGTTCGCATAATCTTGTTTTAAAGCAAACAGGTGATTGGCGTGTTGTGCCTTTGCATGGTGGAGGGGCTGACTCCTTACGGCCTCCATGCAGGCCGCCCTCCTCCTTTTTCAGCCGGGCTTGGGACCGGCCTAGGCGGAGTTGTATAATTATCCTGCCTAGTATTTTGCTGGGAACTGAGAGAAGAGTGATTCCTCTCCAATTATTGCAGTCTGCTAGATCTCCCTTCTTGGGCAATTTGACAATTATTCCTTTGTTCCACTCCGTTGGTGTTGTCCCTGTTTTCCAGACTTGTGCAAATAGTGGTTCTAATAGTTCTGCTGCTAGCTCAGGGTCTGTCTTAAATAGCTCTGCATTTAAGTTATCATGGCCAGGAGCTTTTCCATTCTTTAACCCTTTGATTGCTGTGATGATTTCTTCTTTTCGTGGAATGTCTGTATTAACATCTAGATTGTTTTCAGCCTCAGGAACATTCAATTGTGTATCTGGTGGTTCCTTGTTCAGAGTTTCTCTGAAATGCTCTGCCCATCTTGTTTCCTGTCCCTCTGCTGTCGTGATGAGATTACCTTGCTTATCTCTTACTAGTGTAATATTGTTTGCACCGCGTTTTCCGCTGACGAATTTAGTTATTTTGTATACTGTGCGTTGTTCATTTCTCAGTGCTGCCTCTTCTGCCTGTCTTGCAAGATCGTCTAGGAAATTCCTTTTGTTGGCTCGGGTTTGGCGTTTAACTTCCTTTTCCAGCTGACTGTACTGCTCGCTATATAGTTGCCTGAGGGACTTCGCTTCTGTTTTCTTTCTTTTCATTTCCTTTCTCATCATTATGGCTATGCCAGCGGGAGTTTTACTCCTGGAAGGTTCTACCAAGCTGGACAGGTTTGCGCGGGCAGGGGTCAGACTAAAGCAGACATCCTGGTCCTCCAGGTTGGGGGTTTTAGCATAGGGCTGACACCCCTGTCTATGTAAAAAGAAATGAATTTATGGAAACAACAATAAATGAACAAACTTTGCTGCGGGACGGACATCCGGAGTCTGAGGCTCGTATGACTGTCAGTGGTGAAAGCCGAAAGGAAGCCACTGACATGAAAACGGACGTCCTGACCGCAAAACATGATACAAGAATAGGATTTTGGAATGTCAGGACAATGAACGAGACGGGTAAACTAAAACAGGTCACGGGAGAAACTATAGGTTACTCATTCTAGAGATAAGCGAGAGCAGATGGACAGGGGCAGGAAAAGTCAAAACAGCAACAGGAGAAACAGTACTTTACTCTGGAAGAGAGGATGGACAGCACTGTGACGGATGAAATTCAGTTGTCCCTGAATTGTTAGATGATATGGTAGTACCCTCGAATAGCATCAGTACCCCTGAATATTGTTGTAATTTTATCGTCAACGTGGAACTCTACCACCTAGGCAAATTAGTATGCATCATTTCCACGTGGATTTTCACCATGTTGGATAATTAATATGTAAACAGCTATCATGCGTGCATCCAGGACATCGCTTTGTCTTAAGTTGAGTTTAAACCACACCTACTGCCTATCTCTAGAGCTATGAGCATCAAGCATTTTCTAGTCTTTTTTCTGCCACCACTTCAAGAGGGCGTTGCCAAGAGGAGACGGAAGAGGCCAGCATCAAAGGACTGTGGTGGTCCCAGAAGAACGAAGCAGTTTTTCGCACCTTCGGTTCACACGTTCATGCGAACCGACTAGACGGGGAAAGCGCTGGCTGACCAAGAGAAGAACGGGGAAGGCTAGAGCGGCAGATGCGGCTCGAAACGAGAAGAGTTCCCTGATTTCAAAAAAAGAGTGAACTTTAGCATGTAGCTGTTACCTTGCATTTCATTAACTATATATTGGCATCGCCGAAAATGCAGTTTATCATTCGTTTGCCAGAGATTTGAAGGAGTACTAGCTTATAGTAGAATCTACTAGATTTCTTTTGGATTTATCTTCTATATTGGAGTCTAATTCATTTCTGTGCTATGGTAATATATTAGTCTTGAGAGATTTAGGCGTTTAGTTTCTTCATTTATTTCACTGGATTTTTGTGTTAATTTAAACCTATTAAATAAACCCATCACAAAGTTTCCAGACGTAAATTAAATAATATAACTATCCGTTATTTCCCGAGATGATAGATGTGAAACATAATCTTAAACGCTAGGTGAGCGAAATTGTTTATTAACCATAATTTTATTTCACCGCGCGTAAATTTTAAGTAATTAACTGTTCATAGTTAGTGGTAATTAAATCGATACATTAGCTAGTCACTCGTGTAGTCTTTAAATCTAAATAATTTAAATACCAGAGTGATTTTACAGGTCTTATACAAAACGCGGGTGTTAGATTTTATTATAGTATATTACTTGTTTTATATTCTCTCTTTATACAGATGATCATACCTTGCGATCCAACGGTTTTTTTATATATAGAGAGTCATGTTCAGATGGCTTATGGTATCCCCATTTATATGTTCCTAACAACATACAAACATTGACTAGACCAAAAATCTGATTGTTGGAGACCCTTATAAGTCCTCCACAAAACCAGTAGATCGGTTAAATAACCAAACCCACATCAATGCAAAATGGTGTAAAGTTTAACTGGAACGGGACAATGCCAGATATATTATATTAAATCATATAAAGTTCCCTGGCCTGATGAGGCAGAACTGACAGCACTAATCTATTTAATCAAAACCCATATGACAAGTAAACAGTGTTCCTACCACCAACTTCTCCAGAGAACATTTAAGGCTAGTTTATCCAAGAACCGCCTGTGAGTAACATTCTATTGTTGAGAGATTTCCCAGTCATTACGACAGACTCCTAGAAACAAACTTAGTCCCTATAACAATCTCTGCAATCTGACGAAGAATCCTTGCCAGGAAAATTATAATCAACACACCATTTCAGCGAAATCTCCGAGCAAAATTAGCAGTGGCTATACGGGGCTTTCTGGGGCTGGACTGGACCAAATAATAAGACATATATAATAGCCTTAAGAACTGTGTGTGATTAATTCTATGGACATATGCAGCCGACAGAGGGGGTAAGTCTGAATGAAAGCGAGCTCGCTGAATGAATGCGAGAAGGGAAAACGGAATGAAAGAATTTAGTTTCTAAATGTTTACTACTAATATAACACCTTCCTTTTATCTATTCTCTCACTCATTCTGAAGGCCCACGGGAAAGTTGAATTAAGGACATATCCTATATACCCGTTCCGTCTACCCCGCTCCCCATTGTCAATCCTTGGTTTGATCGGTTGGGTAAACACACCTCGGGTGGGATCATTTTCCAAGTTTTCTATGTTCCCGGGTCTATGAGAATATATATCGTTTATTTATTTTCCCTTTATGTAACTATGATTTCACCTAATGACATTGATAACGATGTATTAATTGTTTTAATCTATTTTTTTTCTTTCTGAAGATATAATAAATGTTATAAACCTTAGCTATTAGTTCTGGTCAAAACCTTCCCCTGCCCCATTATATGTGCCCACAGTTTACGTGTTCGTGTATACGTATGTACGTATTTATGTCACTAAATTGTTTGTGTGTGCGTACGAGAGGATAGTGTAGTAGAATATGTATCTAGTGAAATAATACTTCTTCATTTTAGCGGGTCGTGCTATATAGGTGAGTTGAGCAATCACTCAACCCAAGACAGTATTTTTCTTACACTCTGTATCCCTCGTAAACAGGACTATTTCTCACACCTTTCTCTCACATAGCTTTCACTATCTCACCCCTGCTCGATTGGGACCATAAAAATAAAGCCTATATAAAACTCACGACAAGCACAACGAAGGTGTAGCCATTATTCTACAGAAAGGAATAGAAAGAACATTACTGTAATGGAAACCCATCAACAACAGACTGATAAGATTAAGATTGAGACGGAGATTCACCAATACTACAATAATACAATGCTACGCACCAACGAATGACAGCGATGAAGAGGTCAAGAATGAATTCTATCAACAACTGCAGAAAGAAATGGAAGACACACCAAGATATGATCTTATTATAGTAATGGGAGACCTCAATGCGAAAGTTGGTACACACAATACATATAATGAAAGAGTAATGGGGAAATGCAGCAGCGGAGCAGCAAACGAAAATGGGGATAAATTAAGAAGTTTCTGTAGCATTAACAACCTGGTCATTGGAGGAATACTTTTCCCACATAAGGAAACTCACAAATTAACATGGAAATCACCAAATGGTCGGGACAGAAACCAGATAGACCACATCATGACTAACGGTAGATGGAGACATGCATTACAAGATGTGAGGTTAAGAAGAGGTGCAGATGAGGGAAGTGATCACCATTTAGTAGTAGCAAAACTGAAAGTGGAACTAAGAAGGGCTGGACCAACTGTAACTACACAGAAAAGGTTTGACATCAGCAAATTGAAGGACCCCCTTACCAGAAAAGCTTTTGCGGCTGACATAAAGAAACGATATCAATTTGCCAAAAGTCAGGAAAAGACATTGACTGATGATATAGACCAGAAATTCAACACCATTTCAACAATATATAAGGAAAGCAGCAAATCGTGCTTGGGATTCCAGGTAAGTTATCATTATAAATAAATTATTTCATGTAAAACTAGTAACGGTTGTCATGTCTAAAATTATTTAGAGGTACAATTATATCCAATATTATTTATTTATATATTTATTGAACGTCCGATTAAAAGAATGGTTAGAGCGCTGGTCTCTCTCGGCTCGATTCACGGTAACGACACGAATTACTGTACAGTGCGTGTTGCCGTGTACGTCCTTCCTACCTAATACTGTACAGTGCTTCCTGCCTGAGTTAAGTGCCTGCTACCTAGACAAGAATCACTTGTCCAGTGTTCCCTACCTGACTGTAGGAAGCACTGTACAGTGCGTGTTGCCGGGTATGTCCTTCCTGCCTCCTACACCGGCACGTTTGTCGCGAGAGACCAGCGCTCTAACCACTCTGCCAATGGGACGCTCGATAATTTTGTTCACACATCAATAAATGTGGTTAGATGTTTTTATTTACATTATTATTCACTATCACCAAACTATTAATCCACGCGGTTATAGCGTTTAGCATTAACTATTTTAATTTCATGCTGAAACCCAGAATGATATGCTTCACGCATGTTATAACGCCTAAGCTTAGCTTTTCCATCTTCTTCTTCTTCTTCGATCCTTAACCACCGACCGTCAAAGCAGTCAGTGGCCATCACGCCTAGTGGCGTCTTGTAGGGCAACAACAAATTGATTCCACTTTGCACGGTCGGTGGCCATCCTTCGTACAGTGCCCCAACTCTGGTTCATTCTTTGCATCTCAGCCTCCACAGTCCTCCACCAAGTTGTTTTTGGTCGGCCTCTCTTTCGCTTTCCTTCAGGGGTCCAAAGCATAGCTGTTCTTGTGATGGCATCGGGGTCTCTTCTGAGGACATGACCAACCCAGCCCCAGCGTCTGCCAAAGCTTTTCCATGGGCGCCAGGAACCCTAGAACCAGCCTTGATTACAACATCGTATTGCTGTATGCTTCAATATTTTGAGAACCACTGCTATAGAAGAACCGAAACCAGAAGTCCAATATAATAAATAGCAGTTAAGTTCAGAATGTTTTATTACTGCAGCCTCGTTGAGCTTGTGCGGTTAGGTACAGTATAGATCTATTCCTTCATAGATTATTTGCCTAACCTGGACTTAAGATTACACCCAGTTTATTCTCATGCGAGGTAAGGATTTAAACTGTAACTAGTGCAGTGTGATATTGATTTACGGACCTGTAGCTAGGTCTCAATGCTTTAATGTAATATCGTATTTAACTGTTGGATCAACAAATAAATTTTTGTTTGAAACTCTTAGTTCTTGCGTCTCCAGTTCTAATCTTTCATGTGCCGCAGTAAGAATGAAAAAAATTAATAACAGTAAAAATACATAGCAGTTGTAACTTTGAACAGAAAGCTTTACTAAAGAGCAAGAAAACAAATGTCAAAGTGCCGGCAAACAAGTGTTCTTCAGGAAAAGTAATCTCAAATAGGGCCGAAAGTTATTAAAATTGATTTATTTATTGAGCGGGAAAGAGAGAGAGAGAGAGAGAGAGAGAGAGAGAGAGAGAGAGAGAGAGAGAGAGAGAGAGAGAGAGAGAGAGAAGAAGAAGAAGAAGAAGAAGAAGAAGAAGAAAATGTAGCTTATTTCATAGAACTAAATAGTTCGCTTTCGGACTACTAAAGTGTAGAAACATAACTCATTCAGTCCCGTTATATTAGTTTGTATAATGTCTGACGGTTTTGCGTTCATTTTCTATTGTTCCGAGGAAGATCTTGCTGGAGACCATGTTGACATCGTTACTCCCTTGACCAGGGCTTGGGAATCAGAGTCGTGGATTCGGTCGCTTTTGGTAGAGTCAGAGTCGTTAAAAAATGTCCCGACTCCGACGTTAAACCCGGGCAAATCCTGTTTTTTTTTTTTTTAAAGAACCAATTTAATTTAAATTCTTAAAATTTTCATATTTTAAAACGCTTTTTGAATTATTGATTTGTACTATCATATGAATGAATGAATGGTTAAAAATGTAATTTACGAAAGCCGCGTTTTCACTTATTCACACGCATGCCGTACTTATACGAGTACATATAACTCTTTTTTTTTTTTTTTTTTGTTTTTTTTTTTTCTTAACCAGCAGCGCTTGGGCTTTCAGCCCTTCGGCCCAATGACATGTCATTGCGAGGCTGGGGAACCTGAGGACTTTCCTTCCAACCCGGTCAGGAGCTTCGCTCCTTCCCATCCACAGAGGGTTTATCACAGGAGCCGTTCAGGCTATTCAGTCAAATTTCCGGCCGTAAACATTTCTTCAAACGCCGACGCCCGGGTTTGAACCATGAACACCTGGTCGCCAGTACAACGCCGAAGCCATTACACCAGCGCGGCTCCCATATAACTCTGTATAAGTGCACAATTTTATGCCATATGACAATTTGATGAATTTGTTGCTGATCCATCTGTACATGCATAGGTCTAGGTGTTGCGTTGGTAATGTTTTTCTATGTATTTTGTCGCTATGGATTTTCTCTCTGTTACAGTCTGGCTCTTCTTTCTTTCAACTCCATGAATGTTTGTGATATAATATTTTTTTAGCCTGCTTTGAGGCGTTTTTTCACAGTCATTGGCTTGGTTGCGAGTCAGAAGGTTCATGTAAGGAGACGTCCCCCTTTTTTGTGCAACAATCGATGTCTGTCATTTATGAATATGCTTGAATGTGGATATGTTTATGAAAAATTCAGCACGACACTGTCAGCCATCTTGGCAATGCAGATTATGTTCACACAAAGCATGACGTGAAATTTTTACTCATATTTTCACAGTAATGGAGCCGTCAGCAAATGTCTTCACACACAGTTTTTACGTAGTGCTAGTAAAAAGCAGGGTAAAACTCGAAACAATGCATCTTCAATCGTGGTATCATAGTCATTAGTTAATAACCACAAGTCTAAGGCGATCCACTGTGCTGAGTGACCGGGTGGCTACTGGGAAAGTAATCTTGATCATTGGCTGTCTGGGGTGGGAGCGGGGAAGCACCAGGCAGATCGACTTCCTAAGGAACATCCCTTGCCTCTTCCCTGGTATGGTGGCTCTACCAGAGTGACCGAATATTTCCACAATATCTTGCAGTAAACTATAGAGTATAGAAAAAAACCAGAATCATCGCGGGAGCTACGGGAATCGTGCCTTGTCACCGACACCTTCGGCAAAGAGAGAGAAAGAAGAGCTAGCAACAGAAAAGCCAGAAAGAAAGCGGACAGACTTTCTATGAAATATATGCGTATAGAATACTGGAACTGTTGAAGCGCCTATAAACGGGCAGTCATTATACAAACAATCATCTATGATTTCGATGTACTCATGATCCAGGAGACCAATTTAAAATCGAATTCTTTTGTCAAATGCCCACGTTACAGGTGTTACACAAATTCGTGTGGGCATGGCATCGTCTGCTCGCTTGACAATCTGTTCCCTGTTTGATAGGCAATGGCCACTAGCATGGGCTCGCAGTAAACAGGCAGAGTCCTGAATCAATCAATTTTCAAGCGTTTGGTACCACATTAACGTCAGTACCCAGGACCTCTGAAATGTGAAGGTATGCATCCTTCGTAATATCTAGCATACACTAATAGTCCACAGTTAAGGACATGTACATTACAAACAAACAAAAAGGATCATATCCTTATACAAACCTATGCCACCATTTTCTTTTGATGTGACAATGTACACCAGTATTCCTTTCCCTAATAGTTACAACGCCACTGCAATTCCAGCTGTAATCTCTTCCATATAATAGGATAGGTGTTATGCTCCTTTATGACAATCATACATATTCTTGTATTTTATACCTCTCTGACAGTCTATCACATGGTGGATCAATCTTTAGGCTTTGCCTCATGTTCGCTATAGACCCACTCATGCCCAGACATATATTGTTATTTCACATTCAATTTTTACATAAAATACAGGTTAATAAATGTCAATCTTACCACAATTTTCAATGAAATATACACAGAGACGATGACTGACACAGTTTCGATCTGTTTTATTGCCCAGGCTGCTTAGAACTTGTATTTTAAAGCACAGCCTGCTCTCATCTATCACTGTTGAAAATTTTCTTAGAAATGGCATCCTCCCCAACGCTTATTCTGACAATATCGATTCAGTTAGCCAATCGCTATTAATATAACAAGGGTAAACAGTCTTTTTCAAAAAATATCATTCAAACTTTTCCTACGTTACTAGGTTATTTATGTTTATTCAAAGGTCAGCCAATAATATTTAGTCTCACTTCAAATGCCACCCAATCAGATTCACTGTACTATCCTAGCCTATCTGTCACCTACTTTTTTCCCAAAAAATATGCGATCCAATCTAAGCAGATATGACTTGACCTGACAGTATCTCTGATCTCCTCGTCGAACAAGCGATGCATATGAAAACGAACTCCTTCGTGCATGGCTAGATACTAGTTTCCACTATAATGAGGATGCGGAATTGCAGGGGATTGCACTGCATGTAAGCGGTCAGGACTGGCAAGTATTCAATTTATATGCTGATGTGGATCGCCTTCCGGAAGAGGGTAGCTGGGAGTTTCTGACGAAATAGTCAGAAGAACCTACCAAAACGTATCTCACTGACGGTGATTTTAATGCTAGGTCTAAGGAGTGGGGAAAAGTCACGAAAAATAGACAGGGTATTGTCTTGAGCGATTCTTTAATCGGCGTAAACCTATCCGTTTTAAATGATGATAGCCAAACAAGACTGGCAACTAAACCAGGGGATATATATGGTGTCATAGATCTGGCATTGATTTATAATGTTGCTGCCACCTTTGCCCGTTGGGATGTATTGCATGCCCAAGAAAGCGATCACCTACCCTGTCTAGTACTCATTACGAAGGGAAAGACCACCAGACACAGGAAACTTCCAGTATCACACAAACCCACGTGACAGTAGTAGCCCGGTACACATATTGCGTCAAAATGAGAAACTAAAGACAGCTCGAACACCCTTTACCCAACCACCCTGGTGGAATGAGACAGTGGAGAAAGCAATGCTGGAAAAGGAAAGAGCGACAAAGTCATGGCGGACAGCACGAAAGGGGAGGACAATGAGTGATGAAAAGGTGGAAGAAATTAAGGAGAAAAAGCAGAGAGCCTGCAATAAATTCAAGAGCTTGGCAAGAGAAGCCAAGGACGCAGTGTAGAAGTGCTTTGTGACGTAGGTGAGCACCGCAAAATCTACATAAAATCGACATAAATTATGGTCCTTACATCGAAGGATGAATAGGAACAGTATAAGTCAACCAATTCCTAATCGACAGGAATAAACCTGAAGACCGATGCCGAAAAGGGACGGGCATTACTCGAGCGTTATATAACTCAGACAGATAAAGGTGATAAAGCTGCCCGCCAAAAGATTAAAGACCGTATCCTGGAAAGCAACAGAAGAGGCGACATATATTTCGAACTCATATCCGAAGAGGATGTTGCGTGCACTGTAGAAACCAGCAGAAACACTGTCTCGGGTCCTGATGATGTAGTGTCACCACATAAAACAGCTCGATGACACGGGCGTTAAGAGTGCGGTGAGTGATTTCAACACCAGCATACAGAATGCCGAGTTGCCTGAAAACTGGCTACATAGTTACCTACAGCCACTTCCAACCAGGTAAAGACAATACATGTCACAGCAGCTATAAAATTATCACACCGCAGAACGTCTAGAGTAAATAAATAGAAGAGATCGTAGAGAGAAAAATAATGAACCACCTCGAAAATGCACAAACCCTCCCTGATACCGTGGGAAGCTATAGGCCGATGAAGTAACATAAGGTAACGCTGGAACATTTGCGTATGATGTGTAAGAGGGATTCCACTGTAAATGGGGAACGGTTGCTATAGCAATTTACCTAAAGGATAATTATAAAAAGTGTCAACCTTACGAACTGTGTAATGGCTTGCGGTGTTAACCCTTGGCTAACAAGATGGACAGCAGCTGCCGTAACTGAGAGATCAGTTGCATTTCGCTTGGGAATATGGATATCAGAACCCATGCGCATTTGCTCGGCACTACCCTAGGGTTCTCCGCTATCACCGGAGCTGTTTAGCGTCTAAACAGCAAAAGCAGCCACAATTCAGCCAACTGGGCTGGGACGAACATTGACTTTTATAGATGACGTACTCGTTTACAGGACTGACTCTGACCGACAGGAAATTGTCAATAGCATATATGAGGTGTTTAAATGGTGCGAGAAAACTGGCTCTAAAGTCAATCCCAGCAAAGGCCTGTGTGACGTGGTGCTCCTTGAATAACTCCATGGTAAAAGCAGACCTTCCAGATATAACTTCAACGGGCAGAAAATTGAAAGGAAAGACAAGCTGAAGTACCTTGGAGTAACATTTGATCGCGAGCTATGGAATAAGCACCATGTTGATCACATCACACAGAAGTGCAGGAGAGGTCTGGCAGCCCCAAAAACAATGGCCGCAGCACACCTGGAGCAGAGATAACTATTTCTCCTGTATCATCAACTAGTCACATATCGGTAATCGAGTAGTGGGCTGGGAATATTCACGCTATCAGTAACACAATATGAATGACTGGAACGCATTCAAAATGACGGATGGCACAGGCAGAGACAACTGTTACACAGGTGACAACAGTTGAAAATATATTCAAGGGAGAAGAGTGGAGTAATTCAGGTGAGAACTGGACGAACTACCAGCCTTGATATAGAGTGCAGAACTTGTGCCAATGGGAGGACAGAGCTGGAAATTGATCAACTGATAACGATCGAGTGGGGGAATGATGACACCATTGTGTACACTGATGGGTCCGTAATCCGTGGTGACAAATCTGGATGGGGCTTTTCTGCTAGAGTAAAGGGAAGAATCGTCGCTGAACATAGTGGAGCTTACATGATAACAACCTCCAGCATTAGAATGGAGGTAGAGGCAGCTACTGCAGCCTTAAGGTAGCTGTATGAAACTTCATTAACAAGAGCAGTTATTGTATCAGACTCATATTTCATACTTCAGAAGGTTCAAAATGGATGGCTGCGGCATGAATGGAAAACATCCATAGAAGCTTCGAATCTTCAGGAGCTGGTGTGGATCTACTGTTCTGGTCATGCAGGGGTACGCGGCAATGAAAGAGCTGACAGACTAGCTTCAAGAGCACTCATAGAGGAGGCATAGGATATGGATAAGGGAGAGATACTGAGGGCAATTAATGATTGCCTATTAGAGAATGACACTGCAATCGATGAATCATCAAGGCTAAGATTGCAGGAATTTAGCGTAAAATGTAAGACCAGCAGAGATGGTGTATGAGAGGAAGCATCCGGCGTGTATACAACCAGCGCGCAAAAGGAACTATGAGCATTAACACCCTTCGACATTTGCTAAAGGAGACTGAGCACATATGGGTTTGCACGGAGTGCAATGACGTCGATTCTGATCAACAATAACAATGTTATATGACTAGTAAAAATTAAAAAAAAACTGTAGTCGGAGTCGGGAGTCGCACTCAGACTTCTAACATTTCAGGAGTCGGAGTCGGAGTCGGAACATTTTGTGGCGGACTCCACAACCCTGCTGCTGATCCCGGAAAAGGCAGCTGCTACAAACTGTGTGTTCCATCACGCTGCTACTACATTTTCTGTGTCATCTGCAGTAATTTCAGCAGAAGACATGCCATAATTGTAACACCTGAACCACCGAGAAAATTTTATTTTACTGTACTTTTTGTGCCCACGCGTCGTGGCGTGGAAAAGGGGTCTATGGTTCGATCCCCAGATGAGGTGGGATTTTTTTAGGCCGCAAACGGCTCCTGGGTCGACCCAGCCCCAAATGGGTACCAGGGCAACTCTGGGAAGGTTAAGGCGGCCGGCGTGATGCTGACCACATCACCCCTAGTGTGCCGACGGTCGAGAAAATATGGGCCTAACACCATATTCCCAATATGCCTCAATATGGCGTGTAACGGGATTCCCCCCCCCCCCTTTTTTTTATACAGCCTGGATGGGTATGAAATAAAAAAATCGTCTTACGAACGAAGACAAAAGACAAAGAAAATAGCCAACGTTGCGGCCACAAGGCCTTCGTCAGGGAAAAGAAACAAAGAAAGTGAGGGCTAAATAGGACACATAAAAATCTAATTAAATATAAAAATAATAATAATAAAAATAAAACATGGGTACTTCCCTAAAGTCAGCTCAGACCTAGCACGCCTGCCGTAGAGAGTGTGCGTCACCCGGAAAGGAAATGACTGCCACTTCTGGATATAAACAGTACATACTAAGAAGGTAAAAAACGAAACTGAACAAGAAACTACTAAAACGTAATAATAATGAGGACTGGAGATAGAGGAGGACCAAATAAATATAATAATAAATAATAAAAAAATACTTCTAATTTATGGGCCACAGAGGAATAGAATAATTGAACAAGCGTGGAAAGGGTCAAAATAGATTAGGGGTGGAAAGTACCTCGACATATTCGGCCTGCAAAGGTAGGCCAGTGTTACTATTATTTGCTCCTCTTTAGGACCCCGGTTACACACAGGTTTAAATTCTATTGTAATATCTACTAATTCGTCTTCTTCATCTGTCTGGTATTTCTAGATTATAATCAGTCAACCAGATCTTGTCATGCCTTCCTGAAACATTCTACTCAATTTCTGTCCTTATATGCTTTACCTTTCTTATTTCTGTATCTGTTTCTCTTCTCGGCCTCTTTTTAAAAGATTTTTTCCCAATTATCTCCCTCCAGGAGGTCGTGGAACAAGGACAGCGTTAGTTTAAACATATTTTCTCCACCACTTGTTCCCTTGGTATTTGGTTCTTTCTTCTCATCTCCACATTGGCTATATGTCATGATATGTTGGTTCTTCTATTCAGCGGAGGCATCCTTTTATCACAATCATTACCATCATAATCTTTCAGCTATCTCTGGAGCACACACGCTTTCAACAAGCCTTCAATGACCTCTACCATCTGTTCAAGGACTGTCCATGCCTTCTTTATCTCATTCACATGTCTCTAGTTCTCTTCTCCCTTTGTTTTTGTTTTTGGTCTTTCTCTGTTTCTCTTTTTGTATAGTTCCAGAACATGTACTGCCTTGTAATATTTAAGTTTTGTTGGCTTAAGGTTTCTACAGGGTAGGAGTAGCCGACCCCGTACCCAAACTTCCATAATGCCTTCTACGACATGCATGATATATTGTTGTTATTATTCATAGCTGCATTTTAGGGCTCTGGTAACACCCGGCCGAACCATTTATGAACCTCCGTATTTTTTATTATTATTATCATTTCATGCCATCGCTTGACATGGTTCCAGCTGTCCGTTTCCGCCCAATGTGTTTGATGCATTAAAAAAAATAATATTAGTTTAATGATGATGACGACGATGATGATACAAATGAAGAGTCAAAACGTTTTTCTATCGGAATATCGAACGAACGACACGAGGATGTCCAGTGAAGGGATGGCTAAACAGCGTGTCGGAAAAATGCAGAAGCAAATACAAAATACACTGTATGCCGATTCTCTATGCTACCGATTTCTACGACTTTCTCCAAGATCGTCTATTGAATCTCTCTACAATCCTACTGAATATGATCTTTGCTACAATATATAATAGCAACATGTATTTCTCTCCCAAACAATTTGTGCCTGCATTAATTTTTTTTTTGGAGCCTTCGTTGACTGATCAGTGCAATGATCCAGCTATAAATTTGATCACCTATATTTAATATCGTTTTGATCAAGCAAACATTGTTAAATCACAGGTTCAATAGAGTAAACGTTCTTTGGAATTGTGGTCGTAAACTTCTTTTATTAAAATTCATGTAAGCCAAGTTCATAACTCAAGTTACTCATTAATTTAAGTAGACGTATTCGGTGCCATTCAACCTTAAAAAACGAATCAAAGATTGAATGAGTCACTTGAGAGCACATTACATAATCGATTTTCTCCCCTGATTTTGAGAATATTGAACGCTACCGGCGTAAATTTGGCATTCGCACATAACACATGGGTGTAAATGGTGTAGATAGCATGCCATTATTACTGGAATAGATAACTGATATCCTTAATATTATTGTTGGTTGACATGACATGGAGGTTTACTCAATATCATTAGCTCATTTCGTACGTTCTATCTGACCTCAAAACGTGGGAACTGTTTGACCTCTGTTTTAGGAGCTGTCTTATCACAAAGGCCTCACTTCTTATTGTGTTGTATATTTCCAGTAGCGTATAGTATGTACATTGAACCCAGGGCCGGATTAAGCTAGTACGGGGCCTGTAGCATATGTTAAGAAAGGGGCCCTATATTTAAAAAAAAAAAACAATAAAACAACACAAATATATTTCAACATATAGCCTACATTTTTAATTTGCATAGTAATTATCATTATCAAAAGTAACAACACAGTCAACATTATTGTTTAAATATTAATGTTTCTACATTTAGCATGAGCAAATTTGTTGATGATATAGGATGTATCAATTTCACGCAGAAGTTTATGTTCAATGCTGATTAGTGTGAGATTGTTCAATCTCTTTTGACCCATTGTCGTAAAGTGACATCTGTATGGACAACAGTTCAAAATAGCCCACTTTTTATAAATTCAGTAAGATTTTACTCCTATGTAAATAAATAAACCCGCCCGTGTGTGTTTGCCTATCGTTGTCCTCAACGCCAGTAGAGCGCTGAATTGTATGCCGTAGTAATGCTTAGACAATGATCCCGCCGTCAAATATTATACGCTTTCCTAGTTTCGTCCTTGAGACTAACAATTAACTTGTGCCAGAACTGCGATACCAAACTGCCGTTCTGAATTAACGTACGATTTTTACTTTAACGCCACCAATAGTAGCAATTCGGACATTTTCCAGAAGTGTAGAACGAAACTGCAGTAAGAATTAACGCAAATATTACCAACGCCTTGCAAAACCCCTCTTCGCTTGACACGCGGTTCTATGTATATAACCACGCTGTTGGACGCGACACAGCCCAAAACACACACACAGTCGTATTCGGGCTAAAAAGTAACTATAAGGTAGCATGCGGCAAACGCGTTGTCGAAAATTTTGTGACGTACTACAAAAGCGCTGTTTCGTTCTGAATGAGAACGACAGTTCAGAAAAAAATAAAAAAATTACGATTTAACGTGGAAAATTTTGAAAATACAGTACGGATAGGGGAAGAAAAGGAGTATAGGACTAGTGTCACGAATTCGTGTTTACAGATTTGAATTGGCAAGATAGAAAAATATGTTATTTGAGGAAATGAAGAATAAAAACAATAATATTGAATATAATAAATAAAAGAATAAAAAAATAAAACCACTGTGTGACAGACAGCAACAGGATCACTAATTACTTGTCAGAATTATAAACTTGTAGGATATAACTGAGATATTGACGAAGACAGATGGACGAACAGACTTGAATCTTTCTCAGTTTGCCCTGTGGTAGGGATAGAGGGGAAGTTAGTCCAAGATTTGAAAATTGAGTTCAGTTTTGAATAAAAAGTCGCTAGAAGCCAAACAGTCCCTAATTGGCTGGAGAATAATATTCTAACGGAGGGATAAAACTAATTTGTAGTTAGTGTTCGGGGCCACTTGTAAAAGAAATTTTCTACACTAACGTTGTTCTACAAGCAAGATAATAGTACTATCTTGACTTTGCTGATCTGCACCAGCAAGCGATCTGGATTTGACCATATTTATCGCAAATCAAACTTATTAGTGTTAATATTTCTCTGATGCGGTAAGAAAGAAAACATTTATATCATCATTATATTATTATTATGTATGTATTATTGAATATGTATGAAAATTATGTGGGTAGAAGTATCTAAAGGGAAGTCAACATCAAACTTTGTGTTTCACAGAGTTGTTAGGAAATATATTAACAGGTTGTAGAAAAGCCAGACAGGCTTTCTGACATTTTGGGAGAAAGAAAAATTAAATATTAATGGGAAAATTGTTGTACAGTATTATGACATAAGACCAGGCAAACCACTGGCCGGCTTCTTCAGCAAGTCACTGTGATTGTACATGACTTGATATTATTAACTTAAAATGTTTCCTTTGTCAAGGAAAGTGTCAAACTGTAGTTTGAAGTTTATTTGACCATGAATGGGGTAACAAACCAATTAAGAACGTTAACTAATTGTTTAGTTACCTTGCTGAGTCTGAATATGATTAAAAATGTTTAGTAGTTAGAGAAAGAGAGAGTTATATGAGAGGTTGAGTAGGACGCATTTATATTGTTCCAGGGTTTCATCTATGACTCAAAGTGAGCCCAGGTCAACCTATACCTGTCTATATTTCTGCATCTAAAGAATTGAGGCAGTATCGACTGTGTGCCTCCGTGTTATATTGCAAGAGCAGAATCCTTACTTGGCAGTGGAAGCTGGTGATCTAACCAAAATTCATCCTGCATACCAGGCACCACTCAGTTAAGAAATTGTCTCCGGGCACTTGATATATCAAACTCAACTACTCTCAATTCCCAAAAGGTGTATTAGATCATTCAGATTGTGATGAAGACAGACGTTCTTTAATCAATACCCATTCATAGGAGCAAGAATAAATTGACACTGTTCCAGAGTGACACATTTAATTACAGTTGTGAATAAGAATATACTCAGTTATAAATTGAATTAATTTTATGTAAATACTTTGAATTACCATTTTGAGTTCAATATTCCGGTATACACAAAATTGTGATACTGGAACAATAAATTGCAAAAAAAAGATTTCACATTTAAAACTTAACTCTGGGTGTTGATAATTACTTTTCATAGAGTTCTTAAGTGTATTTGTTGTCATTTTATTATACCACAATTTCATTACCCTAGACATTAGACGTAGCTGTCAGACATACTAGTCAAAAATAAGTCTGAGTGAGATCGTAGGGTGGTAGCAGAAAGGTTCTCTGAGAACACACCCTTATTGTCTATTTGACTCAGAGACCTTCACAGCTTGACCTCACTCAGTTACATTATAACAATAACACCAACATTCATAACATCTAAATCCACCACACCCATGGTGCTCCTTAGTTCATTTTTAATAAGTTTCAGTTTTGAAAATGATCGTTGTCCACTGCAGTTGGTTACCATTAGTGACAAATAGATGCGCAAGGCTATTTCTACATTTGGAAAACAAGACTCCAAAGAATTGTCAATTATCAAACGGTAAAACTGTAACTCTACAAGGTCTAGAGCAGTGCCAATATGAGAAGCAAGATCAGTTTTCAACAGTTCTGTAAACTGCACAAGTTCTTCACAAAGACTTTCTTCCTGATCTTCCGGATATGATTTAATAAGATTCGATGATCTCGTTACCACCTCTTCAGGTGTAAACGACTGTAACTGACGAAGAAATCCAAATACATCATTCAACTTTTGATAAGCTTTCTGGCGTTTTGACAAGGTAGAGAGCAAGCTATCAATAAGGACAAGAAATGTTCGGCTTTTAAACTGCTGAGAAGACGTTTGAGATTCAACAAGTGGATCAGGAGCCGCGCTAGCGTAGTGGTTACAACACCGCTCTGGCGACCGGGTGATTCAGGATCAAACCCGGGCGACGGCATTTGAGGATTTTTCGTCGACCGGGAATTGGACTAGATTAACTCGAGACCTGGCGAGGACATTTGAAGGAGTGTCGTCGACCAGGGATTGGCGGCTCCTGAGCCGACCCAGCTCTAATGGGTACCTCCGAAATCGGCGAGTATCTGCCTGAATGGCGAGGGACACCTGTCTCTGTACAAGAAAAAGGGATACTCACGTAAAATCAATGTCAGGTTAGACATTTAACAATAACCTAAGATTTCGCCTCGAGTATTAGCGGGCGTACGAAAAAAAACAAAACAAGTGGATCAAGTGTGCTGGAACCACTGAAATCATCATACTCTCGATTTCGTTTGTGTTTTCTTCGAGTTTGTTCTTGATAATGTTCACACTCAATCAGATCCTTAGCCTTTTGCTCTATGTCTGCAAAAGTAGACCGCATAGCTTGAATATACCCCCGCAGGGATTCATGGAGTGCACAAGCTGTATTCAAATCTTGGTCAGAAGATTGCAAAGAAGCACTGGTCATTTGAAAACGCTTTAATACTTGATCCCACAGTATGATCATTATTCCTGTTTCTAACTTCATCATGGTTGAAAGTAGACCACGAGCCTGTTGACGACACTCTGCCTTCTGATCATTGTTATCTGAAATATCATCCAAGACTTGTTTTATTGCAGAAAAGCTGTGTAAAAGTGCTTTTGTTGCATCTGCCCGAGCGGACCACCTGGTATCTGACAGTCTTTTCACAAAGGGCAAATGGGACTTATTATGAGTACCGCCAGCACATAATGCAGTAGAAAGGAGACCCCACCGGTAGGTAGAAGCAGAAAAGAAGGTGTACAGTCTTTCAACAAATCAAAAGAAAATGACTGCTTCTTGACAACCTTCAGCAGCACATTTTCCAACCAAATGTAGTGAATGTGCAAAACACGGAATGTAATGCACAAACTTATTCATCTCTTTAATTCGTGCTTGTTATCCTATAAACTTGCCATTCATGTTGCTGGCGTTGTCTAACTTTGACCACGGCAGTCTTTAATATCAATGTCATTTGCCTTTAAAAAATTAAGTAGACTTTTAGTAAGCTGTTCAGCACTATGACCTTCCATTTCCAAAAATGTCACAAATCTTTTAACTGGTCCAGTTGGCAAAACATAGCGCAGAGTCAAAGTCAGCTGGTCCATATTAGATATATCTGGAGTAGAATCCAATGAAACGGAATAATACTTGTATTTCTTCACTTCACAGAGAATGTGATCCAGTATGCTGGATCCAATCAGATTGATGAATTCCTCACACGTTGTTTTAGATAGATATGATGTATGTCCAAATCCTTTGTTTGCATGAGTACTTATATTCTCTGCCAGAAAAGGGTCAAACTTGGCCAGTAATTCTAACAACCCTAAGTAATTCCCGTTACAAGGGGACCCAACAATTTCATCACTGCCACGAAATGAAAGGCCTCGTTCTGCTAAAAACTTCACAACTTCAATTATTCGCTCTAGAAGTTTGTGCCAATACTTTTCTTGAATGTCCATTTGTTTCACAAGTTGGGAATCGACACGTTCACCTTTGTTTTTACGCATCAACAGTGAAATTAAAGCTTGTCTATGCGAGGAGCTTTCTTCATGTCGACGCAATAGATTGCTTGCATTTTTCCAGTCATTAAACCCTTCCTCAGTAAACTTTGATGAACATTCTGAACTCACAAGCTTGCATGGGAAACAGAATAGCCGCCCTTTACTTTCTGAATAGCATAACCATTTTCTTGCATGTTGCTTGTTTGTAAGTTTATGAATATGTGTAAAATAAGACTTCTGACAGTATCGAGTTTTCTTTTCAGTGTCATACAATCGCACGGATGAAGAGAAGGCACTATCAACATGTTGACATTTTTCACTTCCCTTGGATATCCAATATTCACGCTCACAGTCATCTATATTGTTCGGCCAGTCACCAATATCATTAGAGTACTTCTTCGTTTCACTTATTCTTTCACATTCAGACTCAGTGTACACTGGGTTTTGCTGTATGTTTTCTGCTGCACAGCCTGCACTAGTACTAGTTGTTCCTGTACTTCCAGCTTCAGCGGTTAGAGTACCACCACCATGAACATCAAAATATTCTGCCAGCTTACGTGTTTTTGATATGACAAGTTGATCTCTTCTTTCTTTTTCTTCCTTCGCTTTACGTTTTTCACTTCCAGAAGCATAATTACGTCCAATATCTCTGTGTCTACTGCTCATTTTTTGAGTTTTCTAACCTTACAAATCAAGAAATTTTAATCAAGATCGAAAGAGAGTGCGAGCACGCCGTATACCTCAATTAAAACAGGAAGTTTCCGTTTCCTAAATTCTAGTTTTTATTGTTAATGCAAATTCATTTCACAAAGAACGAAACAAAATTAGAGGGGCAGTCGCCTACAGCCAAAAAAGTGGCTTCCGTCTTGTGGTGAAGTGGGATGTTATAAATATTTATAGGGGACTTAGTGTACTGACTGAGATCAGCTGTGAAGGTATCTATATCTATTAAGAGTAGTGTATTATAGATAACCTTACTTGCTACCACATATCTATATATCTCAGTCAGAATTATTCTGGAATAGTGTGATGACTACGTTTATGTGTCTAGGGTATGTGTATGATGAAGTGTAAGTCACAACAACAGACAGATAAACAATTTAATTTAATCCACTACTCTTGACAACACTGTGACACTCACATACATATAACACTCTATGAGAATATCTTAAGGAGTCACTGATAACTTTTCAAATAACAATATGTATTCATTGTTATCATAAAGGTATATGTGTCCTGATTCAAATACAAAGGAACCAGGAATCACAATCAATTTTAATTACAAGTATATGTACAGACTTTATCAATGTGAATATTGTAGTGACATATATTATTAAAAATATCCTATGTGTGTCAGTTGTGTAGTGGTAATATGAGGTAATACTGGTTTTGTTTTGTTCAAGCTCTGTTGGTATTTGTCATCATGACTTCAATAGTTTGTCTTTTGGGACTAGTATTGGAGATGTTCTCAGTTCCTGATATTAAGACAATTAAATTCCCCTCTGAATGTTATTTTTACAAAGTCATTTCAAGATGAGGGGGCATAATGTTGAGCTCAGCTGGCCAAATCAGCTTATCTTGCGTGATGGCGCCAGGAAAGGACTCCTCTGCTCGAATTCTCCCCTGGGCTCTGGAGACACCTCACTGATAGCTAAAAAGACCAAGGAGTATGCTGTCCGACTCTGGATTCAGCAAAGCTCTGACCAGGTGCTGCTCAGTACCATCAAGACCACGGTCCCTGTAAACAAGAAGGATGTACCTTCTACTTCATAACTAACTTATACTCTCTTTTTACACTGATCACAATACATCACAAACATTGAGTTCAGAGCGTTAGGCCAACTGTCAGCTTCATCTGAAATACTTTATACCAGTATTTACCTCCTTAATGGTTACCACGCCTCTGCACTTCCAGCATTATTTCTTTCTAGTCAATCATCCAGGTGTCAGTGTACTATTTGGCCATTCCATGCCGTTTTACTTCCCTCCGACACCCTCTGTTCAGGCTGGAGCATTATAGGCTTTATCTCCTGTTTGCCACTGAACTACACATATATATATACAGGCATAAATTAACAATTTACATTCAATTTTCATTAAAAGATACTGAATGGTTCAAGCTTACCACAATTCATAGAATAAACACAGATACGTTGATTAGCAATGAATTCTGGCACATTTACTGGCACAAATTCCCATCTGCTTATGTTCCAGGCTTTTATTTAACACAAATATGAGCTGGCTTCAACGCACTGTTGCTTTATCAAGATTATTTGCACTAGTGGTCTCGAACTAACGCTCCTAAGTGAGTATATCAGCGAGTCTGGCCAATCGAGCCACGTTTCGACAAGTGTTTGAAAAAATGTTACCTTCCTACGTCTCCCTAACAACCAAGATAGTATTTATAGCCCGACCAATCGTGGTTAGTCTTTCATTTGTTGCGCTCCAATCAATTTGGAGTTTACATGGTAGGCTATTTCTGTAACGTAAGGTTTTTTTCAAACACGTTATAAAAAAAATTTTATGAGCAGAAATGATTCCATGTTGTCAGGCATCCCCACTATTTTATTTTGGTTATAATTTATTAATTCCTGGACTATTTGCGTAACGTTTTACATATTCTTTGTCAGCAAGCCCTAAGGAACCCAAATATCCAAATTTAAAAGAGCTACGTGGCTGCGTTCAAAATATGCAATTCCTTCTACCTCCTGTTTCGAAGATGTGCTGTCTGGGTACTGTAATGTTTTCAAACGTAAACCCATATAATGTTATCTTTCCTAATAAGCGTTTTTTATGATTTTAAAACCTAACTCTGGGAGGGGTAGTGAATTTATCACTGTCCGTCCGAAAAAGTTAGTGCTTGTAGCCTAACACGCGTGATAGTAGTAATTGTGTATCGCGCGACGCGGGTTGGGGGTGGCATTAATAGCGAGACGCGTGTTTAGTGTTCGGCTTTCTGCCTCTCCCTTCTCGCTATCCTTTAGTCCATCTGTCTTTTGTTTTTGGTAACATAGTGTAGAAAAAGACATGAATGGAATTTAAAATTTAGGTCAACTTGCATATTTCAAGGTTTTTCTTAGAAAGGCAGCACATTTTATTGTGTGTTTGGGAAACGCGTGTATGTTGCAGAAGGCCTTTAATATCAACGTGAAAGCGTTACAATTTGCCGACGAAGTAGAAAACAAGGGGAATTTCGAGTACCTTCTTTGTGACAGCACTGTTATTTACCATTGCTCTTTTCTTTATTAATTTTATTTGTTAGGCTTCATATTTACCTAATAATTTATATATGTGGATTAGAATATTCCACGACACGTCCAAACATGACCAAATTGTCAACGCCACTTAAATGGCTTCCGTCCGCAAACAGTTAAGATAAAAATAATGAAGAGTCACACTCAGTCACCCTCTTATGCTCTTTCTCTCACAATTTCGTGACACCAAATGAAAAGGCGCTAAAGATGGCATAAATCACAAGATCATTGGTTTAACGCTCGTATTAGATGACCAAAAAATTATGTTCATATTTATTGGCGCGGGGCCCCTAAAAGCGCGGGGCCCGTAGCATATGCTACTTTTGCTACTACGTTAATCCGGCTCTGATTGAACCGTGTACTTCCTGTCGTAAATTTATTTTGAGAGAAAGAGTCTTAGAAAATAGTAGTCCGGTTTAGAGTGTAGAATGATGGTGAAAAGCGCAGTGATAGAAATGTAGAGATTAAATAGTTGCTTCACAGAGTGCTGGAGGAGAGTAAAGACAGACTTATTTACGACAAATCGTTTCTCTCAATCTACTCTTCAGGCTCCTACTGGTCAAACAATTATTTGCCAGTTTCCAGACTCACACCTGCTCTCACACCGATTTGGTGCTTCAAACACACAGACGACGTGGATACAACTATCTTAAACAAATAGGGGAACTTTATTGGCTTTGGGTAGTCCAACACCGTAACGATTAAGTTTATGTTTTTTATTAAAGTTAAAAAAACAATCACTACAATAATCATTGGTTTACAGCAAGAATTATCAAAATTACAGAAAAATGCAAATAACAAGGTAGGGAGGGGGTGAAGAAGATTGGTATCGACTAAGCCCGTCCCGCTTATTAGACAAAGATAAACCCAGTCCAAAGATAGATAGTTATCAGGAACATAGGTAAGTTAACCTAACAGTAAAGTTAATTACTCTGAAAAGAGGTGTTACAAAATTAGGTGTAGGTGGTAGAAAAAATCCTGTTCTTCCCAATTGTTTTTCCCTTTACTAAGCAAAAGGAAAGGAGGGGGGTTTTAAAACAGAGTTTATCAAATTATCAACTATCCCACTTAAAGGAACAAATGTAGGGTATACAGAAAAGATATATATTACCAGGTAAGCAAGTTAACAAAATGGTTACACAAAAGATTTAATTTCCTGTCATTCATACACGCGCTAGTAAAGGCCTTCATTCATCTTGCTCTCACTTACCGATTGTGAAAAAATCTGGCACTCCATAGAATAACACAACAGCAGTTACACCTCAAACTAGATGTATGAGTGTTTGTTCAAGTTCCAGCCCCAGATTAGCGGGTAGGCGGTCAGCACATAAAAAGGATCCCGTAATCGCTGGAAAATGAATCTGTAATTGTGTCTCTTTTCTTAATAACAGTTTCTATGGGAGGGCACGGTCTCTGATACCGGGGTGAGGATGGTGTGGTCTATTTGACTTTGCCGCTGATAATAAAATTCTTACGCGTACTGGTACACTTTATCCGTGAGGTATGGTTTAAGTCCAGGGAGAAAACTAGTCACATCACTGTCCAGGAAAATATGTATTCTCTCTCTGTATCAGTAAACTAACAAAAGCTCGGGTCAGTGTTCTTCTTCCCGTTACAATTTAATTTGCTGAATGGTGTGTTAAATTTGTCTTTGGGTGTGCTTTCTTTGCTATAAGTTAGATAGCGGAATTCCAAACATAGAATCGCCTCAAAGATTAAAAATTTACACAGTCTCAACAAGTTCTGAGTCAAGGGAGACTCTACACACTGTTTATGCTTTGCTTTGCTTAGATTGATTTGCTTTATTACTTTCTTAATGCTGGGATCGCACAGGTTACGATCACTCTGTATGAAAGAAAAAAAGACATGTAATATACCGAAAAACAAATAACCTTCTAAAGCGCGATGAATTTCCCGTTAAGACTATTTATATACGCTCGCGTAGTTAATTATGTATTTAATAAAACACTGCGCGAGTTTTAGTGGTTAAAACACACATCTATAAATATAGGGCTTAACTAAATTTATTAATTATAAATTCCTTCGCGACTTTAAAAGTTAATTTAAGCATTTAACATCTATTATCTTTTGGAAATAATATAGCAGGTATATCATTACATTTACAACTGGAACTATTGATATGGTTTAATTTAATAGATTTAAATTAACACAAAATCCAGTGAAATAGAATGAATGAACTAGACCACTGATCACTTTACACAATATATATTTTTCCGTTTTGCACAGAAATAGAATTCACTGCAAATATGTATAAAAATCCATGGGATAATCTAGCAAGATTTCACATATAGCTAGTGCTTCTGTTAAGTTCTGGCCAGCGAGTGATAAAGTGTATTTCTATGTGGTCTGTATATATCTAGAATGAAATGAAAGATGAGTGGGACATGAGAAACTTGACACCTTTTTAGATCTCAGAAGACATTTGGGGATCTGACCGCCAGACTAAAGAGAGAAGCCGCTCCTGGCCTCTCGTATCTTCGCTCGCTGCTTGCGTCGGCTTTCCCCGTTCGCTCTCACTGCGATCGGTTCCGTGTTTAACACCGAGATGCGAAATCGTTTCAGGGACCACTACTGTCTTTGATCGTGGCGCTAGCTTTCCTGAGATCCCCCCAGTCCGTTTCTTTGATCGTGGTCGCTGCTATCTGGCGCCGCCCCTTCTGGGCCAAGTTAATGAAAATACTGCATATGATTGCTCAAGAGATGACCATGGGCGTGATTTAATCTCTCCTTAAACCAATGCGATGATCAGAATGAACGGTAGATAAGCTGTCCACATATCAATCAGCAAGCGTGTTGCCAATCTGCGTGGAAAGGTTGCATAGCTAATGAGTCCAGGTGAAAAGAAAAATCCCGTTTGACGAAAGGTTACAATGTTTCGGGGGCACTGATGTTATCCAAGGGGTCGTTACGAAGAGTCGTATCATGTCATTCAGGTAGGCTGCGTTCGTCTGTCACACTTCCCTGGTGTTTCTGAAAGAAAGAGCAGGTTTACTGCACCCTCATGCAGTTGTCGTACAAGTCGCCTATTATAAGGTTGTACATTTTGACGATATTGTGTACGTCCTTCTACATTCTTCGTTCTCTCCTGCATTACCGATTTCTTTCTTTTTTTTCACACTCATCGTCCTATTATTTGACATATTCTATGCACCTACATTCTTGCCTAGTCACTCCCAGACTTGTTTACGTTTCACCATGTGATTCGTAGTATTACAAGGCTAATTAGACAGGTCAGCGAGTAATACATTTATGACTTAAGTCGTCTAGCCACCTTTGATAGAGACGGTCATTGTTGACACAAGGTGGCTTCGCACGATCGAGGGAAAGAAAGCCAGATCGTCAGTCTGGGACACCCTCTGGGAGATGTACATAAACACATTTGATAATATGTAATCGCTTCCGTCTGGGGAGATTATCTTGGGAAAGGTATTAGCCAGGAAATAAGTTCACCGATGTGTTTGTGAGTTTGCACAAACGCAATGGGAAGTATTACTGCCATATTTGAAAGAGGTCACGAGTTTAAATTTTAAAATTGATATTTTAAATCATGCGGGGGATAGTAATGATTTAACACCTCGACCCACATTGTTCTAAAGAGACAGGATTGGTCTAAATCGAGAGCCTAACATAAACTTTAGCCCTCATTGGCAAGTTTGTCTAAAATACCATCTGGGACGTGGACTGAGAAAGGGAAATATAATCTAGCGAAGTCGGAGACCAAATCAGACAGCCTTTTCAACAAACGTCAAGTAACAACTCCCATTAGCCAGAGAAAAGGACCGGACAATGTATTCCAAAATTAAAAGTGACAGATCGAAGTATTTCGCGTCTTTATAACTTAAAAGAGAACCCGCGATTTTAAATACAAAGACTGGAAGCTTAAGGAATCAGAAACAAAAGTCATAAGAGGGATTCTGACATTACCCCGGACAGAATGTTCGAAGGATCAAATCAACGTTGCGGTGTCCAGTCTACTGTGCCAGGAGATTGTATATCACAGTTGGGTTCGTGGTACGAGACAACATTACTGTTCGTGGTACGAAGTTACACTTACAAGAGACCAGTCTGAAGTAAGAGTCTTCGCCACTAACGTGTGATTCAAAAGCTGGGGTCGACACCAACTACCTACAGTGGACACATTTTGAAGACACCCACCATGATATTAGGAGTGAAGTTCATCTAGACGCCTCTACAGAAGAGTCCTCATTACAAAAGACCTGACAACGACATATTTGCAGTACTCTGCCAGTTAAGTTTTTTTGTAACAGGCGCGTGCAACAGACAATAATGATCAGTCTCTAATTAAGTCTCAGTGAAGAAAATTTTAAAAAACCTCTAAAGTCATTTTCAGCCAAATTTATTTAAATTTGTTAAAGACTAATTGATTATTAAATTTGTTATATGTTATTTTACAAATCCATAGTTGACTCGGTTCTTATAGATAAGAGAGCGCATGTATGATCTAAAATCTTTAATACATATACAAATAGTTACAGCCATAGAGCCAATAATACGTATAACAGGAATTTACTTACTTACTTAGTCGTTCCCCTTCTACCGTGAGGTGTAGAGGTTTGGAAGAGAGAGCGCCAGACTATCCTATCGGCTGTCTTCCTCCTGGCCTGGTTCCATTCTAGTCCTCGGTCCTTCAAAGATAGTCTAATGTTGTCCTCCCAGCGGACTCTGGGTCGTCCTGGGGGTCTGGATCCTTGGCTCTTTGTTTCCCATGCTTGTCGTGGTAGTCGATCTTCTCCCATTCTGCAGACATGGCCAAACCATCTTAGTTGGGACTGTTCTACTTGGGTCTGCAGGGGGTGGGATTTAAGGCCTTGACGTATCGTCTGGTTGCGTACCATGTCTCTTCTTGTTACTTCAACCACCTTCCTCAGATACCTCATTTCTGAGGTTTGGATCTGGCTTTTGTGGGTTGTAGTCATTGCCCATGACTCGCATCCATATGTCAAGACTGGGACATAGGTGGAGCGGTATACAGCCATCTTCGTTTTCTTACCAACCTCTCTCTTGCTGAGGAATCCTCGATTTATGGCCTGAAAAAGTCTCCCAGCTGCTGCTTTTCGAGTGGCCAACTCTTTTTTGATGCCTCCCTTTCGGTCAATAATAGCTCCGAGATATTTAAAGTGGTCTACCTGCTCCAGGACCTGTTCTCCCAGCTTAATCTGATGTCCTCTTTCTTCTCGTGATATCACCATGGATTTTGTTTTAGAGCTGCTTATGACCATCCCTCTCTTCTCCAGCTCTTCCTTCCAGACTTGCAGGTTGAATTGGAGATGTGCCTCTGATTTAGCAATCAGGGCAACATCATCAGCAAATGCCAGCTCCGAAATACAGACCTGTCTCATCTTCCAGTACCCCACTGAATACTTTCTTGTTCTCTCCTTACATGCCTTAATGACATCGTCCATGAGGAGTATGAAAAGGTAAGGTGACAGGATACCACCTTGTCTTACACCAGTGGTGGTCCTGAACTCTTCTGACTTATGGTTTGTTGTCCTCACATAATTTCTGCAAGACTTGTAGAAGCTCTGTATAGCATGAATCAGAGGTGCTGGAATGTTCTTCCTTGCCAAACAATCCCAAAGTTTGCTCCAGGGGACCCTGTCAAACGCCTTTTCCAGATCTATGAAACAAAGATGGATCTCACTCTTATACTCAAGGGCCTTTTCACTCAGCTGTCTGAGTGTGAAGATTAGGTCTTGAGTACTTCGGTTCGCTCGGAATCCGCACTGGACCTCATCCAGTTGTGGCTCAGCTAGGCGTCGGAGTCTCTGCTCTAGGATTCTAGAGTAGATTTTACCAGGGACACTGAGAAAGGATATGCCTCTATGGTTTCCACACTGTCGATTGTCACCCCTTTTGAAAATTGGTGTTATGATGGCAATCTCCCAATCCTTTGGTATGGTCTTGTTGTACCACGCTGCCTGTAGAACCCTTAAGAGTAATAGGTCGCCTGATGCTCCCATGTACTTAACCATTTCTGGTGTTATACCATCATGCCCTGCTGCTTTGCCCATCTTGATTTTCTCCAGTGCTGCCTTCAGTTCTTCCATCTTTATGTCATCTTCACCATCATTGGTTTTCTCTTCTGTGCTAGTGGTTATCATTTCTGATGCTTCACCATGCTCACCATCCAGGAGTTCTGAGAAATATTCTTTCCATCTTTCCATTACTTCCTTCGGGGCAGTAAGCAATTTGCCTTGCTTGTCCTTTATAAATTTGAGAGGGCATTGTTTTTCCTTTCTCATGTTCTTTAGGGTCTTATAGAACACTTTCTGGTTTTCTTGTGCATCTTTTTCTAGCTTTTCTCCAAATTCTTCCCAGGACTTCTGTTTTGCTGCTAGCACCTTGTTCTTTGCTTCTGTTCTGAGTGTCACATATTCTCTATATTTTTCCATCTGTCCTGTTGTGTTTTTCGCTCTTAAGTATTGTTTCCATGCCATTTTCTTCTCTCTTATTTTCTCTTTGACTTCCTCTGTCCACCAAGATGTCTTCTTTCTCTTGTTCCCAAGTCGGACTTCACCGCATGTTTCTGCTGCAGCTGTCTTTATGATATCCTTGAATTTATTCCAGAGGGTTTCCAAGTCATCAGGTCGTTCTTCTGTATAACAGGAATTTTGCTGGATTAAACCAGCTGGGGGCTCGAACAAGCCATACTATTGCTTAAAACTTCACAAAAGGTGTCGGATCAGATATAAATTAATAGTGCTCTGCCCTATGCAGCATTGTTCTTGACTTCTGAATTATCTTGTGAAAATGCCCTTGAGATAGACGCATCATTATCCTTCTATCTACAACTCTGCTAAGAGTAATCTTGTGCGAAGGTAGACACCTTTGACGACTTGTGAATACGCCCTTGAGATAGACGCAACATTATCCTTCTATCTACAACTCTGCTAAGAGTAATCTTGTGCGAAGGTAGACACATTTGACGACCCATTTTAGATACTCTTGAGTTTTAGCCACTGGTGGACCACTACTGCAGAGCAAAGGGAAGACAAATCCCGTGACACATACATAAACCACCGCTTCAAGAGCTTGTGAATACTTGATGCAGGTTCCCTGCAAGGAGACTAGCTACAGTGGTGGCTCTACGTCTGTAAGGAGCAGAAAGGAAGGTGATTATGTTAAATACCGTGCATTTACAAGCGTATATGAAAGTCTTATTTTCGGTTTGTTAACCCCTGCTATATCTTATCTACCTGTAGACAGGAATGACGAGAGTTAACGTCTGACGTCATGCACATCATCCTTGCTATTTGTAAAGTGATTACGTTAACACTGCTTATTGCGTGCTGTTAGTTACAATGTATCCATTCGTTTATCTTCATGTCCCATTTCGCTCCCTGTGGAGCACGGAGCCACCACCAAACTGTGTGCTGTCATTAGGAAAATGACTATTACCCCTACGGTGTAGATACGTCACAGGTACATGCTTTTCTCCAGGTCGTTTCCAGTCGTTCTATCAACGATTATGCCTTACCTACCTCCACGGTGGTCCCTGCATGGACAAAGAAATAAGAGACTGCTCCCTCGAGAATATCGTAAAATGTTACTAAAATGAGATTGCGTAAGAGGCTAGCAACCCCATCACATAAAATAAATTGCTGCCGACACTGCTGCTGCACGAGCACATGAATTCTTCGACGCAGGCTTCCTGCAAGAGGAACAACTGAATTGGTGGCTTGATAAGGGGCGAAAAACAGGAAATATGGACCATGATTCAATGAAAATCAGTATGTTATTTTATTAGTATTTTTCAACGTGGAGGGTACCTGGCCTCAAATATATACTTGCCATTTTGCAGCCAGACCAGGGTTGCCCTCTCTAGAGTAAATTCTCCACGTGATGGTCTATGTCAATGAAATGTAAATATGGCTGAAGGAAATGGTACGAGTTAATGCACACATTCACATTTAAATGTAAGCGTAGAAGATAGATAGATAGATAGATAGATAGATAGATAGATAGATAGATAGATAGATAGATAGATAGATAGATAGATAGATAGATAGATAGATAGATAGATAGATAGATAGATAGATAGATAGATAGATAGATAGATGGGTGGGTGGGTGGGTGGGTGGATGGATGGATAGATAAGATAGATAGATAGATAGATAGATAGATAGATAGATAGATAGATAGATAGATAGATAGATAGATAGATAGATAGATAGATAGATAGATAGATAGATAGATAGATAGATAGATAGATAGATAGATAGATAGATAGATAGATAGGTAAGTATGTAGGCAGGTAGGTAGGTAGTTAGACAGATAGACAGACATACAGACACAGAGAGAGAGATAGAGAGAGATATAGAGAGAGATAGAGAGAGAGATAGCGAGATAGAGAGAGATAGATAGATATATAGAGAGAGATAGAGAGACATAGAGAGATAGAGAGAGATAGAAAGAGAGATATAAAGAGAGATATATAGAGAGATAGATAGATAGATGCTTGCCTTTGTATTTTGTATGATGAGAACACCTTCATAATTGTTGTGAACTGTTACGTTCCTATTTACTTTCTGCTTTGGAATTGGCTACATTTATTTTAGACCGTTCAAGAATGCAAAATAGAGAGAGAGAGAGAGAGAGAGAGAGAGAGAGAGAGAGAGAGAGAGAGAGAGAGAGAGAGAGAGAGAGAGAGAGAGAGAGAGAGAGAGAGAGAGAGAGACAGACAGACAGACAGACAGACAGACAGACAGACAGACAGACAGACAGACAGACAGACAGACAGACAGACAGACAGAACATATAACAAATACCATAGATGTGTCATTCATCGTTTTGTTTGTCCCTCCCTATGCAGCATTGAACCACAGCTTCGGCTGACCCTCTTGCAGGAAGCCAGCCCTTCCTCCCTCTCGTTCTTTTCTTTCAATGGATTGTTGTAAGAGGTAAACGTCTCTACTTGATGAGGTAGAATGACCGGTTCTCTGTCTCTCTACCGTTGCCTTTCCTTACTCATAAGCAAAGTCAGGTACCAAAGCCGGGTAAACTGCAAGCCTGTAACTTAGCCCCCAGAAGCTTCTTCTTCTTCTTCTTCTTCTTCTTACTCGTTACCTCTTCTACCGTAGGGTGTAGGGGTTATCGGGTGAACATGCAGTCATTTGTTAAGACAAACAGGTGATCGAAGCTCTTTAAGTCCCTTACCATCCCGCGATCGTGGATTCCGTAGCAATGTGTTTTACATGTTAAAGTTGCCAACTCCATGCATAACTTCATGTTAGTAGCCTCTTACGACATGCTTAAATGAGTAGTCCTATTCTTTCTTTACGGTTGTGGAGTCGGCCACAAAATTTTCACTCCGGACATTTTAGAAGTTCAACTCCGGCTACAGTTTGGTTTTTTTAACTTGTGATATATAACATAAAATTATGCACATATGGAATTATATTTATCAGTATGGTATGTACAACGGGTTTGACATAAGTCTTGGGCCTGACCATGAAGTACATGTCACAGAGAGCTGAAATTTTGTATAGTGTTTATTCCTTTTCAATATAGCCACCGTCTGAATTGACACACTTCTGCCATCTCTGCTTGACCTTGAAAAGACCTTGGGAGTAGAACACCCTATTTTTCAAACTAAAGCAGTCATCACTGCCAGTATAACCTCTTCATCGCTGTCAAAATGATTTCCTTTTAGCTGGTTTTTAAGATTTGGGAATAGAAAAAAGTCTGATGGAGCCAAATCTGGAGAATATGGTGGGTGTGGAAGAATTTCAATATTCAAATCGTTGGCTGCTAGCTACACAAGCCTTGCTTTGTGAGAGGGCGCGTTGTCTTGAAGCAAAGGAAGATGTTGAGTGCGCATTATCCCTCGTTTCCTGGTCACAACCTTTCTTAGTTTGGTGAGAAGATCTGCACAGTACTGTCCATTAACTTTGTTGCCACGAGGCAGATAATCTTTCAAAAGGACACCTTTGCCGTCCCAAAAAACAGTCAGCATCACTTTCCCTGCAGATTTCTGTGCTCTCGGCTTGACAGGTGTTGGGGAGCCCGGGGTTTTCCATTGCATGCTGGCAATTTTGGATTCGGGGTCATAATGGTGTACCCAAGTCTCATCTACTGTCACCATTGTCTCCAAAAAGTTTTTTGACTGACACTTTTTGAGCAACTGTTGACAGCAATTTACCCTCGTTTGCTTCTGTTCACGTGTCAACAGTCGCGGAACCCAGCGTGCACACACTTTTCTCATGTTCAGTCTGTTGTGTAAAATTCTGTAAACTGTTCTTTCATTTAGTTTTACTCTACTAGCTATCTCCACAATTGTCATTTTTCGATCCTGGTCAATGATTTACTTCACTCTTGTTGCATTTTCATCGTTGCACTCTTAGGCTGGTCTACCAGATCTTGGCAGATCAGCAACATTTGAGCGGCCGCACTTAAACTGTTGATACCAGTTTTTTACCTAAGTATATGAAGGACAAAAATCACGAAACACTGGTTCCATCTCCCTGTGTATTTCTGTAGGTGTTTTTCCCTGAAACATCAGAAATTTTATCACAGCTCTGGCCTCCTTCTTTTCCATTGTTTTGTCAAATCTTTGGAGCAGCAGATCCGGTCAATAGGTTACATTGCGCCGTGCACCGTAGCGGGAAAACCCATTGAAGAAACAAACGCGTACTTCACACATTCAGTGCAAATATGATGAACTTTAAATGTGCCAAGTTTCATCTTCCTCCTGTGACTCCTTCATGGTCAGGCCCAAGACTTATGTCAATCCCCTTGTATGTGTGTGACGTATAATGGAAAAAGAGCCTACAGTAATCTGACCGTCTTTGCAACCTCTATGATTTGCTAAGCTAAAACCATGCATTTACTGCCTGTCTTTACTCACACAAGCTTACTTTTTCATCCCCGCCTCTTCTCTTTGAACACAAACAAACGATGTGTTTACAAACTTTCGTGACCTGCCCGTCATAACAGGTAGCGAATCAGGTTTGTTTACCTCGTCTTCTCACGCGAGCTTATCTGTCAATCATACGATACCTGACAGACCGCACGTGAAAAACACATAATCTTTTTGAAATCTACGAAGAGAAATCCAAATTTCCCCGAGTACGCTTTGATATCTTGTAGCGGGCAAAAACCTTCGAGGACCCCGTTGACACGTAAAAAGTCCTGTGATGTCGGTCAGCAACGCTCGAAAATCCGACCTGTAAGCCTTTATCTTGTAACTCTGTTTCTGATTCTCCGTTACACACACTAGCGCGAAAATTAACAACATCTATAGATCAGAGAAATATAATGATATATAAACTGTGTTTTCCTAAACCTGCCATCAGTGTCACTCAGAATTTTTGAATACTCTAAGCACGCAGTTCTAGAACCTTTTTGTTAAATGTATTATTAGCAGTTCGTGGGGATTTTTCATTCTGATTTCTGGTAATAGAAATTAGTGCTTACGTTTTTAAAAGTGTTAGCTTTTACCCATTAAAAATGTTAGCTTTTACAATTATAATTCCCTTAGATTTTCTAGCTGTTAAAACTAGTGAAATAAAATAACGCGTAGCTATTTCATACCAAGTGTTCAGTTATAATATTAATTTTCACCACATGCTTTCTCACACAAGAAGAGACGGTTTTAGCTGACGGGTTTTAATGCTAGACGCGACTGATAGTGACAGACAAGAATTCTCGCTTTATTACATTGTGCGTATTTATTATAAGTGCCTATTATTTAATATCATACGACTAAACTATCAGACGCCGACCAAATTAATAGCTACTTAACGACCGGCGATAGTTTGTGATAATTGACACTGTACGCTGATCGTTAACCGCGAGCAGGGGGGAGAGTCGCATAACTCAATCCAACCTACACTCGCTAAGCGACGCGCGATAGGGTAGGCTAAAGAAAACATCTGGGACGCTTAACTTTAATCAGGACTGACGGAGTGGATAAGAGATCGTCTTTTCCCCGTCTGTGTGCATATATATATCTATATAGAATAGTAGCATTTTTCCATAAATGTTTTTCTTATATTCCTAGCAGACCTGATCAAGAGCGTCCAGCGGTCGTTTCTTTTGCTTGTTTTTTGGTCTGTGAAACTTTACTTTGTTAGTTACCTGTGCCTCAAATTGGTTTGAGCGGTACCGATCTTCATTATAAGCGTGTACCCGCCAAAGATACATGAGAACAGTTCTGACACTAAAAGTAATTTAACTGGACATACCAAACCCAGCAATATTTTTTCAATTTTTTATCAGCCCACTGGGGTGTACAACAATAACATTTATTCCCGACTTCTGACAGTCGTATTCAGGCGAAGCATCCAGAGATTTACGCTGTTCAGAATCGGTGCTCTAACATAGAGTCAGCCGATAGGATTATCATCATTTATCATTGTAACATTTTTTGCAACCAGACGTATTCCAATACTGGAAGTATTTGCCCCTTTTTAATTGTGAACCACAAGAGCACGTTCCTACATCGACTATTCACAGTAACATTTGTTAACTAGAAAAACTACCAGATTTGGCGTTCACCTCAAAAGTTGTTGTTAGAGGATGAACTGGGGCCAATGTGGGAATTGAACTGGATAGTTGTACGCTGAGGAATATCTCCTAGGAGGTAAGAGTGAGAGAGTGGCCACTTTTTGCAAGAGAGAGAGTGAATATTTTTCTTTGTTACAGAGATTTTACCAACTCTGGATTTGCCTAATTTGTTTACTTTACTGTACCTATAGAGTAAGATTTTGTTTACTCTACTGTCTACTCTGTAGTGCTAACCTTCAACCTTTGGGTTATTAACTTTGGGTTCTTTTCTCCATAAAGGGAGGGCGCATCTATTTTTGTTATTTTTCAAATGTATGTAAATCTGATTTGTTTGATCTTTCTTTAGATAATTGGCTTTGTCAAGTTTAATGGTAACAAACAACAAAGAAACTTGTGTGTTGGTCAGACCCATACCCAATTAACCGTAGTTTTTCACGTTTGTGTGTCTTGTTGTCACATAGCTGTGTGTGTCTGTGGTTAAACTTATATTTATATGTATGAGGAGGGCAAGGTTGTCTTGTACTAAATTACAGTCGTATAGATTCGCTGGAATAGAGAAACTTACTCATTCCAGAGACATATCTTTTCCTTAAGCTACCACCTGTGGAATCTATTTCTCTACACATTCTCTCACGTACCTATCACCATCCACTCTACTCAGACGGGCGAAAAATAACTCACAACCTATCTGTACGACAGTGTGAATAAATGAATACGTAGCTTTCGTAGACTACATTTTAAACTATTCATTCACTCATACAGTAATATAAAATAACAAATTATCCACACCTGTACACAAATGACTGCTTTGTCAAACACCATGAATCAAAATAGTTTCATTTTAACAGTGACGGGAAAATTGACAGGGTATATAGCTTATTTTCTTTACTTGTGTGCTTTTTTTAAATGTGCCAACAAATTTCCAGTTGTGATAAAAACTTTATTAATGATCAGAAGCAACTGAAATTTTCCTACACGATAACTATACTTTAACACGAAAGTGGTTTTAGGAGTTCTACTACTTTAAAATGTTATTTCAAAATTTTTTTAAGCGCCTCTTCCCTTGCATGGATCAAACGTTGATCTGCCTTGACGTAAGTCTCGTAAAATTCGGGGTCGGAATCGGGACATTTTTTAACGGACTCCACGACTCTGACTCCACAGCCCTGTCGGGAATTATACGGAGTCACATAGGTACAGACTGTCCTCGAGTTACGACCGTGTTCTGGCTCCGACGATCCCGTCGTAAGCTGAAATAGTCGCAAGTCGCTATATATTACATGAACAATAAAGATGTGTTAACAATTAACATGCTTGAATGCCAAAATGTGCAGGTCTGTTATATTAATGTTCAAACTAATTTTACTCTTTGTTAATAGTGAAATAATGCAAAAATTACAACATATAATTACTGCACTGTATAGTACTTTACTGTTAAAAGAATTAATAAATAATTAAATAAAATTTACGAGCGAACTTCAGGAGTCGAAAATAGTATAATAGAATTAATGGAGTGGCCGTCATAAGTGCGAGTAGTACGTCGCATACAACGTGGGTCAAGGGCAGTGTGTATGATTTGTGCATTTAAAAAAACTCATTTAAAAATTGTTTTTAAACCACGTATTCAAAAGAACAGGTGAAATCGCTGAAACGGTTAGTTAAACAGTAAGATCGATATTTGAGCTCTGGATCTAAATTGAATACTTTAATATTTTCTGCGTATGCGTTCAAGACAAATATTATTAAAGAAAACAGGAATATTTCTAACGAGATCGATATTGAAGTTCTTCTTAAACGTTCACCGATTTTCTGCAAACATTTCCAATGTACACACCGAGTAATGATTAAATAAAGCAGCGATCTATTAATTTTCCGTGCTGCAGAAAGATCGGTAGAAATCGATATTTGATCGTGTTAGTTCACATTTGTAAGTTTAAGCGATCGATGTAAGAAAATGCATATATGGTTGCTGACGTTTGTGTAGAGTTTAACTAGTCTGAATCTATCTCGCGAACCGTCGTTTAACAGGGCAAAAACGTATCCGGGTTTTGTTATCTTAAAAGGTGAAGAATAAGCCAGTTGCTTCAGAGATAAGCTTCCAAATATTCCGACTTCAAGAGCTGTCGTGGCTTTTCTTTCTTTCCCAGTTTTGATGTATTACCTCAATGACGTTTGTGTATTGTTTTCTTTTGATTGATACCACGTGTATCATTTCGACTTTAAGCTCCCCGTGTAGAGTTAGTTCATGCAAATTAAAAATCAGACACGCAGACGTGTCCACGTGCGGAAGATAAGCAAATAGTCAGACATGCAGAAAGAGGAATCGAAGCCACAGCCTTCACCATATCCTTAAAAGAAGAAACTGTGTGGTGATAAGAGAAGCTTGAGACAGAGCGCCGACTTTATAAGAGAAATATATGTGTTTATATGAGAGCTAACGAAGAAGAAAAAGAAGCCCTAAACATTATGTCTAAACCCTTTCATGCCATCAACATACTTCTTATTTCCTCCACCAATGGTTTTTTTCTCTTACATTTTGAATTCTTTCCCTGTTTCTTCCATCCTGAGGTCTCCAAAGCAAAAACTGTCTTGTGATGTTACTGTGCTTTTACTCACAGTTTTGTCCTAGGCCTAATCGTCTGTGGAGTCTTCTCAACAATTTTTTCAACACGGGTATTTGACACTGTCCCCAGTGCTCTTTAATATTTATCTAGAACATATTATGCAGGAGGCTCTCTACGATTATAAATCAACCATATCGATTGGAGGCCGACCTCTGTGCAACCTACGTTTTGCTGATGATATTGATCTGATAGCTGGATCAGAATCAGAACTTCAAGACCTTACCTCTAGACTGGAGAAAGTAACAAGAACGTATGGGATGGAAATTAATATAGAAAAAAGCAAGATATTGGTGAATAGCCATAAGAAACATGTTCCGACCAACATTACGTTAAATGGGCAAACGTTAGAAGAAGTTAACACCTTTAAATATCTCGGGTCCACTATATGCAGTGATGGAAGATCAATTAAAGAAATCAAGACAAGACTTGAGATGGCCTCAGCTGCCATGACAAGGTTGAATGTGATCTGGAAAAGTAACATCAGTTTTCCTGTGAAGATCAAATTATACAAATCACTTGTATTATCTATTCTCTTGAGGATAGAGAGCAGTGGAGGACCCTGTCTGCTGATGCTTCCACCATGGCACCCCTACGACCCATGACCGGTTACGGGCTGAGATGATGATGATTTGACATGTTCTATCCTTCAGCAGAATAAATCAGACACCTTCTTCGTTTTCCCTTGTCCCCTCATGGAGCATAGAGCCACCACTGTAGCTGGTCCCATGCAGGAAGCTTACATCAAAGCTTTCATGAGCTATTTCAGCTGTGGTTTCTTCAGCAATTAGTTTTAAATGATAAGGTGGCAAGTAATATGCATAACTTCATGTCAGTCGCCTTGTACGACATGCTTGAGGGAACAATAGTCCCATTCTTTCTTTGTCTCCTCGGAGATCCCCGGGAATTACTAAAATGTTCTGCACATTGTCCCTGTTTAGTCCTCTGTCTCTCTATGTCTCTATGTCTCTCTCTCTCCCTCTCCCTTTCTTTCACTCTTGTCCCCGTTGAATTAACACACAATTATAAAATAATGACGAAAACGTACTGTGTATAAAGATGGTCTAAGGGAGTTATAGAGGTCACGTGGGGTAGTGACGAGGATCCCTTATATAAGGATGTGCCCGAGCGACAACAACAGCAACAGTTAGGGTTCTCGAGTTGCAACTGTGCTTGCAGTAAGTGACCAGACAGGTATTGGTACTCAGTTAGTCGAGACGCGTGACTGTGAAACTACGCCACCTTCGGTGGTGTTCAGATGCGACATAGAGACACCATTAACGACATGATCCAAATTATATCAAGAGACTCACCGACGATCCATTGGTATGTAACAAAGAATGTAACTCTCTAGAATCGACAAGAGTAGAAGACAAGAATGTTGTGTCGAAACACCCCCCCTTTCCGGTTCTTGAAAACTAGAACTAATTCGCGATTTTTAAGATCATATTCGTGATCAGCATGTCCAAATTAGTTAAAAATAGCTACTTTTGTCTCGGATACATTTTGGCTGTTGTCCAGTGTAATATGTTCAAGTGAAATCACAAGACGATCTTGACAAAGCTTTAAAAATGCTATGACAAATCACAAACTAATTTACTAACAAATAATCCAGTTGCTAGAAAATTAGTAACTCTGAACAAAGCTCTGAGAAATTAACTATTTTCTCATAAGTACAGTTTCTTTATAAAAGATGTATGAGTAAAACAAGAGCTGCGGAGTCGGACAAGATTTTTCCTACTCTGACTCCAGTAATGTATAACAACTGGAGTCATACTGGGACTCCGTTAATTATTAATCGAATCATGTATGATCACATCTTTGATATGTGCACAGTGACTAACTAAAATCATAGTACCCATACTTTTGGTGGCTGTATCAAGAAACACTTGGTTGCGTTAGCAGTGCAAGCAAATTTACTTATGACATTAACAAATTCAAATCTGCCCGCGTGACCTATAGCCGATTTACTGAAATAGATCTGAATGATGTCTTTACGTTTGAATTGGAAATGCCAATATTTTGGCTTTTGAGAAAAGCAAAGAACATATCGGCCACGTGAAAGATAGGTGGAAAAGGAGGTCAATGGTGAGCTCAAACGATGTAGCTTCAAGAATAAGGAAGCAAGTCTAATCTAATTCTAATCTATATTTTTGAACGTCTGTCGATTTCTTCCCTACAGAAGCAGGGGGACGCAACAATGTTTTTAGTAATGAAATCTAGACATTAGTTGCATTGTATCCCTTAACATTAATCTATATTAGTGCACTTCCCATTAAAACAAAAAAGGATTCAATAAGATCAGGAGTCGCAGTTTTGTTGTTAACAGAAAGAGGATATGATTGGAGCAGATGTGCTGGAGGTGAGATGTATAGTTCTATAGAGGTACAATTGAGGACATGACTGGAGTAAATGTGCTGGAAGCAAGAGAGACAATGGGGGACATTATTGGAGTGGATGTGCTAGGGGTAAGAGGTATGATGGAGGACATGATTGGAGTGAATGTGCTGGAGGTGAGAGGTACAATGGAGGGCATGATTAGAGTATATGTGCTGGAGGTGAGAGATATGGTGGAAGACATAATTAGAGTATATGTGCTGGATGTTAGAGGTATGCTGGAGGATATGATTGGAGTAGAACGTGCTGGAGGTGAGAGGTATGGTGGAGGACATGATTGGATTAGATATGCCTTTAGAGGTACAATGCAGAACATGAGTAGATATGCTGGAGGTGAGATGTATAGTTGCCATTGGGTTCATCCAAGAATCAACTGTGGTCCTAGTTGATCAGGTAATAATGGTGGCTCAGATGTACTGCAACCAGGTGATATATTAAAAGTTAAATTATTTTTTTTTACTCGGGCAACGCCGGGTACATCCGCTACTGCTCTATATGAAGCGAAAAGGGGATGATGATGGTGAATTCTTTAGAATATTGTGACTTCGAAAAGGATTTGGATAAACAGGAAAGACGTCGGCGAGTCATCTGCGATTTATAATTGTAATGAAGCATTACACAAGACAGAGTTTTTGGAAGATTGGGAAGCGATGGTAGGCTAATTGCTGCCCACGCGACATTCAGGCAGCTTATAGAGTCACCAACACCTGAAGCTAGTGTAGAGCGACTGATTTCGGCTTTACAGTCACTGTAAATGGTCTGTGTTAGGTTATGAATTACGATTTGTTTGCAGCAACAACTTTTTACAGAATGAACTATTAAAATAAGAATGACTGAATTATTCTAGTTTCAGTTACATTACATCATTTCTAGTTTCAGTTACATTACATCATTTCTAGTTCCAGTTACATTACATCATTTCTAGTTCCAGTTACATTACATCATTTCTAGTTCCAGTTACATTACATCATTTCTAGTTCCAGTTACATTACATCATTTCTAGTTCCAGTTACATTACTGTTGCTGAGTTATTTGCCGGTTGAAGATCATGCACTGAGTATGGTTACTTTAGTGATCTCTTGTTAATCGTGCTTTGTTTAGTATTACGCGAATTAGGGTGAAGGTGTTCATACAACTCAGTAGCATGGTATGAAGAAGTAGTTCATGTAACTTGAACTCAGCAACATTAATGAAGTAATTAATGCCTTTAGATTGAGTCCGTAATATTTAATCACATGTACACATAGGATGATCATTTCAAATAGGAACAGAACATAAGTCCTTATAAGTCATGCATAAATTAATCAATAACGTAGACTGCTGGTTTACGTGTCAATGTCCGTTTAAGGATACAATGCAGTATTGTCGTCAGAACATCACAGCTATATGCACGCGCAGCTAGACATGGCTACCTGCCGACAGTGAGACTGCGAGTCTGAATATTTCATACGAATTTGACGATTATTCTCCTCCTTCTGAGGATTCTAGTTAAATACTAACCTCCATAAATTTTCCTCTCATATAGAGTTCTAGGACTGACCCTGGTCCATCAAAAATGCACATATAAATGGCTATATCATGCCATTGAATTGGAAGGTTAGAAAAACGCAGCTATTCAGCTTGGCGGTCAAGTAACAAAGGGTAGCGTCTCCTAGTTACCGACTGTGTCCTAAACAACGCTAGACACGTCATAATCGATCGTGTATGGAGCGTTCAATAATTGAAACATCTATCGCAATATATTAAATGTCTTAACCTTTACGATTGCACGTCTGCTAACCTTTAGCAGACGGCGTTAATAGCATATACCGTAACAATTCCCTGTACACCGGGGGAAAAAAAATCGATAGATTTTTTTTTCAAGATCTATCCGACTTAACAATTTTTCAAAAAAAAAAATTTAACACAATCGTGACATATGGCCGACGATGTTCTGAGTAGAACCGTGTCGCGGTCATGTCAACTAACTATTTGTCATAGTCATCTAACATTAATCATATTATATATCAATATTATACATATTATTATATCAACTAAATAAAATGTCCAATGTTAATAGTGAATGATAGAATTAAATTAAAGTAAGGTCTGTCGTATTAGTATGTCATATAGGAATTAATTTGACTAATTAAAATTAAATTAATTAATTAAACTAAGAGTTAAATTATTAAGGTTCTAATGTAACGCGATGTTATGAGAGAAGAAAAGACAAAATAAGTGAGAAGAAATAGAAAGAAATTCGAATATAAGTTTAACTTACTTGGGTGTGTTAAGTGTTAGTGAATAATAACTATCTAATTTAACTAACTAAATAATGTATAGGTACATTAAAAAAAAATATTAATCTAATACTTGTGTGAGATTTATTTTCTCTTTTCATAATTTCTTCTTTTTATATTTCGTTCTCTTTTTTTTTGTTCTTTCATTTCATTTTTTTCTCACATTTCATTTTATTGATAATAATTCAATTAAGAAGTTAAGTTAACTAATTAATTAGTATAGGATATGATGATCCATCCGTAGTCTTGATCCTGATGAATTCTTTTAGGCAAAAATGTTCAAACGTTTACGTTGGAAAGAAATGTCATTTATCCCAGCATCCAAGAATTAAGTGCACATAGGATAATAAGTTCGACTTGTCGTCAGATATTGTTCCATGATTGTTCAACGAATATTCATATATCGTGTATGGACGTTAGACGAAGTTTCAATGTCAATATGTATACCTTGATTGTCTTTAGTTCAATTCTGTGATGCATATAGTGTTTATAAAGTTTAAATTGAAGGCAAGGTTAGTTCCCTTATAGTTGATATGTTTTAGGAATGTTAATGTTGATTATTCGTCGTCAATAGGATTACGTGACAACGCATCCGCCACAATGTTTTCAGTGCCAGGAATATGTTCAATGGAGAATTCAAATGGCTGTAGGATGATTGCATATCTGGCGAGTTTTTGGCTCTTATGGTTAGATCGACGCAAAGATGCTACAGCACGTTGGTCCGTCTGTATGGTGAAGGGAGCACCAAGCAAGAACTTTTCAAGTTTAGTTATTGCCCATATCACTGATAAAAGTTCCTTGTCCACTGTGGAATACTTTGTTTCTGCCGGCTTTAGCTTTCTTGAAATATATAAGGTAGGATGTAGAATGCCATCATGGTTCTGGAGCAGGCATGCACCAATGCCGTAGTTACTAGCATCTGTTCGTAAGAAAAATCTTTTGGAAGCATCGGGAAGTCTTAAAATTGGTTCATGCGAGAACAAATTTATAATTTTGTTGAAAGTTTCATTGCATGTACCAGTCCATGTCACCTTCACCGGCATGTCTTTCTTTAACAATGAAGACAATACAGCCGTGATGGATGACAAGTTTGGTATGAATCTACTGTAATATTGAACAAGTCCTAACAAACTCCTGACCTGTTTCTTCGTCTGAGGAACTGCTATGTTTAGAATTTTGGAGACTGTACTAGGTAACGTTCGGATATATCCCGATCCAATGATATGTCCCAAAAAGGTTATCTCATTACACGCGATTTGCACCTTTGTAGGTTTAGCAGTTAGATGATAATTCCTTAGAGTGTCGAAAACATATCTAAGTCCCGAAACATGTTCCTCAAACGACGAACTAAACAAGCATATGTCGTCAATATATGTAATAACGTCTGGTCTACCTGATAAAATTTGTCGCATCAGGCGAATGAAGGTAGCTGGCGCATTAACAAGCCCAAAAGGCATCACATTCCACTGGTATAGACCTTGTGGAGTGGAAAATGCGGTGTAGTACTTAGCCTTTTCGGTCAGTGGTATCTGCCAATAACCTTTAGTTAAGTCTATCTTACTAAATATAGTTGCGTTGGATAGACGTGGCAGTAAGTCGTCGATAAGTGGATGTGGTTCGCTGTCAACTATAGTCTTAGCATTTAATTTTCTATAATCAACACATAGTCTGATGTTATTGTCCTTCTTCCGGACAATCACTAATGGAGAAGAGAATGGCGAATTACTAGTCTCAATGATTCCCAGAGACAACATCTGTTCAAGTTCCTTAGTAGTTTTAGCAAGGAAATGTAAAGGAACCGAATAGGGATGTACACGAATAGGTGTATCATCATTGAGAGTAATGTCATGACTGATAGCCGATGTGCGACCCGGGACGTCGGTCAATACATCTGGATAAGATTGTAATAGATTAGCAATCTGTAGACGCTGTTGCGGTGTAACCGTTGAAGAGATGGTTACATCCCGCCAAGATTCAGTAGGTTGAACTACTGGTACCGGTAACGGTAACTGTACCTCAGGAAAAGAAGATTCTTCTTCCTGGATGACAGATAAGTTAGAATAATAACAAGTAGATACTGTGTTGTCATCTAGTTCATGAAAAATTGACTGTAAGTGTTCAGGACGTGTATGAAATTGCTTGAGCATGTTAATATGAAATATCTTTTTGTGTCCCTTGATATCTAAGACGTATAAGAATAAATGACCAATAAGGAAAAGAAATGATGACTGACTAGAGCTGAGTCATCAAGAAATAAGACAAAAGGGTGAGCGTACACCATTATCTGCGTGGCGCAGAATCAGGTACTAATTGTAACTTTAGATAACGGTGATGAAAATAAACACCATTATCACGCTCGATTACCCAACGAGCGTCTCGATTGTTACGAAATGTAACCATCGCCTGTCTATTCTGCCCATTGCATGATGGCAGAAGACGAACAAACTTAACGTTTGCTGTATAATCAAAAAAAATTCTAAGTGCCTGCCAGGTAGTATCCTGCGGCAGATTTCGCACTAACACTGTGCGAGAATACGCACTTTTCCCAATATATGTAGTATCATTGTCACGAAATAGTGGACAATGATGATATGTATTCTTTGTCAAAGAATTAACCTTCCCTTTCAACACCGACATTGTCTTTCTGTTGGATGTCGTATCATCCTGACTGGACTGAGGATGATACCTATCATCACCAAAGGTATTAAGTTTCCTACATGTCGTAGACATGTCTTTGCTGGGCAAAGTAAAAACTTTTTCATCATAATTATTTGTGTTAACTTTATGTTTCCTTTTAAGTCCAGCATTATTATTTAACCTATTATTCTTCCTCATAATGTTTTTGTCAATGTTGACAACGTCAACAGTTTTATTAGGATCAGTTATATCCTTAGTATGTTGTCCAATAGATCTATCATCTTCATCAATTTCCAGGATAGTACTGAGAGTGAAGTTGGAAACTGCTGTGCCACATGTATTTATGTTGTTGGCACGAAGTGTAGCCATATCAACAACAGCGTTAGCGTTGCTAAAAGAATGCAAATTTTTTTTCTCCCAATCATTAATTTCTTTAGGAGTGCAATCTTTACTCCCATGTATGCGTCCTAATGTAAGATCAGCTGATGGATTCTGTAGCATGCACACCTTGACATTACCTGAAAAAAATGGTGTATTAACATGTACTATGGCAGTGGGGTAGTACTCAATAGTACCCCCGAATGTCATGCACCGGACATAGTCCCCTGTTGCATAGCTAGGATGTACCAAAGACTGCCGAACTCCAATGGTTGTTGATCCAGAGTCTTTTAAAACTGAGACCACCGTACCATTGACTAATCCTCTATTGAACATCAGGGTACCCTTGCCATCGTTCGCTGAAAGACCAACTGCTGTATGAAGGTGTCCACAATTCAGCACCGTTTCCTTGGCCTTCTGAAAAATAGTATTACAATCTTGGCAACTATTTGCCACATTATAATTAATAGCAAAACATGCAGCAGAAGACTGTGTTGTATTATTGTCAAGTGGGACCTGAGCTATAGGGGTAGTATTATTTGTAACTGCCGCCCCTGTATTATGGTTGTAATGAGATGATCCCCGAGAATGAGATCGATTCCGAGTATAATTGTTAGAATTATCTCGTCGTCCTCTATAGTAACTATTATCTCGATGTCTCGAGCCATGATTATTACCATTCCAGTTATTATTATTATTGGGAGTATGTGATCGATTATAATTAGTGTTATGTTGACCATTGTGGTAGTTTGTTTGAGGTGAATAATTTCTATCTCGTGATCTACCTCTGTTGAACTCATTTTTATTGTTGAAATCATTATTATGTCCCTTCTGAAAGTTAACATTGTGATTTCTTTGGAACCTGCTTCTGTCTACACTGTGATGTCTTTGTTTGTTATTATGATTGTAGGCCATATTAGACGCTACAGGTAGAGGTTCTCTTAATGAGGAGTTAGAAATGGTTGCATTCGGATGTGCCGAACAGTAGTTTAAAGAAATTTTTTCTAACTCGTCCATAGTACCTGGTTTACGCTCCTGCAAATATGCAAAAAATGGCTGGCTAACCGAAGATAATACCTTATCCCGTAGTAGTAAATCAACTAATTTGTCGTACGATTTGTTGACTTCTGCCAGTTCAACCCATCTATTAAATGTATTGCGTATGTTCGCAATGAATCCTGCAAAATCTTTTGGAGATTCAGGTAAAATTCCCTTAAATTTCAACCTACAGTGTTCCTCGTCCAGGTGAAACCTTCGTAAAAGCAAGGACTTAATAGCACCGTAGTTATTTGCTATTGATGGGTCAGCATTTTGAGAAGCCGTCAGTGGTTCTCCAACCAAGAATTCATTTAATTTGAGTACCCATGACTCTTCAGGCAAATGGTTAGTTTTGCAAGTCTGTTCAAAACGTGACAGGAACGATGAAAGGTCGTCCACGTTTAAGTTGAGAGTGGGTAATTTAAAGTTGTAGAAATGTTTAGTTTGGCTGGATGATGATCCATTTTGTGCGTTATTATTCTGGTTTGCATCAGCACTTTGTGCTTGTAATCTTGCTGTCTCCAATTTAATACGCGCCAATTCCATTTCTTGTTGTAAAATAATTTCCTCTCGTTTCAATTTATTCTCTTCTTCCTGTTGAGCAATTTCTCTTAATCTATTTTCCTTGGCAATTTGCTTCATCTCACGCTCTGCTTCCTCTTTCTTTAATGCAGCCTTTTGTTCCTCTTCCTCTTTCTTTAATGCAGCCTTTTTTCCTCTCTGCTTCTTTTTTCTTTCACGTTCCTCCATTTCTGCTTTATGTTTTTCCAGTTCTGCCTCAGCAAACTGACGAAGTTCTTGAGATTTATAACCATATTCCTTACCAATTTTAACGAAATGGTCTATAGTAAGCATTTTGACTTTTATCTGTAAGTAATTATTGATAATTACTGATTAAAATAGTCAATAGTAGCTTCAGAGTAATTATTATACTTACTCAACTTAGGAATATTCAATATAAATAATCACAATAGTACTGAACTCTTATGTCTAAGTTCAACTAATAGACAATATTTTGTAACAATATTGTATCTAAATACGAACTATATCATAAATAGTTATGATATCTGTTAACTATAATGTAATTACATCACACAATTAATCTCAATATCCAATAATGTTGGGTATGATTCCTAGTAATTATATTGTTCAATGTACTAAGTCACTCTCTTAGTACCAGAAAAGTATATTAAATAATATACAATGGGTCTATTACCTCAAAGGTAGACTATAAGATTATTTTATTTGGTCAATATATATATTATATTATTATGCCCTAGGCATCTCTTATAAATTGTAGTGCTACTTTCTTGGACTATCACTGCATAATTATGCAATGTCCCATATTAACCTTAAATATCAGAAAAAATTAATTAAATTAAATTACAAGTGTATTATTGCATATAATATCATATTATTAATGTAGTATTTAATATATATCATGAGGACAAACAAAACAATGATGCAACTAAAGGGTACAAACAATGTCAAGACGCAAACAAGACATTTTCACAATTAAAAATGAATTTATGAACTAAATAAAACAAGCGGAAGTGTCACAAGCCAAATGAAGGGTCAAGGTCTGACCCGAGGTCAACTTAATATTCAAAGTACACAAAAAAAAAATGACTGCAAAAAATGATGACATCACAGGACTCATAACGGACGACCATTTAACAATCATCAAATAAATGATAGTAAGAGGAGACTGGACGAAATAGTTAACGAACATGATACAAAACTGAATAAAATTGTGAACTGAGTACGAATAAAATACACCAGTTATCTACGGAACGGTACAGCTAACACAAATCGTCAAACGACAGCAGATTTGGACAGACAGTCCAATGGCAAACCTCAATGGGGCTTCCAAAAGTGCAATCGTTTAACTGCCCTAAGAAACGACCGAAATCAATTCAGGCATCGTGAGAGCCACAGAATCTAATTTCGGTTCATCCTCCCTACCTCCCACTAATTAACAACACATTAAAACAACCCAAAAAAAATACATGAAACACATTCAGAAAAGACATGCCTATGCAGGCAAAAGGCATGGACTCAGTATTACTGTTTGCAATGACGACAGTATTAAAACAACTAGACTTATCTTTTCCGTTGCTTAGATCAGTGCTAGAGGTCGTCAACAGCTAGGCTAATGCCCCTGACTGTCTGCTCCTGTAGTCCATATCGTGTGTTTGCTTCAATGGCTCATGTTTCCCCTGGTTAGACTTAGAAAACGACTTTGGTTTCTCCGACAGATCACCTACACGACTTTCAGTGACGTCACGTTGTTAGGCATTAGAATGAGTAAGACGTCATCTTCGACTGGATCATGTGATCGAAACTTGATCATAAATATTATGGTTAACATGTGCGTAAGGAACAGAAGTTTGTTTCTTTTTTCTGTCGTTCCCCGCATTCGGCCGCCACTTTGTTGCTGAGTTATTTGCCGGTTGAAGATCATGCACTGAGTATGGTTACTTTAGTGATCTCTTGTTAATCGTGCTTTGTTTAGTATTACGCGAATTAGGGTGAAGGTGTTCATACAACTCAGTAGCATGGTATGAAGAAGTAGTTCATGTAACTTGAACTCAGCAACATTAATGAAGTAATTAATGCCTTCAGATTGAGTCCGTAATATTTAATCACATGTACACACAGGATGATCATTTCAAATAGGAACAGAACATAAGTCCTTATAAGTCATGCATAAATTAATCAATAACGTAGACTGCTGGTTTACGTGTCAATGTCCGTTTAAGGATACAATGCAGTATTGTCGTCAGAACATCACAGCTATATGCACGCGCAGCTAGACATGGCTACCTGCCGACAGTGAGACTGCGAGTCTGAATATTTCATACGAATTTGACGATTATTCTCCTCCTTCTGAGATTCTAGTTAAATACTAACCTCCATAAATTTTCCTCTCATATAGAGTTCTAGGACTGACCCTGGTCCATCAAAAAATGCACATATAAATGGCTATATCATGCCATTGAATTGGAAGGTTAGAAAAACGCAGCTATTCAGCTTGGCGGTCAAGTAACAAAGGGTAGCGTCTCCTAGTTACCGACTGTGTCCTAAACAACGCTAGACACGTCATAATCGATCGTGTATGGAGCGTTCAATAATTGAAACATCTATCGCAATATATTAAATGTCTTAACCTTTACGATTGCACGTCTGCTAACCTTTAGCAGACGGCGTTAATAGCATATACCGTTGCAGCTGGTCACCTTATAGGAAGCTCGCATCAAAACATTCATGGGCTCTTGAGGTTATGGTTTCCGTAGCAGTTTGTTTTACATGATGATGTAGCCAGCACCATGCCACATTCTCATTTCAGTCAGCTTTTACAACAGTGCCAGAAGAAATAGTCGGTCTGTTCTTTCTTTATCTCCTCAGAAACCCGAGGGTAGACTACACGGGAGATTCTAGTTTCAAGGATATTAAAATTGTTTACAATTTCTTTGAAAAAAAAAAATAGTTTCATTTTCAGTGTTACAGTGTGCATTTTGTTTTTTAATTAAAAGGAAAGAAAAATATTGAGTCGGGGCTCGGAGGGGAGCTGGAGCAGTCACTAAGGTTGCTGGAGTGGAGCAATTCAAAAATTTCAATGCCTCCAAATCCCTGCTTAAAAGAACAAACTGAAGTCTAGCGACAAACTTCTTAGTTCCTAACGACATTCCGGCTGAAAATTCACTGCGAATCCCCCAGAGTAAGAGAGATAGCGTGGGCCCAAAATACACGGAGACGTAGAGACAAAAATGAAAGGTTTAAAGTTTGCATGTAAATACTTTGAATGGATGGGGCAGGACGGGAAGGCCCGGCATAAGTTTGTTGAAGGCTTGCGAAGCTGATCGAAGATGATGATATTTCGCTGTTTTCCACGTAAATAAAGAACAGATCAATCGAAATTACAAGTATTCATTTTGTTCTCGATCGCTGTCGCCACTTTATAGGAGAAATCTGAGTTACCTTAGCGTAGGGAGAAGCAACTTTTTATCCAGAGCGAAGTGTGTTGTCCAGGCCAATATCTTACCATATCTGTTAGGGATTTCCCTAACATTGCTGTATCAATGACAACTCGTTTTCACTTTCCGCTATTAAGACTGTATCGTCTCAAATTATTGACATTATATTCACCAACGAATATTCGTGGCATGTCGTCGGTCGTCATCATCATTCAAAAGGGACAAAGAACACCCAGATCACATTAAAGATGATGCCTATCACCAGATATCTAGGCGAGATCAGGTCATCATTTTCCGCTTACGTACTAGTCACAACAGGTTGAGGTACCATGTGTATCAAAAGTACAGGATAGGTCCAACAGATCTCTGCTCATGTGGCCCACACAGCCGAATATCTGCTCCAGTCCTGCCCAACTTACTGCAGTGAACGGAGTGGCATATGGCAACAACCTACTTCTCTCCATGAAAAACTGTTTGGAGATGTCAGGAACCTTGAGCTGACTACTGCCTTTATTAGAGTCATTAATGTAGAAGTCTGAGGACCAACGAGGAGAAAGAAGAAGATCATCATCATCATAGACATCATCGGAGCCGCGCTAGCGTAGTGGTTACAACACCGCTCTGGCGACCGGGTGATACAGGATCAAACCCGGGCGACGGCATTTGAGGATTTTTCGTCGACCGGGATGTGGACTGGATTAACTCGAGACCTGGCGAGAACATTTGAAGGAGTGTCGTCGACCAGGGACTGGCGGCTCCTGAGCCGACCCAGCTGCAATGGGTACCTCCGAAATCGGCGAGTATTTGCCTGAATGGCGAGGGACACCTGTCTCTGTACAAGAAATAAAGGGATACTCACGTAAAATCAATGTCAGGTTTAGACATAAAATAATAACCTGAGATTTCGCCTCGAGTATTAGCGGGCGAACGCAAAAAAAAAAAAAAAAAAATAGACATCATCCTGCAGCTCACTAAGGAGCATAGGACTTCAGCAAACTTACACCAAGTCTTCCTGTCACGTGTCCTCAAGGTCTCTCCGTGTCTTCCTCATCCCGTTCATGTCCGTCTCCAGTTCTCTGTTCTAAATGTTCTTGTCCTCTATGGATCTCACTATATTTTCACTGACAGATTTAACAGGTCATGTGACAGCACACATCCCTGCCAAATACCCTGTTTTATCTGCGTAAACATTCCTATTGGGCGTCCAGTTCTTATAGCTGTAGTTTATTGTCAGTACATGTTCTTTATTATTCTCATATATTTTCTATCGATGTTTATATTTAGGCTTTCTAACGATCAAACACAGCACTGTCAGTAATTAAATGTTTTTTTTTTTTTCAGACTGGTTCACTGAAGATGAATGTGACCTCGGCCATCAGTACAAGGCCACATACCCAAGTAACTGTATCTTCTGAAGAAAAAAATATATCCAGAATGTCAACTTTCGCATAAGTTTACATAAATATATATATAACATAGTTAACTCCACATACCAATCAAGTATAAAGGTTACGTGAAGGACTTAGCTAAGATGTCACAAGCGTTTACGGTCCGCAGCATACGTATGCGTATAGAGACTGAAGACCCACTGTACTACGGTCAGAAGAAACTGAAAATGCAAGGTCGTGATCTAGTGCACCTGCCTAAGGCGATCTTCAAGCTGATGGAACTGGAGGTAACGTTTTAACTTTATCTTTTATGTGTACTCATGTATCATAGTGATGATCAATGATAATGGTGTATGCATACTTTGCTGAAGTGAGCCCCTCTCACCGTGAATTGAGGCCAGGGCTAAATGGCCCTGCTTGTTTCATTCTTCGAGAGCTCAGATGAGACTCGGGCCGTTTCACATCGTGCAGTCTCCTCACTGTTTGGAAAGAGGGGCTAAAAGGTGGAGAATCATGCATCCTTGTCTGAATTGAGGCCCCATGTGAAGTCAGGCCCGGGCTAAATGGTCCTGCAGCCATCTTCCCCTCTCGTAGGACCTGCTTATAAGTATCTATGTAATAAGTGAAAACATAATTATCTGCTGTGAATCCGAGATTCAGGAATGATGGCCACCGACCGAGCAAAATGGGGACAGTTTGTTGCTGCCCTGCAAGACACCAGTTGGCGTGATGGCCACTGTCTGCTTTGTCAGTCAGGGGCTAAGAATCCAAGAAACCGAGATTACAGTCGCTTGAATGCGAAAGTTGTTTGCATGTCAGCTACCAATAGTCACATACAAACTGTTGCAGATATGTACCATAACCACCCATAATAAATGACATCACAGATATTAAACGGATGTACAAAATTTCAAAGCTTATATCATAATTATTTCCCTTTTCAGTCTATATGGAGCAAGGCGTTACATTGCAGCTGGTTCCCATGGAGACGCCTGCACCAAAGCATTCATGTCATTAAGCAGCAGTGGTTTCTGTAGCAACGTATTATACAAATGAAGTTGCCAGCCGGCCGCATTCATGCGAGGGAGCCAGCTCAAGCTGTGATCCCATGCTCAATATGGAGCAAAAAGTGAAAAGAAAAAGAAGAAGAATTAATAGACATTATTAAAAACAAGTTATGTCAATTGAAATGACTTCAAAATCAGATGTACGTGTTAATTTAATTTAATTTTTTTTTTTCCAAAACATACTTCGAATACTGTTATCTAAAAATAGAATCATCCGCACTCCAGAGATCAAAACGATAACATGATATCGCGACACATTTCTTTTTTCAGGTTTTAGATCTAAGCCCAGAACGAGAAGCATGCTTAGATTACAAGCTGACAACGTTGCCGGCGGACATTGGCAAACTTCTCAACTTGAACACACTTTTACTGGACACTAACGAGCTTCTAGAGGTATTCCCATTATGATAGATTTTACATCATAATAATGAAACAAAATGTAATAGATATCTGAAGATATATTTGTGGAGACGTGATAAGGAATTCTCTCACACTGTAATTGACATTAACGATAACAATGACCATGGTGGACGTGGTGGTTTTGTGTGGTTGGTGATGGCGTTGAAGATTATATTGATCTTAATGGTGATAAGGATGTTATTGTAGATGATGATGCTGATGATGATAATGATGAAGATAAATCATATATATTTAATTAATTTTGTTTTTTAACATACAATTGTTTCCACACACAATGCCGACATTTCTTTCTGGCACCTCTCAGGTACCAGTAGAGATAACGCTGCTGACAAACTTAGAAAGACTAGCCTTGAGCAACAACCACCTGTCAGAGCTACCCAATGGAATCAGGCGACTGACCAAGTTAACAAGCTTACATTTAGCCAACAACAAATTTACGATATTCCCTGCAGAAGTTTGTGAGATAAAATCAGTCATGTTTCTTGATATCAGTGACAATTTGATTGAGGTAAGACCATGTAAGGTCCCATGTAGTTCGGGGAGGGAGGGGGGTTCCTCTGGAGGAGCAAAAATAAATTTAGGACTCTTGCTTCCTTATGCTTGCCGTAACAGGCGACTAATGTGAGGTTTTGCATGGGGCTGGATGAAGCTGCCGATCGCACCAAGTGGCGATGTTCCCTAAGGCACGACATCAGAGTGAACCAAAAAAAGCTCTCACAACAGAAGAGAAAAGAACACGCAGACAAGAACACCAAGAAAAAAAACAGCTGAGGGCTATCGCCTAAGGGGCGCACTCCCATAGTCAGTTATGGCTGAAGTGGCTATCACTACTAAAACTACTACTTATAGTAGTACTACTTCTAGTACTCACAACGGGCTGATCACCCGTTTGCCAGTCACTTCGATTACGGAAACAACAGCAAATGGGTTGATTTGCCGTTGCCCTTAAGACGCCACTAGGCGTGATGGGAAACAATGGCAAAGAAAACCTATCTGCTGTTGCCCTAAGACGCCACTAGGCGTAATGGCCTCTGACTGTTTTGACGGTCGGTGGCTAAGGACGGAAGAAGAAGACTTCTAGTACTACTACTACTACTACTACTACTAATACCCTCATATTGGGCGAAAATAAGTTCTCACAACAGGCAGAAGAGACAATAACACGCCGAATGGAACACCAGGAAAAAAAGCAGCTGAGGGCTATCACCTCAGGGGCACATTGCCATAGTCAGTCATGACTGAAGGGTACTACTACTACTACTACTACTACTGCTACTGCTACTGCTACTGCTGCTGCTGCTGCTACTACTGCTGCTGCTGCTGCTGCTACTACTACTACTACTACTACTGCTACTACTACTACTACTACTACTATTACTACTACTACTACTACTACTACTACTACTACTACTACTACTACTACTACTGGTAACTGTATAATGTAAAACAAATTGCTGTAGATAACTCGGTTACCAGAGAACGTGGGTTTTGACACAGACTTTCTGCAAGAGGATTAGCTGATGGAATCGTTCCATGCTTCGTAAGGAGTGAACACGGAAGTGAATTAATGAATGAAAAACATATGAGGAGTGGTATAGAAAATAAATGAAGGACTGATACGGAGTGAAAGAAGAGACGGACATAAAGAGACATCATATCACAACAGATATGAGAGTGTTCTGTATGAGCAATTATTTGTTACATCCGTTTTTTTGTGTCAACCTTCGTACACATTACTTGTAACGTAAGCGGCGACTAATATGAGTTTAGACACGGAACGTCCGATTGGCAGAGTGACACTTCACAGTCTGGTAGCTTCTTTCCTCAAACGGTCTGATTGCTTAGAGCCAGGATCTTTTAGACAAAAATAAAAACACATGCCTCTGCTAAGTACATTTGTCGGCTGCAAATTAACAGGCGCATTCTGGCTGTCCACCCACCAATGTTAATCTCTCAGAAGAATTAAATTCCCGAGCACACAGTGTAGCTCAGGGAAGATGATTAAAAATCACCAACATTCTTCCTGGTATTAAACTGGGAAAATGTGTCTCGACGGCGCGAATAATGAGTTGCCTGAGTTACAATTAACAAAGTACATATATCTCACAAAATAATATACACTTTAGGCACATGTGATGTAAACATCAGTCATCACTGCTCCATTCTGAGTCTGGGGTCGCCTCTGCTGTCGGTTTTCCGCACGACTAGGCAGAAACAATCACCAGCGCTTGCTGTAGTGGTTTATGAATATACTATTTTCATATGTTGATGTTGCCAGCCTCATATATAACCACTTTAGAAGAAAACATTTCAAATTCACATGTGGTAGAATAATAGTTTACTGTTACCCCAAATTTTTGGGAATACACAATCTCCTCGCACAGGTTTAGAATGGACACGAGCAATTTAGGTTAAATGCTCTCGAATCACTTGAACTGGAAATTTTGAATCCCTTTTATGACGGGTGAATCTGCGAAACACTTGGTCTGGGAAAGTTTCTCTTACGACGAGTGATCCAATTCCTTCTTCTTCTTCTTCTTCCGTCCTTAGCCGGAAGAAGAAGAAGAAGAAGGAATTGGATCACTCGTCGTAAGAGAAACTTTCCCAGACCAAGTGTTTCGCAGATTCACCCGTCATAAAAGGGATTCAAAATTTCCAGTTCAAGTGATTCGAGAGCATTTAACCTAAATTGCTCGTGTTCATTCTATACCTGTGCGAGGAGATTGTGTATTCCCAAAAATTTGGGGTAACAGTAAACTATTATTGTGGGTTGGGGTGTTTTAATTCATAATCTCTCCCGCGTGCTTAAAATAGTACATTTAATATTCCAACGCGTGACCTCTTTATAATAAGACGTAATATTTCCGGTGAGATCTTGTGCACTCTTACAAACAAATCTGTGAACTCTTTTGATGGCCAGATGCTACCTTCGAATATTGTCTTCCCCAGACAGGTTATCTGTAATAATCTTAACCGGGATGGTCCCGTGAAACGATTATCTCATTATTGCCCGTGTTTTTGCATATCTCAGACGGCTCGCTCAGACAGACAATATTGGCTTCCTATTCATCCTCGTAGGAGACCATATTGTGTCTAACGAGGATTGTCTCCTATCAAATGTGGCAGGCGACTCAAAGCGATAAACGTATGACCATTGACCGGTGATAATGACCGGGTATTGTTACGATAATACCACGGTTCACCTAGCGGAACGCAAATAAGTCTGAGGAGTGGTCACAGAAAGAATGCAGGGCGTAAAATATGCCAAATAATAAGCAATTTGAATGGGAGAAAGAGAAAAATGAAGAAAAGAAGGGATACTGCCGCAGTGGCTGAAGGTGTGAGAGAGTCACCAAAAGAACACGTACAGACGTTTTGTCTTAGTGGTGTCAAAATAGCTTTAAACCTCATAAAAGCCCAAATGCTCCATATCTATAGAATGACACGCATTCCCACAAACTTTATTTTCGGGAAAGGACACTTTTTTTGCACCTTAAAAAAGAAATTGCAAACCATTTGAAAGAATACGCAAGCCTTGCAATATTTTCTTGGTAGATACTTGTATGTCAAAAATATTTTTACCAGACTTGTCGGCAAAATTTCCAATTTTTTGTTTTTCAGCGGTACGTATAAAAAAAGGATCACCGTCTTAGATTTATAACAACAGTAGATACTAAATAAAGTTCATTAAAATTCGCAGTCAAACTGAAATGCATAAATAGTCTACAAAAAGCATCCCTGACGATTTTTTTAAAATGTGGCGGGGGAGGGCTAAGTCCCATTTCGCCCAAATAAATATTGATACGTTGGCCCAAGTTGATACGCCCTAAAACAATGATTCAGAGGCGGAGAAATAAAAGTTTATTTTGAATTGTTGTTACGTGTATGTGTGTGTTATTGTTGTTTTTTGTGTGTGTGGTTTTTTTTTGTACCATGGTGTCACGAGCGGGTTATGTAAGAGTCTGTCTGACGAGACCCACGTCTGTGTGATGTCAGAGACAAGACGAAATCTGAGAGAAATCTGAGATGATAGACGAGAAATGGTGTTGATAGTGGATAGTGTGACTTATATACTGTTCAAAAAAAAGAAACGCAACATTATTGCAGTGGTAATGGACACCAAATTTCAAATTTGTACCAAAATTTTATTTTACGTAATTAATGTTTCAATCTTGGTGATAAAGTAAACTGATATTGTAGTGTTAAGTGATAAAGGCGTAAATGGGTTCTCCTTATATAGGCCACGCCCACACAGGGCTATTCATAAATATGTTATTACCGTCACTGCCTGGACTGCTCAAAGTAAGTGTGTATTGGTGCATTCTTTCGTCACAGCAACACACATAGAAGCCATGTAGCGTAGAACGACTGGTAACAGTTAATGAACAGTTTTATTAACGCTACACACACACAGTCACGACGACACAGACGAAAATCATAGCATAAAGTACAAATCATCAGGTAAGTTAATTCATAAGCTCAAAACACCCCACAGAGCTGTTACCGCACCTAATGGCGCACTTCTCATCGAACGTGCACAATTAGCAAATCCCTCAAAGACTGCCTTCACTGCAGTTATAAATATGGCCTTATAAAGTCGATAAGTCTCCGACTCTTAAATGTCTTCTTCATAGAACTCAATTACAGAATAATAGTGCACTCCTCATCGAACGTGCACAATAGCTAAATCCCTCAAGGATTGCCCTCATAATAGCTCCATAATCTTCACACTGCAGTTATATCAAATACGGCCTGTACAAAATCCTGGCCTTCATAATAGCTCCATAATCTTCATACTGCAGTTATATCAAATACGGCCTGTACAAAATCCTGGCCTTCATAATAGCTCCATAATCTTCATTAATCTTCACACTGCAGTTATAGCAAATACGGCCTGTACAAAATCCTGGCCTTCATAATAGCTCCATAATCTTCACACTGCAGTTATATCAATAATAGTACATACCATCAGCGAATACTCGAACACATGGAAGAATATTCAATACAGGAAGAATATTCAGATACAGAAAGAATATTCAAATACAGGCCTGTGCAAAAAGGTCTCCACCGAGACACACATTGTGAAAAACACTATACATCTTCACCGAACACTGGTCGGGAACACACACTTAGAAAAACACCAGGGTTGACTCTTGGCATGAAGAAACTTTCAGACTTTAACAATGAAATGATGTTCATTAAATTTGGTTTGGACGTTTATTCTTTGCGACTGAGGCCTCCGTTTCAGTAAGGTGTATGGCCTCCTATGGCCTCTATCAGAGAACGACATCTCCTTGACATGGATCCGATTAGCCGTTGGATCTGTTGTTGTGGGATGGCTGCCCACTCTTCCCGCAGTGCAAGAGACCACTGTCGGAGATTGGCTGGAGCCACGTCTCGCTGGCGGAGTCGTCTGTCGAGTTCATCCCATAAGTGTTCTATGGGGTTCATGTCTGATGACATGGCTGGCCACGGAATGGTCTGGACGTTGTTGTCAGCGAGGAACTGGGTGGTGAGTTGTGCCACATGAGGTCGAGCGTTATCCTGCTGAAAAATCAACCCTTGTGGAGCCAGAAGTGGAAGGACGTGAGGACGAAGAATTTCAGCGACGTATCGTTGGGCATTCAGGGGTCCTTCAATTTGCACCAGGTCACTTCTTCCCATGAAGTTGATCGCCCCCCCCCCACATCAGTACACCTCAACCACCACGTGGAGGAGCCTCATCAACGCTGTTCTGGGCGTAGCACTCATGGACTCTGCGGTAAACCCTTCTCCGTCTATCGTGTCGCTGGAGCACAAAAAATGATTCATCACTAAACCAAACCCGTCTCCAGTCATTCCCAACGGTCCATTGACGATGCTCGTTCGCCCACTGCAGTCGGTTCTGGCGATGCAGGTCCGTAAGAACAGGACCTCTGTAGGGTCTTCTAGCCCAAAGACCAGGCTCGTGCAGCCGGTTCCTGACCGTTTGATCTGAAATTCGACGAGCTGCTGACATTGACTGGACTGTGGAGGACGCAGATGCAAGTCGATTCCTGAGGTGACGCAGCCGTATGAAGCGGTCTTCGGCAGGAGTTGTGACTCTGGGTCTTCCACTACGCGGCTGGTCTGCCACCGAGCCAGTTTCTTGAAATCGCCTCCAAAGGCGACTAATGGTGCTTCTAACCACATTAAATTGTCTGGCCACTACACTTTGTGACTGTCCAGTCTGTAAACGTCCAATGATGATGAGTCGTTGTTCTGTAGTGAGATGAGCCACACTTGCGCATTGAATTTTCAACTGAATTTATTCGAGTATCGTCAATCTTTTATAGGCATTCAATAATATGGTCAGAGAGTTTTGTGTTCAGTAAGTTTCACGGGATTCTCATGAACCTGTCACGAGTTACTGTCAAAAATGTTGTTTTGACCTTGACCTCTTTCATGACCTCACGAATCATGAGGTGAGTACAATTCAGGTAATCACGAGAAGTTAATGACCAGATGGACACAGTCGATAGGTTGATTGATGTCCAATCAGCGAATATCTTTTATAAAAGTAACACCAAAAAAGTTGCTTTTTTTTTTTTTTTTTTTTTTTTTTTACTTTTATTTGTCGTTCTTCCACTTTACAAACAACAGGTACATTTTGCATGACATACCAGAAAAATACATTGTATATTACATATGAAACTTCGTTCGCACTTTCATAAATAAAGTTTAAAAAATATTTTAAATAATAATAATAATAAAGTAATATACTAAGAAATAAGATGATTTATAGCTGATTCAAATTCCTATGTAGTTTCTAGTATTTAAACATGTTGTATATTAAAAGGCTTACACTTGCTCACACTTTCCACTTTACAAAAACAGGTACATTCCTCATGAATACCAGAAAAATACATTGTATATAGCATATGAAATCTCGTTCGCACTCTCACAAATAAAGTTAAAAAGAAATTATTTTTAAAAAAAAATAATAATAAAATAATATAATAAATAATAAAAATAAAAAATAAAAATGATTTTTGCTACTTCAAATTCCTATGTAGTTCCTAGTATTTGCATATGCATGAAAAGAAAGCTTTCATTTGCTTACATTTCCCCTTGCACTAAATTGTGTGCATTTTAAAGAAATATAAGAAGGAAAAAAACTGCTTTATTTCTGCATTTCCAAACGGTGTCCCTATATTCTGCTAAAGTGTGTAATATTTTTTCCCGCAAGGGCGGGTCAATTTTTGGAATTATGTTTAGCATAATTGCTTTGTATATGTCAATTTTTCCATTTATGTGTCTACTAAAAGCTTGTTTCAGCTCTTCTACTGTTGATTTGATCGTATTACAACGGAAGAAGATATGGTCTTCTGTTTCTTTTGCTGTTGTACCAAAGCAGAGTTTACATTTTTGCAAGATCATATTCCTGTGTTCTTTTTTCTGTGTGAGCGGTGTTAATTTGAATAATAATCTATAGGTTATTTCCCTTGCCGATGGTGATATGTTTTTTATGTGTAGATTTGCGAAGATTTCCGTATAATCTGTTATCCCGTATTTGTATCCTATGTTTATTCGTTGGTCTAAAGGTGGTTCTTGTGTCTGTATCAAGTATTTTTTTTTTTTTGAAAATATGTAGAAATTGACTGGTGTAGGAGTTTTTCATTCCATTGTATGCACCTGATGCAGTGTTTGTAGAAGGGCGGTAGTGTTCCGGAATGGTGTGGTATGGTGTTGTTAAAATTGCATATTTTTGTTATATAAAGGCCTATGTAATAGTGTGTTAAAGGGTATCGTTGTGGGTCTTTAATTGCATCGCTTATGAATTTGATTCCTAGAGTGTTTATTTTTGTATTAATGTCTTGCAGTGATATTCCACCCCGTTGTTTCTCTTGTATTAAGGTTTTATGTTTTATACTGTGAAGTGTGTGTCTGAAAATAAAAATTCTAATTAAATGATTTATTTCGGTTATGTATTTTTTGGGGGGACGAAAAATATTTGAAATGTATAGCACACTTGGAAGTATGTACGTATTACATATAACGCTTCTACCAAAGATCGTCGCGTTCTTAAATTTGTATCTTTTTAGTTTTTCCTTGATTTTTGAAATTATTTTTTTTCCACATATCGTTATCAGATCTTCCTGGTGTCGAGGAGAAAATTATTCCATATATTTTCATTTTGCTTGTTTGTGTTAATTGAAAGGGAAAGTCCTTTTTATTTTTCCATTTTCCTATTCCCATTATAGATGATTTTTGTATGTTTATTTTTGATTCACTCGCATGGCCGAAAGTTTTAAATGTGTCGAAAATAGTTTGTATTGATGAAAAATTTGATGGAAAAAAGACTGTGTCGTCTGCGTAGGCTATTAGCTTTTTTTCCCCTAATCCTGGTATGTGTATTCCTTTAATATGAGTGTTTAGTTTTATTTTCCTTAGTACTGGCTCTAAGACTAGTGTGTATAATAAAGGTGAGAGAGGGCAACCCTGTCTTACTGACCTTGTTATTGGTTCAGACAAAGTGTGATTTATTAAAAGTTTACTTTCCGGCTTTCTATATATAATTTTTATCCATGTCCTAATGTATTGGCCGAGATTATTTTCTTGTAGAACTTTATGTAGAAATCCGTGATCGACTCTATCAAAGGCTTTTTCTTGATCAACGGATAATACTGCTGCTGGTGTGTTTTTTCATGTGTATGCTGGATGACATCCCGAATGAAGTGTGTATGTTTATTTATGGTTCTGTTTTTTACGCTGTATTGTTGATCCTCGTTAATCAAAGTGTGCATGAAAGGTTTCAGTTTGTTTGTAAGGGCTTTAGTTAATATTTTATAGTCGGTGTTTAGAAGAGAGATAGGTCTATAATTCTGCATGTATTTTTTATCCGTATTTCTTTTATGGACAAGAGTTATGATAGCTTCATTTAGACTGGGGGGTAGCTCTTCTTTTCCAAAGGCTTCAATTAGTGTTTTCAACAATAGTGGGGCAAGTATATGGAAAAATTTGGAATAAAACTCAGTTGTAAAGCCGTCTGGACCTGGAGATTTATTTTTTTGTAGTGTGCTTAGGGAGAGGTGCAAATCTTCTATAGTTAAAGATTTGTCCAGTGTGTTTTTTCCTGCTCAGTTAAACTGGCAGACAGAGTTAAGAAACAAGCTTCGTCTAAAGCGTGCGTTTGTTCTTGTTTATACAGGTGTGCGTAGTAAGCGTGAAACGCTTGACCTATTTCGGGAGTGTTTGTTAGTTCCGTACCCGTTTCGTCTGTGATTCGATGTATCTGTCTGCTCCTTTGAATGTTTTGTTCAGTGGCTAGAAATAGTCTGCACGGTGTTTCTTGAGTTAACGTGTGTAATTTTGTTCTCAGTAGAGCCCCATTAAAAATGTACTGGTCGTGTTTTTCTAACTCCTCCTGCAATGTGTAAGTATGCGGGGCGTGTTTGACCAATTGTTGTGTTAAATTTATTGCTGTTTCCAAGATTTGTCGTTTTTTCCTTATTTGTTTGTGTATCTTTGTTGCAAGCATTTGTGTTACTTCTTTTATTGTTCTTTTTAGGAGTTCCCAATGTTGTATTACATTTGATGTAGGTGTATTGTTGCAGTAGTTTTTATTATTTTTGTTATTGTAGTCGTATACAATTCATTTTGCAGTAGAGCATTATTAAATTTCCAAGGGGGGATCTTTTGGTTTCGTTCCCAGTTGGTGTTCCGTTTATTTCCAGTAAAACTGCTTTGTGATCCGTAAATTTTGTAGTGTCATTTATATGTTTGACGTTTTGGATTATGTGGTTATTGTGTACATAAAATTTGTCTAGTCTTGCAGAACTACCCGAAATGTGTGATTTGTCTGTAAAAGTTGTTTCCTTTCCCTCCGGATGTTTTTTCCTGTATCCGTCTACCCAATTGTGTTCGTCTAGGATGTTTTGTAGTATCTCCATTTGTGCGTGTTCCTGTCTTCCTTGGTTGTTTGGTCTTTGCGCATCTAGTTTATGTAGAACACAGTTGAAATCCCCGCCTAATAAAATTTGTTTTCCCTTGTATTGTGTCAAAATGTTCGATAGTTTTTTTTTTATAGAAGGTTAATTGCTGTGTCTTTACTGCTGGGGCATATACATTAACTAAAGTGTGGTTGTCCGAGTGGTCGTCTTGGTTTCTCACTTGTACTATTACGTATCTGCCCTCTCTGTCTTTGTTTTGATGTGTTATTTCCCACTTGTCCGAAATTTGTAAAATAGCTACCCCTGTGTGAGATGATCCTAATCCGAAATATCCGTATCGTAGACCTAGCTGTTGTATGATGTATTTTCCCTTTATCTCGTTTGTAATTTTTGTTTCTTGAAGAAAGATTAAATCAGGTTTATATGTGCGCGTTAAAGCTATAATCTGGTTTAATTTAGTTCTCAAACCCCTTACGTTTAGGGTTATAATGCTTATACTATTTTTCATCTTGCATCTAGGGGAGTGTGTTTCTTTTTTTGAACAGTAGTTATCGAACGTGAGAACCTATTGTGACCGGTAGCTTGGGACTTTAAGAATGAAAGAGAGTACAGAAAAAATGGTTTAAGAAAGTTAAATAGAGTTGTTAATAGACTATATGTCTTTGTTAAGGGGAAGTGAAATGAGCAGAAGAGTGTTTTGAGGGGAGGGAGGTAACTCCGTAGGTCCCCTTTTGGGAGATGCAGCTTGGGGTTTTGGTTTAGTATTTCATGTGAGTTCTAAATTATGGTGTGACTGATTTGCATAGTAATGTTTTAGTAATAAGATTAAAGAAGATTTTATGGGTTTTGAGTTTAATTAGAAAAGGGAGATGACTTTAAATTACGTCCCTTGAAAGGTTTTAGTGAGCGATCTAAAATAAACACGCACGAGAAAGTGTTGCGAGGGTGAACACATTTTAGCAGTGAACGGGAAAATGTTAAATCGGGAATAAGATTAAGGAATCTGATTTTGGAACGCGCTTAGCGGAGGATAGCAAGTTTGCTATGTATTAAAATTGTGTAATGGCGAGCGATGTTTGATGGTTTATTCTGGCGAACAAGCCACTGAAGGTGGTTGGTTGCTGTGGTCACAGTAAAAAAAGGTAAAGGAACCCGTTACACGCCCATTGAGGCATATTGGGAATATGGTGTTAGGCCCATATTATCTTGACCGTCGGCACACGAGGGGTGATGTGGTCGGCATCACGCCGGCCGCCTTAACCTTCCCAGAGTAGCTCTGGTACCCATTCGGGGCTGGGTCGACCCAGGAGCCGTTTGTGGCCTAAAAATTTTTCCGCCTCATCTGGGGATCGAACAATAGACCACTGCGCTAGGAAGCCAGTGCACTAACCACTATGCTACCGCGGCTCCTGTGGTCACAGTATTGATTCAAATTATTTTGCCGAACCAACAAGACGCTTTAATAGATTTTTGTATAGAAGGAAACTAAAGCCTCATTATACTTGATTTGGGGAAATAGCAAAATACGTACAAACTTGACGTCTGCAATGAAGTGAAAAAACTCAGCTACTGCATGCGATGGAGTATGAGGTGGTAGGTTGCGCACTAATACGGTGAGTGAGCGTGTATTGATACCACCATATGCGAGTGTAGAACCCACGACATTTGCGTTATTAGCACGAAACAGTGCGCTAGGAGGATGGTGTGCTCTCTCTAACGAGAGAGAGAGACATGGTGATTTCTTTTTCTTCTGCATGTCGTGACTTGCTGAATAGGTGCATTATACTGCCTGTGCTAAGAATGATGAGTAATAGTACCAGCGATACCACTGTGCACAGGTAGGATTGAATCCTCATTGTTATGAACATAATGGGTATTAATCTGATAACGAGTAGTAATAGTTTTGTCCCCTGTGACAACTTTATCCGGAATCTGGAAATTCGATGCACGTTGGGTCTGTGGAACCCTTACCTTAACTTTATCAGATGTTTTACCGTGATTTAAAGGACCGTTCCAGCACCTCTGATCCAAACCTCAGAAATGAGATATCTGAGGAAGGTGGTTGTAGTAACAAGAAGAGACATGGTCCGCAACCATACGATACGTCAAGGCCTAAAATCCCACACCTTGCAGACCCAAGTAGAACAGTGCCAACTAAGATGGTTTGGCCATGTCTGCAGAATGGGAGAAGACGGGCTACCACGACAAGCATGGGAAACAAAGAGCCAGGGATCCAGACCCCCAGGACGACCCAGAGTCCGCTGGGAGGACAACATTAGACAATCTTTGAAGGACCGAGGACTAGAATGGAACCAGGCCAGGTGGAAGACAGCCGATAGGATAGTCTGGGGCTCTCTCCTCCAAACCTCTACACCTCACGGTAAAAGGGGAACGATTAAGTAAGTAAGTTAAAGGACCGACTGTCATAATAGGATCACTGTTTTTGGCCTGTCGCCAAGAATCACTCTTATTAGAGGCAGTATAGTTATTTCGAGGGAAATTATAATGACCCCGGAAAGATAATTTTACTGTTTTCGGGTGTGTGAACCCGTTCATATCCCACATAGTACTGCCGGCATTGTCGTTGCGACGGCGTGGTAAAACATGATTGTCCAAAATCACATCGATCAACTCATCAATTCTTTTTCTTAACCTAGAAATCTCAAGATCTTATCGCTATATTTATTCAGTCTGTCTTTTACCTACTTTTCCAAGTTTAGAATTTTTATATTTTTCTTCAATGAGTAAACTCTCAGTTGTAGCGACGTCCGCACGAAACCCATTTTTATGGTGACTTTGAAGGCATTTAAAGTCTCAATTTTCTTGTTCACGAGCTGTCAATTTGCTCTTATTGTCATTATTGAGTTGAGGCCATGAATGTTCATTATTGAGGTCACCTATTACTCGTGTCTGAGCATCTGATTGCAGATGAGCCACCTCTGAAACCTGTTCTCTGAGTTTCGCAATTTCAGACTCCAATGCTTCATTTCTCTGAGATATCTGTTTCAATTTCACACACTTCTCCTTCCATTGGTCGACTTCCCGAGTGAGAGTTTTCACTTCGACATTTTTGTCTTCTATCTCAGCTTTCAAAGCTGTAGTTTTATACAAGGCTGAATTTAATGCAGCATTTGAACCTTTAAGCTCCAATTCCAATCTGTTCAATTATTCACTATCAAGATTGGACTGCATCTTATGTAATTTTCTCTCCTCAGCAATATCTTCTAATAACTTTTCATTTTCCTGTTCACACCGTTTGTCGTCTTTTATCTGCTTCTCATGACCATTTCCGTCTAGTAGTGCGTGTCGTACGTTTTTTAATACATGATCATGTTTTACTAGGATGTATCGTCCCAGAAAAATACGAAGATCCACACGTAGTAAATCAGCTACTTCCCTAGCAATTATCATATGATGAACAGAATGAAAATGAAAATTCGCAAAATCCCCTAGATCTGATGCCGCCTGAAATAAGAAACGGTCCATGACAAATTCTTCAAGATCTGGGCCGTGTAATCCTTCCTCCTCACCTCCTGGAGAAGATCCTCCACAGTAGACATAATGAAAGGCTGTATAAGACTTACTTAGTCCTTACACGTCTATATTATACAATGTGCACCACCTAATTAAAGTGTGACAGGTCCTTGTCCACAGAACCTGTGTTTAAATTCCTCTTAATTTCAGGAATGCTAATATTAACCTATAATTATTAATCAATCAATAAATTATGCTTTAAAATATAATAATAGAGCATATAAGACAGGCAACATATGATGAAGACACTGAGAACAACTGATAAGAAGACGAGATACCAAAGTACAAATGAAAACGTTCGCAGAATCAAAGAAGGAATAAAGTAGAAATAAAGAAAAAAATATTGCAAAAAATGCAATGACACTGCGAAAAAAGATACGAGACAAGCAACAGTACAGTGTATAAATAGAAAATTTGTATATAAATCAAGGATAGTAAGGTTGAGAATGACAGTTACAAACAAAGTCAATCAATAAACTAAGGCACAGAGAGAAAAATATCACAATAAAAACAGCACGTCACGTCTAAGCACTAAGGTGTCACAAATAACCAAACACAGTGGACCGAAATCCTTCAACTCCGGCACCTGGTTAATAATTTAATACTAATTTTTGTATTTCAATAAATAACAGTTTCTTTTGCATTGTCGATTTTTAATTTGGTATGTAGCATTTGTCAATTTTATTTTCTCTTTGTATTGTTCGGGTCTTTTCTTGTCCTAAAATATAAGCCGGAATTTCCACTGCGGGAAATCTGCAAATGTCCCTAAAGAACGCCTAACGTGGGCCCTGGTGTGAAGCTGGGATGTACCCCACGTAGGTCTCCGCCCAACCTTCCCGCATGGCACATAGAACATAGAACATATAGATTAAATGTGGACATAAAAGAAAGGCTCGACCAAAAACATACAGCAGTGGTGACAAAGAGCACACATATTAAGCCACTTATCTGATAAGAAAAAAAAATCCCGATCTCCACTAGCAAAAATGTCGAAAGGCCTCGGGCGCTGTATGGTGAGCAAAAAATGTGGAAGCAGTCCAACGTTGACCCTGACAAGGTACGTATGGCTGGATCACTTAGAGGTCAGTAAGGTCGACCGTTACACAGGAGACTTCAAAAAATGCGGTGTCGTTGATGACGTTTTCTTGAAACTTGACGTATCTTGAAACTTGACATACGAATTATGTTGACACCTCTTCAGTTGAACAGGTTTTCCCCTTTTACTGGCGACCAACTGTTGCCTTCTTTCTTTCATGGTTATTGGCCTGTCGGGCTTAATGCGAAATGGAATGTAAAAGTAATGAAAAATTGAATATAAAGGAATAAAAACATTTAATGTAAAAAGAATTTTACAAATTGATTGTAAAGGCATGAAGAATTGAATGTAAGTGAATGAAAAATTGAATATAACGGAATGAAAAATGGAACATAAAGGAATGAGACTTGGAATATAAATGAATGAAACATGGAATAAAAAGGAATAAAACATGGAATATAAAGGAATGAAAAATAAAATGTAAAGGAATTAAAAGACCTCAGGGGAAACAGTGATATCATCAGATCATGCATCAGAAAGCCCGTTATAATTCAAGCTTTAGACGGGCCACTTGCTCGTAAAAGCAGATGTTGTATATTATTAGTGAGTTCACGACATGTGTGTGTGTATGTGTGCGTTTGTGTATGTGTGCGTGTGAGTGTGTTGTCACGGACTGCCTCCCCTGCTTTGCAGTAGTGGTTCAACAGTGACCAAATTTCTAGAGTACATAATATTGGCTTCCAATGTATCTACCTGCGCGCAAGATTACTCTTGGCAGAGATGTAGATAGACGGTTAATGACACTTCTACCTTAAGGTAGATTTCACAAGATATTTCCAGAAGTCACGAACAGTGTTGCATTGGGCTGAACAATTGTTAACGCATTTTATCTGGTCCGTCGCCTTTTGTGAAGGATTTAAGCAATGGTTTAGCCCGTTCAAGCCCCCCAGTTGGTGTAATCCAACGAAATTCCTCTTATGAGTAATAGCTCTGTTTAGAGGTAAATATATGTCTAGGTAGTTGTGTGTGTGTGTGTATATATAGATATATATATATATATATATATATATATATATATATATATATATATATATATATATATATATATATATATATATTCTGGCTCCTACGTTTGCTTTCATACGTATTAAACTGAAGCGACTATGATTGTTTAGTTTTAAAACAACATGTAACAAGGGAACCGCGCTAGCGTAGTGGTTACCACACTGCGCTGGCGACCGGGTGACCCAGGATCAAACCCGGGCGAGGACATTTGAAGATTTTTCGTCCACCGGTATTTGGACTCGATTAACTCGCCCTGGCGAGGACATTTGAAGAAGTGTCGTCGACCAGGGACTGGCGGCTCCTGAGCCGACCCAGCTCTAATGAGTACCTCCGAAATCGGCGAGTATCTGCCTGAATGGCGAGGGACACCTGTCTCTGTGCAAGAAAAAAGGGATACACACGTAAAATCAGTCTCAGGTTAGACATAATAACCTGAGATTTCGCATCGAGTATTAGCGGGCGTACGTAAAAAAAAAACATGTAACAATTTTGATAATGAATTAGTCTTTAACAGTTAAAATAAATATGGAAAGATTGGTGACATTTAGATAAAAGTTTTCGTCACGGAGACGTAGGTGATGATTTATCAAAAGTCCGTTGCTTTCGCCTATTTTACAAGAAACTTAACTCTAGATAAGTCCAGCAGCTGTGGTTCATCAATTCTGTGATGACGAAAGCCTTCTCCGCACTTTCATCCACTGTAGGTGGTTAGGGTGGATGCTTTTCTCTCACACTAGCGGCGTTAGTACCACAAATCGTTTGATGGCTTGTAACCACGAACTTTAGAAAAATAGAAAACCAAATGCCTTCTGCTAAGTACATTTGTTTGGAGCATTCTAACAGGCTCGCGTTCCCGTTGTCCGCCCACCAATGTTAAACTCTCAGAAGAATTTAATTATCGAGCACGCACAACGCAACTCCGAGAAGATGGTTAAATTTCACCAATTTTACTCTGAGGATTAACAGGTAAAATGTGTCTGGACAGTGAGAATAGGATTTGTGCCTGAATTAACATTAACGAGTTACATACATTTGATAAATGAAATGCTACACTTGAGGCACACATGATGTAATCATCACTCATTGCTGCTCCAGTCCAAGTCCTGGCGTCACCTCTGCTATCGGGTTTCCGTACGACTAGTCGGAAACAATCACCAGCTCTTGCAGTAGTGGTTCATGCATATACTGTTTTCATATGTTGAGGTTGCCAGCTTCATATATAACCACTTAGCAAGAAACCTGTAAAATTTACATTAGTAAATAAATTGTTTACACTTACCCAAAAATTTTGGGAATACCCAGTCTCCTTGCACAGATTTAGACTGGACATAGCATCTGTATTAGATGCTTCGAAATCACTTAGGTATGGAAATTAGAGTTAATTCCTCTGACAGCGGGTGTTCTGCGAAATCACATGCCTGGGAAAACTTTTGTTTAATTCCTCTTGGTCTGGGAAATTAGAGTTAATTCCTCTGACGGCGGATGTTCTGCGAAATCACTGGCCCGGAAAAACGTTTGTTTAATTCCTCAATGACTTGTGATCAAATCCCTAAGTTTCCAGTCTTGTATTAAAAATGCGGGTTTACTTGTAAATTCCTGTTGCCCATTACTCGATCTGTTACTTATAGTTGTGGAATTTCTAAGTACAATGTCTCCTTTTTCTTTCTGGCTTTTAGGAGTCGCTAGTCTGACGTTTGCGCTGCAGTGTGTGTACTGACTTTGATTTCACTACATTATATCTCACAATCCTCAGTTCAAATTCCAGCTGTGTTTCCGCCTAATTTTCCAGTAAGAAACATTGTATATTCCGGCCTCTCAAATCAACCAATCCAATCGAATCTCGTTCAGCACTACGTGGGTAGGGGGCGTTTCAAATTTAAAAAATACACTCAAGTGTTTCAAAATATTAAATTTAACATCCACGCGTGACCTCTTCATATCGTTGCGTCAGACTTCCGCCGGCATCTTGTGCTATCTTCACAAACAAATCTTGTGCACTGATACTGCCCCGATGCTATCGTCTGCAAATCTTGAGTTTCCAGACAGATTTATCTGTAATATCGACACAGTACGTACATCGGAAACGATTACCTCATTATCTCCCGCCTTGTGCAAACATAGGGATAGTCGCTAGCCACCTGGAGTCCAGTGACTGACCGTCACGTTCAAATGGATCAATAGAGATGACCGTCTCTATCAAATGTGGCCAGACGAATGAAGCGAAAACTTATCAGTCGCTGATCGGTCAAATTACATGGCGTTATTACAGTTCTGTCTGGAATCGGCTCAAAGCAAACATGTGAAAATTAAAGATAGTCCCGTGGCCGATACTTCCGTAGGGGTGTGGAGTGTTAGAAACTTCACCCTACTGATCCAACGAAGAGAGCAAAGTAAGAATGAAAGGGCAAAAAATATGCCAAATAATAGCGATGAGTGAAAGGAAGAGATTAATGAAGAAAAAAAATGATACTGCCGAAGTGCACGTGAGATCGCACAACCCTATCGTCACATGTATGTGTGAAATGTCTTTTGTGTAGATGTTTCGCTTGTTTTCAATTATTTGGGTGGATCTATTCTTGATATTTAGGGGTGCATAAAATGAAACTGTTGAATTGCACTGTTTTGTGTATTATTTCTTCCAGTATGCAGCAATGCAGGCTGGCTGAGCGAGCATGGATCGCAATGGGAAGGCAAACCCGGTCCTAAAAAATGCCGTGCAGAAGTCGGATGTGTCGACCGAAAGGGGCAGATATCACAGCTACGTTGTAAACAGACACAACGCAACCACCGTCCTTTTCAGGGCGAAGGAAGAAGAAGAAGAAGAATTTCTTTCCAAAATTATTTTTCTTCCAGGGGCGGTTCTTGAGTTTGGGTAGAAACAGTGTAGGTCCAGCCCAATGAAGTTAGGGGTGGGGTTGCAAATAGTTGTGCTACATATAACAGTATAACAATATTTTCATCATCAGGTGCTACCCGCAACGATCAGCAAACTGAAGAATCTGGAGACCCTTTTGGTATTTATCAACCAGCTTACAAAATTACCTGATACCATAGTAAAGATGAGAGAATTACGTTGTCTTTGGCTAGGTAACAACAAAATACGTGCCTTGCCCAAAGGTTTCGGCTATCTGACAAAGTTGGATTGGAAAGACAGGTATAGATTGTTAAATGTTGCATGGTTCATCTTTTTGCGTCTCTTAGACTTTGATGTTCTTCTTCAACGCTGAAACAACGCTGGTTGAAATAATATCTATTAATATTTCTACTACAGCATATAAATAAAAACATAAATTTGCTATTGATAGTGTGGGTTGATATGGAAAAAGCCTTAATAAAGTGTGGAAAGAGGGACTGATAGTGAAATTGCACGGAATGAAATATGTGGGAAAATTTACAAAGGGTAAAGTCAGTACCTTGACGATAGAGCTGACAGAGTCAAGGTACAAGGACAGACCAACAAGATGATGACGATGAAGCAGGGTGTCTCAAAGAGGGATTTCATATCACCTATACGATGCATGGAGACATATCTGTGGTCATCCTTATATAACTAACAGCTATGTACAATGCTACAAATACAATATATGTACGTGGAAGTGAACCTATGTCTGTGAGGCTAGTTATACCCTCATTGACTTTTGAAATCATCCACACACTTCCAGGGATTCCCCCTGTGGTGAAACTTGTTGAGAATACAGCATTGCACACTAAGCTTGGAGAAGTCACTTGAACCCCAGGCGTTGACTTGGTTGACTGCATACAGAAGGATCTCACTATGGACCCAGTGATAGGCAGGGGAAGCTGAGAATTGGCTTTGTGCAGGACGTGATAATTCCTTGGGAGAGCCCAGAATCAGAGTTCAGTATTTTAGCTCCGCATAGTTGGAGAGCACCCTGGATGGCGGGTAATGCACAGTATGCCACGTACTTCTTATTCCTAGCTTGGGACCAGATGTGACGATCCTTTAAATGCAAGCCAAGCCGGAGAAACTGGAGCTCATGACTTCAACTCAACATGTTTCGAAATGGCAGAAAAGCCACAGGAAAAGCCTAGATCTATAGTGTAGATAATACCAAGTAGTCTTCAACTTGGTATTGGCTGCTAAAGAGCGAGAAGCTGAGCCGCGCTAGTTAAACATCAACAACATCAATCACCTACACTGTTCTGTTGTTGTATATAATGTTCATAATTACATAACCGCAAATATGGCAGGATACCCTACTCCACCTCCAAGTGGTGGTCCTGAAAACAGGCTGCATCACTGCAGTCTGGCTGAGTGAGTAGGGATCGAAGAGGGAAGGCTAACCCGGTCCCAAAAATGCTGTGTTGAAGTCGGATGTGTCGGCCGAAAGGCGCAAATATCGCAACTTCGTTATAAACGGACACAACGCAACCAACGTCCTTTTCAGGACGAACGAAGAAGAAGAATATAACGTATGAGGGCGTTCAAAAAGGAGATACTCATAATTTATCAGTAGAATACGAGTATATGGTTTTTATCAAAATAAGTTGCTCCGTTTTACTAAAAGAATATTATGTACTCAGTTTTGTCAAAAGAATGTAGGCTTACTTCTATTGCATTTTTAGAATGTATCATATATTATCAGTAGATTACGTTCTTATCCAATAAATAGAGTATTCACCAACTTTATAAATGAAATACGTTTTCATTTTCATCATCATCCTTACCCACATCTCCCTATTAAGTAATGGCCTTAAATTAATTCATGCCAGACCATTCCTGTTAAGTGCCAATCTTTTAATGTCTTTCCATTTCTTTGTTTTCCCCTTTCAAGTTTGTCTACAGCTCTCTTCTCTGCATGTTTTTCTCTCTTCCTCTATATCTCTTACCATGAGGAACTGGTACTCCATTTTAATTCTATCAAAACGTTCCTCAACAAGTCCTTTCCACCGTCATCGTCTTCTTCTCACCTCGTGTTTCACTGCTATTTGAATTGGGTTTTTCCCCATCACTTCACAACATAGCTGATCTTGTCTAACCATTTCAATCCTTCTATTCTACGCAAGCACCCATTATGAAAGTGTGCAACTTATTTGTCGTTTTAAATAAGAATGTTTTATCAGTTGAATATTCCTGTTGTAAACAATAGATTATGCTCGTCTGTTGTCAATAAAATAGAATGCTGTTTTTACTTTCAGATACACGTCATCAACTCTCGATGGTAATCCTTTGGTGAGTCCACCGCTGGAAATTTGTCGAATGGGACCAGAAGCTATAGAAAGGTTCCAAGGCATTGGACCAAACATTGATGCAGAAAAGCAGTCTGGAGAGGAAATCACAAGAGAGAGAAGGAAGAGGGATAGAGCATCATCAGACGCAGGTAGAAGTATCAAAAGCTATGAGTCTGGAGAGAACAGCAGGTCAAAAGGCAGATCGCAGGCAGACGACAGTAATTCTTCTTCTCCTGTCAGCGAGAAAAGTGGCGGGAAGGTACATTCACAAACAGCACCAAACAGGAAAACTAGATGAATGTCTTAGAAACTACGTTATTTTCGTTTTTTTTTTTCTACACATATTCACATGTCTAATTTGCTGACGATACTTGATTACTTTGTTGTGCTGTATCTTTTTTTTTTCTGTTTGGCAGTCAAGCATTACGAGGATTGCGGTTTCCTTTGCTAATGTCAGAACATGTTTCTGCATGATTTCTTTAATACAAAATATTCATCTTCTTTTTGAGCATCCGCTTTTCGCGAAGCCAGGTCTCTTGCTATTGAAGGTGGCAGATGAATGTGTGTCTTTTTTTCCACGAGAAATCCAAACCAGTTGAATTTCTATCTCTCTGTTCATCACAAAAGCGTATGTACTTCATGAATTATAATTTAAATGTTGAACATTATGTTATGCATTAATGTTAATAAATTAAAAATTGAAAGACAATATGCACTAAATGATGGTGCTGAGTCTTTTAGTGAGGGAAATTTTTTTTTTTTTTGGGGGGGGGGGGGGGGGGGCGGGGGGGGTTAAACGAGCCAAGCGTTGTCTCAACGTCGCCAAAGAAGCTGCTGTGTTTTTTGTACCATTAAGTAACTTAAATATGTCACAAGAGCGTATTAAAATTTGAAAACAAGTAAGAAAGAAAAAGAAGTGTCTTCCCCGTTTTAGAATACACAGATACCACCTTACAAACAAAAGGTAAGTCTAATCCCGACAACAAAAACTATATTTCACATTTTTTTTTTTAGTTCAGACTAAAAACCAAACAAAAAGAAACAATATATAACACTCATTTCGGAGACAAACATACTTCGTCCGACATATCTCATTAAGTTATTTCATATTAAATCCATAAATAGTCTTGCAAGAAAGAAGACTACGCCACATACTTGGTATTTAATGGAAGGACAAAGTGACAGATGTCGAGGTTCAGTCACGTGCTGGCCTTCAAAGCATGTACACACTGCTTACACAGCGCAGACTGCTCTGAATAGGCCATGTCCGCCTCATGGAAGATACTCGTAGTTTCTACAGATAGCTGGCCCATGGCAAAAGCAGTGTCGGGCGACTGCAGCTGAGGCTCAACGACGCGTGCAAGAGAGACATGAAAGCACTGGGCGTAAATCAAGCAACCTGGGAAGATGAAGCTTCTGATCGCACCAAGTGGCGATGCTTCCTACGGCGCCACCTCAGACTGGGTGAAAAAAAGCTCTCACAACAAGCAGAAGAGATAAGAACACGTGGAAAGGAACACGGGGGGGGGGGGGGGGGGGAGAACAGCTGAGGGCTATCACCTCATGGGGCGCATTCCCATAGGCAGCTATGACTAAATGGGCTACTACTACCAAGTCTCTAAACGTTACTTCTCTTTAAAACTTCATTTGCCGCTGAACTAAAAATTCCAAGTAACAAGAAATTTCTCAGACGACATTTTGAACTGACTATTTCATAACAGAAGAACTTACTGTGCAGAAAGTCTTCAAGACAATAATGTAGAGCATTTCTAATTAAAATGTAAGAGGTATGAACAACAGAGAATCTCAGTATTAGATTATTTGCCGTTGAAGTAAAAATTCCAAGTAACAAGAAATTTCTCAGACGTCAATTTGAACTGACTATTTCATAACAGAAGAACTTACTGTGCAGAAAGTCCTCAAGACAATAATATAGAGCATTTCTAATTAAAATGTAAGAGGTATGAACAACAGGAATCCAGTATTAGATTATTTGCCGTTGAAGTGGGTCTTCCAAGTAACAAGAAAAATTTCTCAGTTTGAACTGACTATTTCATAACAGAAGAAACTTACTGTGCAGAAGTCTTCAAGACAATAATGTAGAGCATTTTTTAAAATGTAAGAAGGTATGAACAACAGAGGGTATTAGATTATTTGCCGTCGAAGTAAAAATTCACAAGTAAGGAGGAAAATTATCTACAGACGTCAATTTGAAGGGGGGGGGGGGGGGGGGGGGTGACTATTTCAAGAACAGAAGGTTAAGAACCCAATATTAGATTATTTGCAGGCATCAAATTCATCCACAGCAGTACAAAAGAATAAACAGACCTGCGGAGCTGCATAATATGGTCAAACAGTATTTAACAAAGAATAAACAGACCTGCGGAGCTGCATAATATGGTCAAACAGTATTTAACAAAGAATACAGTTTAATATATAGTGATTAGTGGGAATATGGCGGGGAAAGTGAAGGTCTAGTGGGATTCTTGCGTAACAAATTACTTGTGGCAAATGAAAGTCAGTTAAATATCGGACTAAACACCGGAAGCTTTTACACCCCTCACCCCAATTTGTTTGTTTATGTGTTTAAAAACATGTTAATAATTTTTTTCTTATTTGTTGTTATTGAGTCACGCCATTATAAGTATTACGTAACTTCCATTTTAGTTTTAAGGAAAAACACACATGCACCCACTATTTGACATTTTAATTTAAACATTTAAACAAATAAAGAGGAGAAACCCACGCAAGGAGGATAGTATAATTTGCTTCCGTAGCTAGGCGGGGGTGCCATTCGGAATATCCTGGGTTCGATTCTCCGGTAAGCCACTCACTTCTGTTGTTTTTTTGTTGTCTAGTTTTCTAATTCTTTATTTCCCTCGAGTGCCTGAAACATACCTTTATGTGTGTAATATTTATGTGTGTAATATTTATGTGTGTAATATTTATTTAGTTACATTTTACTTTACGCTATTTAAAACAATATGATGACACGTTCGCATATCGGCAACTGAACACATTTTATGAACATAGATACACTATATATTCTAATTAGAACCCATGAGAGGTTGAACATAATATTTTTCTTTATCATTTAAAAAAAAAAGAATTTCTGCCGTTTCAGTCTTGTTGGCTGATACGGCTGCCTTGTCAGTTCACGTGATGGAGGCAGCGACATGTGCGTTTTTCTGTCAATTTTCATCACCCCATTAATTCCTGTCGCGAATTGACAGTAAATTTGAATTTTCCAATCCGTCCCAGCCCCTCTCATGGCCTTACTCTTTAAATTGTTCTATTGTTACCGGCTATATTAACTCTAATTTTTTTTCAAACTCTTCTATCGCGCCGTAGTCTTATTATTTTCCGTTCAGACCCCCCCCCCCCCCCACCCCAAGGCGTGTCTGGCTTTTGATTTCGCTTCTGGCCCTCATTATAAATTCATTGCTCAGTCCTCAGTTGTCGGCGGTCTTATCCAGCGTACGATAACATTGCATAAGACACAACTGCGTGCTGGTTTGTAGTACGCCAGGCCAGGGGACGTTCCTCACACGTAATAGTGTTTTGATCACTTTAGCCGATGCATGGGCGGCAGCCTTAATAAAGGGGCTCTTGTAGTTAAGCGGCGCAGAGAGTCAACCCTTTGAAAGCTGGGTAACGTTATGAATTACATGGAATTTTAGTGTCTCTGATGTAGATTCTAGACTCATATTTATGTTACTCGGGGTTACTCGAGAAAGCGGAGTGGCCCGAACACCTGCTCAAAGCACGCGAACGCAGATGGCCTGGTCAGCGTCCGTTCCATGACTATATAGGCCTGATAGAAGCTACTGTCTTTATACTCGTTAACAAACTAGACCCGGGGATAAACCGAATGAGAAACAAGCAATTGTGAGCATAAGATTCTACCGTGTCGCTAAAACTCTTGGTATCTCGGGGTGAGTTGACATTTGCCATATCATATATGCTTAGTTATTATAACTGATAGCAGTGACTTGCGGGGGGTTTTTTCTGTGACAACTCCTCAGTAATTTATTCAGTGCCAATGTAGCGCAGTCAACAACCTAAGCTAACAGATGCTTAATCTGTTTAGAGCCTTATAGTTTTGTTAGTGTTTACAGTGGGTTAAATGGTAAGCTTAAGCTGGCATTACTTTGGGGGGAACTACAGTTGTGTATATTATTCATATAAATCTTACCAGTGACGTATGTTCGCTATAACGACTGAATTGTGGGAGATAGTCATTTATTTTTTTTGTAGCAATTTCTCATGGCAGGGTGTGAAACCATGGAATGGCTATTGTGTAGTTTAAATCTAACTTACAGGGCAGTCTAGAATGTTAACCACTGACCAGCGAAATAATCCTATACCATTTAAAGTCATAATGTATCATAATAGCATAAACATTGCACTTGTATGTATTCCACTTTGGGAGGTTATTACTTTTCGCTTTTGTGTATCGACCCCACGCGGCGCATACAGTTTAATTGTGTAATGTATTTAGTGCTTATATTTTCTGTCAATTCAAGTAATGATGTAAACTAAATAGTACATCCTCTCAACGGGGACTACATGGTTGGACAACCCATATGTTGAGTTAGAAGAAGACACTGAGCGATTTTTTTTTACTGTCAGAGCAAACGCTCACACAAATATATTAGCCGATGCGAGATGCAAGTTGAGAATTGATATTGTGGAATTAACAGGAGGAAAACGCATGTGGTCAAAAAAAAGGACAGCACGGAGACTTGCCTAGCAATAATAAAGCAGATACTGTAGTATAACATTAAAGTTATGATTTTATTTTGCTTGAGGTAATGGATGTATGTTTGGTCTTAGTTCCAGATACCCCCCCCCCCCCCCCCCCCTTTCACTGTAGAATGTAGAACCAACAACTCAGCCTGACGTCAAGTATTGTGCAGTAGTGGTTTCCTACTCGCCTATTTAGTACAAGTCAGAGCTTAGTGGCATCCAGCATGTCCATCAACACATCATCGCCAGCCTAATTGAAATGATCTTACTGTGTTCTTAAACGGAGTGCGCAGTTCCAACAAAAGGTCTCAAACCAGACCCAACCGGATTACGCATCGAGTACCATATACGAAGCACGCCTGTTATAATTCGCCGCGCCGGATAAGAGCGCCAAAGAAAGTTGCCCTGAATTGACCTCGATTTGTTATACCTTCTGGTCAGTACGGACCCGGCGTGTATTAGTGGTCAGAATATAGACAGAGTAAAACTAACAGCCTAACTAGCTTCGCGTTGTGAAGACGGCGCAAGGATAGCGTTCCAGTGGTTTTACCATAAAGCCACTGACTGTTTGTATTTTGTATTTTTCACAAGCAGCTGACGGACTGTTAACTCTCTGTTTATTTCATTTGTCGGTGTCCTACTGGATGGTTTTTGTGTGTTATCCTTGATGTATGAATTGATGTAGGCTAATTGTTAACTTTGTTATTTGATCAGTTATTAATTGCTGAGATTTTATTCTTTTCTTCTATACAAGCTAAAGAGAACATTAATAAATTTTAACCTTTTTTTGTTAATGCGCTGTTCACGACCTTCACCCATACCTATTTAAGCTCTTAGTATTTCTCTATCTGTCTGTGAGAAAGAAGAGAGAGCGGGTGATACTTAAGACTACATAAGGGAGTTGTGGGCTTTGAAAGAGTGATATCGTTAATAGACCTCCTTCCAGGTCGTCTAAGTTCTCCCTAATTTCATACCTTATCTATGTTTTTTCTATAAATCTTGCAGTTTGTCTTACTCGACAAATACTCTAAAATTACACACTCACGACAATTCGCAAGTCCGATTTACACGGATCCTTGAAATTTTAATTTACTCTGTTTACAATAAATGGAAAGGAGATAATGATGCCTCGTTTATATACCGTCAATTGAATTTATTATTTGGACATATAGACACTATATATCCTAACTGTAACCCGTCAGAGGCTGAATGGGATATTTTTCATTATCATCAATATATATATATATATATATATATATATATATATATATATATATATATATATATATATATATATATATATATATAGCGAGAGAGAGAGAGAGAGAGAGAGAGAGAGAGAGAGAGAGAGTTTTATTTGCTTAGTTGCCATTTTTTATTTTTAAGATGTCACGTGTGATAATGTTTGTTATAACTGGTGTTTTGATTTCATTGTGTGCTGAATCGATTTTTAAAATGTCATGCTTATAATAAAGAAAGTTGTTTTACGTGAAAATGTAGTCTGTTTCTGTCATTTTATTCATCATTGTCAATCATCATTATCAATCATCATTATCAATCATCATTATCAATTATCATCATCTTTCTGCTCCTCAAGGAGCACATGTCTTCAAAAAACACATGCCAAGCCCTCCAGTCCTGTGTATGGCGCGTTGTCTCCCCTGCTCGGCAGTAGCGGTCCACTAATAGCCAAACTCGAGTAAAAGAAATGAGGTTTTTACAAAGGTAACAACCTTCGCTTAATTTACTCTTGGCAGATATATAAATAGAAGGGTGGAGCTTCTATGTCAGCGAGTCTCATAGGGATTTTATAATGGCAAGTATAATAAATGAGTCATCTAAGTTTGTTATAAACTTTGGATTCTACGCTCACTTCTGTGAGAAACATACGTTTTCCTAATATTTTATGAGCTCCCAGCTGAAGGTTATCCAGCAAAATATTAATTTATTGGTCTGAATGTAATGACGTATTTTTTAATGAGTCATGTGGGTGCAGACACCACATTCACTCCCAAGTGATTAACTCAACTAAAACATTATATCTACATATAAAACAAGAGATTTATTTTCGAAACTATTGTTGGATCAAGGGTAAAGAATGAAAGTGGTTAAATCAGTAAACAGTTAAATAATTTAGTTTCTGGTCTTTTAGAGAATGTCATTACCGGATGCTACAAATGAAAGGTGGTAATTTTATAAAAGTGAGGCCATAAGTTTTGACTTAGCTTTGCAGGTGTATACAGTGAGTTGTCCCTGGATGATGGTTTTCATGAAGTCTTGACTGTTCTGTCTCTTCTGGAGAACATGGTGGCAGTACGTTCCTGGTGGTTCCAAAGTAGCTGCTCTTGTTGTCTCCTCAAGTATCCATAAGACCCGTTTGTTATAGCGAGTGTCGACTTCTGGCAACTGGTACCAAAATCTGAGAGAAAACAAATGCCTCATGATGTAAAGCTAATTGCAACAAAAAATGTTGCTGCAAGAGCACATACAGTGTTTTGGCGCAGGCTTCCTGTAAGGTGGCCAAATAAAGTGATTGCCCAAAATTGAGCATGTCCTTAGGGAGCGAGAAAAGAGAGGAAAGTTTTATTGCATCGCTGAATTAATTTGTTAATAAAATGTTTTCCATTTATTGAAATTATATGTCCTCACGTGTGATCTTCATTTATGCATATAATATCTCAGCAGATGTGTCAACATCTGCTTTGATGGCTTCTGCTGGAATGCTATCTGGACCAACAGCTTTTCAGTCTCTAAGAATCTTCTTTATTTCTTCCTTACTTGGTGTTTCACAGTTAACTGATAACTCATCTGTTGACTGTAAGTCTGGCGGATCGTGTGCAGCCGGTGTTACAATCATTAATGTTAGGAGCGAAATGTGATGAGATGGTAAACAATGCTATAAAACTTCATACAAACACGGACAAGTGTAATACGATTAATAACTCCGTGAAACTCCGAGGTCACGTACATAACGTCTTTTAATAACGTCCATTTCTACTTCTTCATATACAGTTTCCATAAACACATCACCATTGATTAACCAAAGTGGTTATGAATCATCTATAGACTAGGCATCTCAATGCTTCCATATAGATAAACGCATTATGTATATCTTGTCCTATTAAAAGAATCTTCTGGTCTTTGGCGAGACATTAACTCTATGACGGTATTGCCTCCCCTGCTTTGCAGTAGTGGTCCAACAATGGCCAAAACTCAAGAGTATCTAATATGGGCTTCAAATGTATCTACCTTCGCACTAGATTACTCTTGGCAGAGATGTAGATAGAAAGGTAATGATACTTCTATTACAAAGGGAGTCTTCACAAGATATTCAGAAAAGCGAAAACAATGCTGCATTGGCTGAGCACGTTAATTCTAGAATCTGCCGACAACTTTTGTGAAGGAATTAAGCACATATTCATTTCAGTTCGTTTAAGCCCCCACCCTTGATTTACTCAGTGGAATTCTTACTGTTCTGGTATAGCTCTGTTTAAAGTGTGTGTAGTAAACTGACTGAGACAAACATGCAGTAACTTTAAAATGATTAAATCGAAGTTAAATTTTTAACTTTAAAAATAACAAAATTTAATAATCACTTAAGTTTTAACAGTTTGAAAATAATTTGAAAGTTTAAACAAAAGGATTCATCATTGCTAGATGATTGTTGCAAGTGGGGACTGTTGCAAGTGGCTTGTTGCAAGGCGTGGTTTGGTTAGCTCTGAACAATGTTCCATGTGATATTAATAAAACAGTTATAAATGTCTGGCCATTGTTTTATCTTCTTGATATTCTTGAGTGATCGTGTATCGTGCCTTCTATGTAAGATTACGCGAATGCAGGGGTGGAAGATTCTGAACAATAATTGAACCTGGGAATACGATTGATGTGACAAGTCGGTTCATAGAGTCCACAAATATTTAATACAGTTTACACGTCAAGACGATTCATGCATGTTGATCACAAAGGTACATATTATAACTTGAAAATATATGGCATAGATATGTAGATATCCTATCAGTCCTTGTCCAATAATCAAATTACTGTATGCAGATTGTCATAGCTGTATGCACGCGCGGTTGGGGTTTTCCAACGGCCGACAGTGAGTCTATGAGTCTGGTAAAATCAAATACTATGGACTGTAATTCATCCTTCCTTAATTTTCACTTTCGTACTGACCTTTAATCATTTCAAATCTTCGTAATAGCAATGGACTGACCCATGTCCGTACTTGCATAAAATATATCTGTATGGCAATACCATGCTCAACATTGGAAGGAAAGTCAGACGCGTCTTAACAGCTTGACGGTCAATGTAAAAAGGGTATGGTTTCTTAGTTACCGACTGTGTCCTAAACAACGCTATACACGTCATAATCGATCGTGTATGAAGCGTTCAGTAATTGAAACATCTATCGCAATATATTAAATGTCTTAACCTTTACAATTGCACGTCTGGTAACCTTTAGCAGACGGCGTTAATATCATATACCGTAACAATTCCCTGTACACCGGGGAAAAAAAAAATCGATAGATTTTTTTTTCAATATCTATCCGACTTAACAATTTTTCAAAAAAATTTAACACAATTGTGACATATGGCCGACGATGTTCTGAGTAGAACCGTGTTGCGGTCGTGTCAACTAACTATTTGTCATAGTCATCTAATCATAAATCACATTATATATCAATATTATACATATTATTATATCAACTAAATAAATGTCCAATGTTAATAGTGAATGAGAAAATTAAATTAAAGTAAGGTCTGTCGTATTAGTATGTCATATAGGAATTAATTTGACTAATTAAAATTAAATTAATTAATTAAATTAAGAGTTAAATTATTAAGGTTCTAATGTAACGCGATGTTATGAGAGAAGAAAAGACAAACTAAGTAAGAAGAAATAGAAAGAAATTCGAATATAAGTTTAACTTAATTGTGTGTGTTAAGTGTTAGTGAATAATAACTATCTAATTTAAATAACTAAATAATGTATAGGTACATTAAAAAAAAAAATTATTAATCTAATACTTGTGTGAGATTTATTTTCTCTTTTCATAATTTCTTCTTTTAGTATTTCGTTCTCTTTTTTTTTTGTTCTTTCATTTCATTTTTTTCTCACATTTCATTTTATTGATAATAATTCAATTAAGAAGTTAAGTTAACTAATTAATTAGTATAGGATATGATGATCCATCCGTAGTCTTGATCCTGATGAATTCTTTTAGGCAAAAATGTTCAAACGTTTACGTTGGAAAGAAATGTCATTTATCCTAGCATCCAAGAATTAAGTATACACAGGAACATCAGTTCGGTTTGTCGTCAGACATAAATCCATGATTGTTCAAAGAGTATTCATATCTCGTGTATGGACGTTAGACGAAGTTTGAATGTCTATATATACCTTGATTGTCTTTTAATTCAATTCTGTGATGCATATAGTGTTTATACAGTTTAAATTAAAGGCAAGGTTAGTTCCTTTATAGTTGATACTTCGTTCAATCCAATGTAGTGCTGATTAAAATAGGTTAAGAGTGTCAATATTGATTATTCGTCGTCAATAGGATTACGTGACAATGCATCTGCCACACAATTTTCAGTGCCAGGTATGTGTTCAATGGAGAACTCAAATGGCTGTAGGATGATTGAATATCTGGCAAGTTTCTGGCTCTTATGATTAGAGCGACGCAAAGAGGCCACAGCACGTTGGTCCGTCTGTATGGTGAAGGGAGCACCGAGGAGGAACTTCTCAAGTTTCGTTATTGCCCAGATCACAGATAAAAAGTTCCTTGTCGACTGTTGAATACTTCGTTTCTGCCGGCTTCAGCTTTCTTGATATATATAAGGTGGGGTGTAGAATGCCATCATGGTTCTGGAGCAGGCATGCACCAATGCCGTAGTTACTAGCATCTGTTCGTAAGAAAAATCTTTTGGAAGCATCGGGAAGTCTTAAAATTGGTTCATGTGAGAACAAATTTATAATTTTGTTGAAAGTTTCATTGCATGTACCAGTCCATGTCACCTTCACCGGCATATCTTTTTTTAACAATGAAGACAATACAGCCGTGATGGATGACAAGTTTGGTATGAATCTACTGTAATATTGAACAAGTCCTAACAAACTCCTGACCTGTTTCTTCGTCTGAGGAACTGCTATGTTTAGAATTTTGGAGACTGTACTAGGTAACGTTCGGATATATCCCGATCCAATGATATGTCCCAAAAAGGTTATCTCATTACACGCGATTTGCACCTTTGTAGGTTTAGCAGTTAGATGATAATTCCTTAGAGTGTCAAAAACATATCTAAGTCCCGAAACATGTTCCTCAAACGACGAACTAAACAAGCATATGTCGTCAATATATGTAATAACGTCTGGTCTACCTGATAAAATTTGTCGCATCAGGCGAATGAAGGTAGCTGGCGCATTAACAAGCCCAAAAGGCATCACATTCCACTGGTATAGACCTTGTGGCGTGGAAAATGCGGTGTAGTACTTAGCCTTTTCGGTCAGTGGTATCTGCCAATAACCTTTAGTTAAGTCTATCTTACTAAATATAGTTGCGTTAGATAGACGTGGCAGTAAGTCGTCAATAAGTGGATGTGGTTCGCTGTCAACTATAGTCTTAGCATTTAATTTTCTATAATCAACACATAGTCTAATGTTATTGTCCTTCTTCCGGACAATCACTAATGGAGAAGAGAATGGCGAATTACTAGTCTCAATGATTCCCAGAGACAACATCTGTTCAAGTTCCTTAGTAGTTTTAGCAAGGAAATGTAAAGGAACAGAATAGGGATGTACACGAATAGGTGTATCATCATTGAGAGTAATGTCATGACTGATAGCCGATGTGCGACCCGGGACGTCGGTCAACACATCTGGATAAGATTGTAATAGATTAGCAATCTGTAGACGCTGTTGCGGTGTAACCGTTGAAGAGATGGTTACATCCCGCCAAGATTCAGTAGGTTGAACTACTGGTACAGGTAACGGTAACTGTACCTCAGGAAAAGAAGATTCTTCTTCCTGGATGACAGATAAGTTAGTATAATGACAAGTGGATACTGTGTTGTCATCTAGTTCATGAAAAATTGACTGTAAGTGTTCAGGACGTGTATGAAATTGCTTGAGCATGTTAATATGAAATATCTTTTTGTGTCCCTTGATATCTAAGACGTAATCAACGTCGGAAATTTTATCAATGACTTTGTAAGGACCATTCCAAGATATCAATAATTTATTGTTATTGTGAGGAAGTAATACATAAGCTTCGTCGCCTGGGAATAATTGGCGTAATCGTCGAGACTTATTTTTGTAGAGATCGAGCCTTAGCTTTTGCAGCCTCAGAAGAAGCTGTTGCCAACTGGCAAGACTCAATAATGTTCTTCCGAAGATTAATCACATATTCGTAAGATGACTGAGTGTCCTGAGTCATCTCGTCGTCAATTAATAAGTCTTTTATTAGTCCCATAGGACCTCTTGGGGGAGCACCAAAAACTAATTCAAAGGGAGAGAAGCCAGTTTGTTCATGCGGTACCTCCCGATAAGCAAATAGAACAGCTGGGAGTGCTCTGTCCCAGTCATGAGGGTGCTTAGCAGTAACCTTATGTAGTAGTTGTTTAAGTGTACGGTTAAGTCTTTCAACCGCACCATTACTCATCGGATGATAAATACTACTTAAATTCCTATCAATGTCCCAAGTTTTCATGACTTCCTTCATGGTGTCAGATATAAACTGCGACCCATGGTCTGATAAAAGTTTTCTAGGAAACCCTATTCTAGAAAAGATGAGATGTAGTGCATCAGCTACATCTGTGGTAGTGGTGGTCTTTAATGGGATAGCTTCTGGCCATCGTGTGCACAAATCAATGCACGTAAGGACGAATCTATGTCCTCTGGCCGATGGTAGCAATGGACCAATAATGTCTATTGCCATCTTGTCAAAAGGTCTCACTGAGATATCGCAAGCCTGAATAGGCGCCGTGTGAAAAGCTCCACGTGCTTTCACTTCTTGGCATGTAGTACAGGAACGTACATACTGCGAAATATCTCTTGACACCCCTGGCCAAAAGAATGAAGACAGTACTCGAGATCGTGTTCGAGTATATCCCATATGTCCAGCACAATGTGAGTCATGTGCATGTTGAAGAATGTACCGTCTAAAAGTATATGGGACCATAACTTGTTGTTTCATTTGTGATTTGTCATTAAAACATCTAATCAATATGTCATTTTTAATAACAAAACAATGTTTGTTATTATTACCTGAGGATAGATTGTCAACTTTATCGACCAACTTAAAAAAATTTTTTTTAAAGATTTATCCTCTTTTTGTTTGGTTGCAAATGTTTCCCTGTCAATAGGTGAATTGACTACAAATTCCTCTTGGTTGTCTGCATCCATTTTATTATCATCAACTTTCTCCATGAGTTGAGTCTGCGCTCTAGTCGTCACGGCGTTTCCAGTGCATAGGTTACGTTTCTCCCATTCTATAATCTCATATGGAGTACAATCTTTACTGCCGTGTATACGACCGACCATCAAATCAGCTATAGGCTTTTTTAGCATACATACTTTCACGTTCCCTGTGAAAAAAGGAGTGTTAACATGAATAATAGCTGTGGGGTAAAACTCTATTGTTCCACCAAAAGTCATGCAACGGACATATTCCCCCGTTGCACAGCTGGGATGTACCAGCGACTGTCGTACACCAATCGTTGTGGATCCCGAATCCCTCAACACTGAGACGACGGATCCATTAACTAATCCTCTGTTAAAATTAATAGGCCTGTTCCATCGTTGACTGCAAGACCTACCTGTGGTATAATATGTCCGCAGTTAAGCACTGTTTCTTTCGCCTTCTGAAAAATAAGATTGCATTGCTGGCAACTATTTGCCACATTATAATTAATAGCAAAACATGCAGCAGAAGACTGTGTTGTATTATTGTCAAGTGGGACCTGAGCTATAGGGGTAGTATTATTTGTAACTGCCGCCCCTGTATTATGGTTGTAATGAGATGATCCCCGAGAATGAGATCGATTCCGAGTATAATTGTTAGAATTATCTCGTCGTCCTCTATAGTAACTATTATCTCGATGTCTCGAGCCATGATTATTACCATTCCAGTTACTATTATTATTGGGAGTATGTGATCGATTATAATGAGTGTTATGTTGACCATTGTGGTAGTTTGTTTGAGGTGAATAATTTCTATCTCGTGATCTACCTCTGTTGAACTCATTTTTATTGTTGAAATCATTATTATGTCCCTTCTGAAAGTTAACATTGTGATTTCTTTGGAACCTACTTCTGTCTACACTGTGATGTCTTTGTTTGTTATTATGATTGTAGGCCATATTAGACGCCACAGGTAGAGGTTCTCTTAATGAGGAGTTAGAAATGGTTGCATTCGGGTGTGCCGAACAGTAGTTTAAAGAAATTTTTTCTAACTCATCCATAGTACCTGGTTTACGCTCCTGCAAATATGCAAAAAATGGCTGGCTAACCGAAGATAATACCTTATCCCGCAGTAGTAAATCAACTAATTTGTCGTATGATTTGTTGACTTCTGCCAGTTCAACCCATCTATTAAATGTATTGCGTATGTTCGCAATGAATCCTGCAAAATCCCTTGGAGATTCAGGTAAAATTCCCTTAAATTTCAACCTACAGTGTTCCTCGTCCAGGTGAAACCTTCGTAAAAGCAAGGACTTAATAGCACCGTAGTTATTAGCTATTGATGGGTCAGCATTTTGAGAAGCTGTCAGTGGTTCTCCAACCAAGAATTCATTTAATTTGAGTACCCATGACTCTTCAGGCAAATGGTTAGATTTGCAAGTCTGTTCAAAACGTGCCAGGAACGATGAAAGGTCGTCGACGTTCAAGTTGAAAATGGGTAATTTAAAGTTGTAGAAGTGTTTAGGTTGGCTGGATGATGATCCATTTTGTGCGTTATTATTCTGGTTTGCATCAGCACTTTGTGCTTGTAATCTTGCTGTCTCCAATTTAATACGCGCCAATTCCATTTCTTGTTGTAAAATAATTTCCTCTCGTTTCAATTTATTCTCTTCTTCCTGTTTGGCGATTGTTCTTTGCTCTTCTCTTTCACGTTGAGCAATCTCTCTCAATCTATTTTCCTTGGCAATTTGCTTCATCTCAAGTTCTGCTTCCTCTTTCTTTAATGCAGCTTTTTTCTCTTCTTCCTCTTTCTTTAATGCAGTTTTTTTCTCTTCTTCCTCTTTCTTTAATGCAGCTTTTTTCTCTTCTTCTTTTCTTTCATATTTTTCCAGTTCTGATTCAGCAAACTGACGAAGTTCTTGAGATTTATAACCATATTCACGACCAATCTTAACGAAATGGTCTATAGTAAGCATTTTGACTTTTATCTGTAAGTAATTATTGATAATTACTGATTAAATAGTCAATAGTAGCTTCAGAGTAATTATTATACTTACTCAACTTAGAAATATTCAATATAAGTAATCACAATAGTACTGAACTTAATGTCTAAGTTCAACTAATAGACAATATTTTGTAACAATATTGTATCTAAATAATACTATATCATAAATAGTTATGATATCTGTTAAATATAATGTAATTATATCACACAATTAATCTCAATATCCAATAATGTTGGGTATAATTCCTAGTAATTATATTGTTCAATGTACTAAGTCACTCTCTTAGTACCAGAAAAGTATATTAAATAATATACAATGGGTCTATTACCTCAAAGGTAGCTATAAGATTATTTATTTTGTCAATATATATATTATATTATTATGCCCTAGGCATCTATGATAAATTGTAGTGCTACTTTCTTGGACTATCACTGCATAATTATGCAATGTCCCATATTAACCTTAAATTTCAGAAAAAATTAATTAAATTAAATTACAAGTGTATTATTGCATATAATTATCATATTATTAATGTAATATTAATATATATATTATGAGGACAGACAAGCAATGATGCAACTAAAGGGTACAAACAATGTTAAGACGCAAACAAGACATTTTCACAATTAAAAATGAATTTATGAACTAAATAAAATAAGCGGAAATGTCACAGACCAAATGAAGGGCAAGGTCTGACCGGAGGTCAACTGAATATTCAAGGTACACACACAAAAAAAAATGACTGCGAAAAATGATGACGTCACAGGACTCATAACGGACGAAAATTTAATAATCATAAAATAAATGATAGTCAGAGGAGAATGGACGAAATAGTAACGAACATGGTACAGAACTGAATAAAATTATTAACTGAATACGAATAAAATACACCAATTATCTACGGACAGTACAGCTAACGCAAAATCGTCAAACGATAGCAGATTTGGACAACAAGTCCAATGTCAAACCTCAATGGGGTTTCCAAAGGTGCAATCGTTTAACTGCCCTAAGAAACGACCGAAATTAATTCAGGCATCGTGAGAGCCGCAGAATTTAATTTCAGTTCATCCTCCCTACCTCCCACGATTAGTAACAAATACATACGATGGAAAACAAATTTAACATATATACATGAAAATACATAGACATGCCTGATCAAAGCAAAATGGACTCAGTATTACGGTTTTGCAATGACGACAATTTAAACAGCTAGACTTATCTTTCCCGTTGCTTCGATCAGTGCTATAGGTCGTCAACAGCTAGGCTAATGCCCCTGACTGCCTGCTCCTGTAGTCCATTTCTTGTGTCTGCTTCAAATGACTTATTTTTCCCTTGGTTAGGCTTAAAAGAACGACTTCAGTTTCTCCGATAGTTTCACCTACACGAATTTCAGTGACGTCGCGTTGTTAGGCATTAGACTGAGTTCCACGTCATCTTCAGCTGGATCATGTGATCGAAAACTGATCGTAAATATTTCCTTCGAAAGTCATTCAAAAAATTTTTTTGTTTTTGGTTGTTTTCTCGTCCCCAGACACCGGGCACCACTGTTGCAAGTGGTGTGTTGCACTGTTGCAAGTGGTGTGTTGGTTAGCTCTGAACAATGTTCCATGTGATATTAATAAAACAGTTATAAATGTCTGGCCATTGTTTTATCTTCTTGATATTCTTGAGTGATCGTGTATCGTGCCTTCTATGTAAGATTACGCGAATGCAGGGGTGGAAGATTCTGAACAATAATTGAACCTGGGAATACGATTGATGTGACAAGTCGGTTCATAGAGTCCACAAATATTTAATACAGTTTACACGTCAAGACGATTCATGCATGTTGATCACAAAGGTACATATTATAACTTGAAAATATATGGCATAGATATGTAGATATCCTATCAGTCCTTGTCCAATAATCAAATTACTGTATGCAGATTGTCATAGCTGTATGCACGCGCGGTTGGGGTTTTCCAACGGCCGACAGTGAGTCTATGAGTCTGGTAAAATCAAATACTATGGACTGTAATTCATCCTTCCTTAATTTTCACTTTCGTACTGACCTTTAATCATTTCAAATCTTCGTAATAGCAATGGACTGACCCATGTCCGTACTTGCATAAAATATATCTGTATGGCAATACCATGCTCAACATTGGAAGGAAAGTCAGACGCGTCTTAACAGCTTGACGGTCAATGTAAAAAGGGTATGGTTTCTTAGTTACCGACTGTGTCCTAAACAACGCTATACACGTCATAATCGATCGTGTATGAAGCGTTCAGTAATTGAAACATCTATCGCAATATATTAAATGTCTTAACCTTTACAATTGCACGTCTGGTAACCTTTAGCAGACGGCGTTAATATCATATACCGTAACAATGATACAATTCTTATGAAGGAAGTTCACTTTGGCAGCGTAAATTTTTCACTTAGCTACCAATAGTAGTTACTGCTCCCGCTGATGAGTTCTGTGTACACTGCTCTTGCTCGTCGCTGGACAAGGTTAAAGGCACCACACGTTCTTAGAACGTCAAGGAGTAACGGCCAAGCTGGTCCTGATTCTGTTTATAAAACCCTCATATGATGGCGTCTCTCACAACGTCAGTCCACTTCTATCTTCACTTGGTTCCAGAGATAGTACATTCTGCTGGTACCACCAATAACTTTGGTAAAGAATAGAAACGAAACGCCCTTCTGAGTATTGCGTTTTCCAACCCATTATTATGGGTCCCTATCTTCCCATTCCACCATCCCATTTATCTCAGAATTTACCCTCGATGAGAATTAAATTTAATCCCACGGGATAAACTTCCTTTGCATTTAAATTGAATAGCTTTAGCTTTACATTACATTTAAATGAGAAGGTTAATAATACAGATAGAGTCTGTTTACGTTTACATCTCCACTGATTGAAAAATGTTCACAATATAAATTGAATGTTTTCATTTATGTTTTCACTGAGATGAAAAGTTTGAAACTTTCATTAACTTTAAAAATGAATATTTTCACATAGATATTTACACTAGTTTAAAGCTTGAAAACTTGCATTAATTTTAAAGTGAATATGTTTATATGGACATTTACACTGCTTGAAATTGTAAGTATTATACTTAAAATGTAAATCATTTCTTTCATCTTTCCCTCCCTGCTCCGTATGGAACCTGTGACTACTTTCTGCTTTTAGTTACAATTATGAAACTAGCAATAAAGCAATCACCAGCCCGTCCAGTGGTGGTTCATGAACCATCATTCTATACGCTGAGGTTGCCAGCCTCAAATGACTTGGACATCCACTAGCGATTTTTACATATTAAAATTCACATGGCAATATACATATATATGTTAGTTCACATGTTAGTAATATAAAATGTAAAATGACAACTTGCGCCAATCCTGGCTCACAGACTTTTTGTTCAGATGAATAAAAGAGACTTGAATCAGCCTCTTACTCGCGTCTGGGGTGCCGTTAATTTAATAAGTTCCCTCTCTGACTTCGTGTGTGGTCCTTCAGTTTCCTCAGTCCCGGTTTCCTTAATTAATATGAAAGAGATTTCCTGGGCTATGAAAGTCCGACAAAAATTCTCCAATAAAAGGTGTCCGGTATGCTAAGAAGGGATTCTGAATTCCAGGCTTCACTTCTAGCAAGGTCTGGTATCTTGGCAAGCGATCTTTACAGTGGAATAACACTGATACGAGTCAGGTTATATTGCCGGTCTCCCACTGCATCTGTTTGTTATGGAGTTAAATAAAACGCTCCAATCATGTTCAAACAGGCGGATGAAGGGTGTGGTATTTTAAAAATATTCCACGTGAAATAAGGTGCGTACAGCAAAAGGTCACGTATTACCATATATGGCAATACGATATACGATGCCTTGCATACAGACTCGCGAACATGTCGTTAACCTCAATGACAACGTGTTCCAAAAGTAACAATTCGTTACTTTATCAGAAAGTAATCTCTTATCTGAGTCTGTCCATCGGTTGTCTCCCCGTATTTCTGCTTTGGTGATGCGCGCATCCGTCTTATCGGTGATTAGGCAGAAAGCGCTGCGCGATATCCGTGTTAATCCATAGCGGCCAAGCTTGGTACTAGGGAATTTTACCAACATGCCTCTCGTTATATTATCTCTACATCTCCTGGCAAATGTGAGGTGTTTATCATCCACAAGGAGTGTCAGATAACAGACAAGACACAATATGCTGAAAGTAGTGAAAGAATACTTGAAAATATAAACTATCTGCTACATAGTATAGAAAGAAAGAAACATAGTGCAGCAATTGAAAGCACGCAATAAAATCAGTACCACACATGCACCGATACTGCCTTAGTGAAACAGAGATCGAGAGGGGCGCCCCATTCTGTCACAAACTCTTTAAGTCCCAATCAACGTTAAATCGGCTTTCCGGTTCTCCCATTATGACCCGGTCGACGATATATCGTTTCGTACCTTTTGCTCCTTTTCTGTAGCTGTTTTCCAATTTTAACAACCCAAAACGTCATTTCCGACAAGAATAGCGTCCATTTTTAAATTTTGCCGTTAGAGATACAACGTGTCGCTGTGTTAAGTTATCAATTTTCAATTGTCTTAAAGTGCATATTTCATTAGATAAAATGGCCACGCTTGCTACTTCTGTCAGACCTCGAAGATTAACTTCAGATCAAGCTAGAAAGTTATTTGAAGAAATTTTGGATAGTGATATTAATTCAGATTGTATCAGTTATTCAAATAGTAGCAGAACCGACTCAGATTGCCAACAGGAGCCTGATATCGAGTCCTCGGAGACCGAGGATGATAATGGGAGGTCTGATATCGATAATGAAGGTATGGATACAGGAGCATGTAATCAGACTGTAATAAATTCAAATAATATGTCTGAGCCAAAAATAAAAAGAATCACGAGGGATGGTAATGTTGATTTTATTAGCAACACGGTTTGGCATTTTGTGGCGACTGGAGAAACTAACGCAAATTTTACTTTCCGCCAGACAAGACAGAATATAAATTCAGCTCTGTATAGTTTGCAAACACCTCTGATTTAAAAAAAAATAAATTTACATGGATGATGCTGTTTTTAGCACTTTAATAACCAGCATTAATGCTTATGCTGCAAAAGTTGTTGAACAAACAACCCACCTAGAAAATTTTCTTTATTTGTTTCATGGACACCACTCACTTATTATGAATGGCTCAAGTTTACAGCTGTAATGATTTCGATGGGACTGGATCGAAGATCAAATATCAAGGACTAATGGCGCATCGCAGGAAGTTTTTTTATACACCTTGGTACCACGAGATGTTTTCGAGAAACCGTTTTCAAACTATTTATCACAGCATGTTGCATGTTTGTGAACCAGAAGATTAGGACGCATCTAAAATTGAGCCATTTGTTGAGATGCTGCTGAAAAAAATTCAGAATGATTTCTATCCGTTTGAAGAGATTTGTATTGATGAGATGGTTATAGGACAGAAGGGTAAGTTTAGGCACAAACAGTTCAAGCTCCACGAAATCCTAATGGACACACTTATGAATCTATACATATCCCACAGAAGGCTGGACACCGTCCATCTCAAATATACACACGCCGAATAATGATAATCAAGGCTGAACGCTGTCTGTCTCAGAGAGACACCACCCGAATAATCATTTCCATTACTACGCCAAACCAACGCGTGTCATAAGTCGATGGCATGGTAACGCACAAATGAACATCTTTTTCGAGCACCACGTTGTTTCAAGACCCTATCTTGTGTGAAAAAGAGCCGTAACAGCTGGTCTATTTAGACATTTCTAGAAATGTTCCGTCTATCTCTTAACTTGCTCTTCAACATTGTTAAACATGTTTCCATCCTTTTTATTTATGCTGTCATTTGATTGCTTACATATTTCCCTGCTCGGGCTTGTCTTAAGGGGAGCCAACTTGTCAGTCAAGAGGGACATCTTTTCTGATGGATAGATATTCTGATAACCAGATTATCCCTGTTGTAATACCCGTGTAAAGTTTTCTATTACTGAAAGAAATCAAAATTAAACAAATTAATTAGTCTAAATGTTAAACACCTTATTTTTAAAAACTATAAGAGAGGAAATGATGAAGGTTGACACGTATGCGCATGGTCACAGAAAGGGTAGGAAGGAATCAAGAAGTAACAGATTCTCAGTAGTTTAGAGTCTGTCATACAGGGAAACTGATACGAACTTTCTGGAAATCTTCATTGTGGTTTGAACACTTGATGTGATAATACATAGTTATGTGACATCACCGACATTGATTTTTCGGAGAGAAAAAATATATATATATAAATATATATATATAGTCATATCGCGCCCTTTCACGTTCGCTGCTGGTCCCACGTGCCTGAAATGCCAGCGGACTGTTTTCTCAGAGTATGTCAACTCTCAACTTTTTCATATTATTTTTTTTTTTTTAACCTATAAATCGTCTGAGTGCCGTGTGATTCTGCTCCCACAAATCTTCATTTCTGACACTCTCCTGCTTTTCAATCCGGAACACACACACACACACACAAATAAATCGTTTTAAGTCATCTTTAAGTAAAGGAGGACGACTACATTAAAACTATAATAAACTTTTAGAAGTGTTTTTTTTTTTTTTCTGCCACCTGCCTCTGTTCCCACTAGCTGCTCCTTCTTTTTTTTAAAAAAATGTTTCCTAGTTTCCCATCGAGGCATTTTTCACTTGGTTTTACACAAATGACAACATATTTCCATTTATGTCTCGTATCATTATTTGTATGCATTTAGATTAGTTCCCCTTTTCTTTCCTATGCTGTTTTTATCCGTTTGTCCTTGTCGAAGACCTTATGGTCGTAACGTTGGCCATTTGATTGTTCTAGTAGGACTATACGACATACCTTCGTCCAAATCACACAGTGGTGTAACTACTGCCCGGGTTGGCTGGGCATGTACCGGAGTCCCCAGCGCCGATTAAGCTCTATATATATATATATATATATATATATAGATATATATATATATATATATATATATATATATATATATATATATATATATACAGAAATACAACACGACAACACATTCTGCATACACTTGACCGCAAACCCATAATAAACTCACCTACGGCGCTTCGCGGCATAGGTAGATAAACAGAAAGAAAGACAGACAGACAGAAAGAAAGAAAGAAAGAAAGAAAGAAAGAAAGAAAGAAAGAAAGAAAGAAAGAAAGAAAGAAAGAAAGAAAGAAAGAAAGAAGGAAGGAAAGAAATAAAATGCTACCATAGAGAAGTAAGTTACTAAGTATCCACATAATAAATCAACACTAGCGACTGCCTCTTCTGACCCGTTGAGAACAGTTTCATCATCATCATCAGCTGCCCTCTGCACGACGAGTGTCGCCTGTAATGTATCTCCAACGTCTCCTGTCTAGTGTCTTGATGGTGCACTCTGATAGATTTGTTTCTGTCCGTGTAGTGACGTTGTCTTCCCACTTATAGTGCTGTCTTCCTTTGGCATTTTTGCCTTCAACTCATCCTTCCAATATGGTCTTCAGTAAGGTGTTATGCCTTTTTATATGGCCAAAATATTTGAGCTGTCTAATTGTGATCTCTTTCGTTAATTTCATTTTCATTTCTAGGTTTTCTGTGACCTCTTCCTTTGTTTTTCTATGAGTTGCGCCCCATTCTTCTATATATCCCCATCTCAAGAGCCTGAATGCTTTCCTTCAATTGCGTGTTCATTGTCCATGTTTCTATATTATATCAAGAATATAGATAAACATTTGATGAGTCTCAATTTTAGTTCGTGAGTTAACTGTTTAGATGTTAATACAAGGGGATTGACATAGGTCTTGGGCCTGACCATGAAGGACATGTCACAGAGAGCTGAAATTTTGTACAGTGTTTATTCCTTTTTCAATATAGCCACCATCTGAATTGACACACTTCTGCCATCTCTGCTTGACCTTGAAAAGACCTTGGGAGTAGAACACCCTATTTTTCAAACTAAACCAGTCATCACATGCCAGTATAACCTTTTCCTCGCTGTCAAAATAATTTCCTTTTAGCTGTTTTTTAAGATTTGGGAATAGAAAAAAGTCTGATGGAGCCAAATCTGGAGAGTATGGTGGGTGTGGAAGAATTTCAATATTCAAATCGTTGGCTGCTAGCTGCACAAGCCGTGCTTTGTGAGAGGGCGCGTTGTCTTGAAGAAAAGGAAGATTTTGAGTGCGCGTTATCCCTCGTTTCCTGGTCACAACCTTTCTTAGTTTGGTGAGAAGATCTGCATAGTACCGTCCATTAACTGTGTTGCCACGAGGCAGATAATCTTTCAAAAGGACACCTGTGCCGTCCCAAAAAACAGTCAGCATCACTTTTCCTGCAGATTTCTGCGCTCTCGGCTTGACAGGTGTTGGGAGATCCGGGTTTTCCATTGCATGCTGGCAATTTTGGATTCGGGGTCATAATGGTGTACCCAAGTCTCATCTACTGTCATCATGGTCTCCAAAAAAATTTTTGACTGACTGATAAAACTCAATTGATGTTTTTTTAGTGAAGAAGGTGAAGCGTGTTTTGGGACAGTCACTCACAGTAGCGTACACACCAAGTCATGGAATGGTGTAACGTCAAATCTCTATAGCCCTGCGCAGGCATACATTATCCAAAAAAACACCTTAGGGCTGACCACCTCAGTCAAAAACCCTGCACACACTGAACCCACGGGAACACACCCCGTTCACACAGTCACGAGAATCTACTGTTCTCTTAACACTGCTCTCAAAAATCCCTGCGGACACTAGCCGCGAGAGCTATTCACACATCACTTAAAACCAGTACAGAAACAGTTCATTATGACCAGAGTTCACCTGCTATCTGACATACTGTCTTCCACGAAACTAAGAGGAGATATCTTTAAACAAATCCATACCAATCTGTAAGCAAGTACTCTAACCCAAAATTAACTCTACTCAACACGTATTTCCCAAGATCATTTCCCTTTCATCACATCTGCACTTATCAGTTTGCCACACTCCCAGGGAAAAAAAAATGATTATATCATTTTTTTTTTTTTGTTGAAAATTAACTCCCAAAAATTTAACGGTCAATGAAGTTATATCAGATACCTCTTAAATTAATTCCCAAAAATTTTTTTTAAAAAATTAATGAAGTTCTATCAATTACCTACAAAAATATACCTATGACAAGAGAACATAGCACATCTACAAAAATATCATCAATAAATGTAAGATAACGACTAAATCATCCAACATAATCATTCAAACATACCAAAATAAAAATTAATCTAATACACAACCCAAGTTAAGTATACATAGTACAAACTAAACAGAAAATAAATTATCATACGAGAAAAGACAAAATATGAAATGGGAATATGATAAGAATCAAATAGAATCATAAGATGACAATGAAGACAACAATTCCATACATGTAAAACAAATAGAATTATAAGAACCAATTACATTATCTAAAGTCATATAATTAACTTAACACTACAAAGAATGAAAGTATAAATAGCGTAACACGAAAAAAAGTATACTAGAAGTATGAATGACATCAAAGATGAAACACGGAAGCATAAACAAAATATCAGACAATATTGAAAAGACAACAGACAAGATGTAAAGAAATGACGAATAGTCAACAAAGAGAGATGAAAGTAAAGATGCAAATGTAAAGAAAGTTGGTAACAACACCTAACAATAACTATCTAAATGTAACAACGTATTGTAAAATACAAAAATGCTAAAGTATATTTATATACTAACACAAAAAAGAAAGCTTATGACAAGCACAGCATAATAAGTAATTTAACTAAGTTATAAAGTTAACATAACTAAAAATAAATTACATCAAATATCACCTAAACAAAAAAAATTATTAACGATAACACAAGTTCCGCATTGACGCATAGTCAAGCGCTAACAACCAAAAAATACATCCCCACATTGGCCACCACTGATAAAACTCAATTGATGTTTTTTTAGTGAAGAAGGTGAAGCGTGTTTTGGGACAGTCACTCACAGTAGCGTACACACCAAGTCATGGAATGGTGTAACGTCAAATCTCTATAGCCCTGCGCAGGCATACATTATCCAAAAAACACCTTAGGGCTGACCACCTCAGTCAAAAACCCTGCACACACTGAACCCACGGGAACACACCCCGTTCACACAGTCACGAGAATCTACTGTTCTCTTAACACTGCTCTCAAAAATCCCTGCGGACACTAGCCGCGAGAGCTATTCACACATCACTTAAAACCAGTACAGAAACAGTTCATTATGACCAGAGTTCACCTGCTATCTGACATACTGTCTTCCACGAAACTAAGAGGAGATATCTTTAAACAAATCCATACCAATCTGTAAGCAAGTACTCTAACCCAAAATTAACTCTACTCAACACGTATTTCCCAAGATCATTTCCCTTTCATCACATCTGCACTTATCACTGACACTTTTTGAGCAACTGTTGACAGCAATTTACCCTCGTTTGCTTCTGTTCACGTGTCAACAGTCGCGGAACCCAGCGTGCACACACTTTTCTTATGTTCAGTCTGTTGTGTAAAATTCTATAAACTGTTCTTTCATTTTGTTTTACTCTACTAGCTATCTCCACAATTGTCATTTTTCGATCCTGGTCAGAGTTTCTTCACTCTTGTTGCATTTTCATCGTTGCACTCTGAGGCTGGTCTACCAGATCTTGGCAGATCAGCAACATTTGAGCGGCCGCACTTAAACTGTTGACACCAGTTTTTTACCGAAGTATATGAAGGACAAGAATCACGAAACACTGGTTCCATCTCCCTGTGTATTTCTGTAGGTGTTTTTCCCTGAAACATCAGAAATTTTATCACAGCTCTGGCCTCCTTCTTTTCCATTGTTTTGTCAAATCTTTGGAGCAGCAGATCCGGTCAATAGGGTACATTGCGCCATGCACCGTAGCGGGAAAACCCATTGAAGAAACAAACGCGTACTTCACACATTCAGTGCAAATATGATGAACTTTAAATGTGCCAAGTTTCATCTTCCTCCTGTGACTCCTTCATGGTCAGGCCCAAGACTTATGTCAATCCCCTTGTATTTGTCTCATGTTGTAGAATGTATTTTTTTCCATTCCTATTCTCTTCTTGATTTCTGTTTCACAGCTGTTATCTTCTGTTATTATATGACCAAGATATGAGAATCGCTTGACTTGTTCCAGGATTTTTCAATTTATTCTTATCTTTAACGCTGGTTTATCGTCTATTTTGCTAATTATAATAGTTTTCGGTTTCTCAATGTTAATGTCAATCCATATTCATGACGTAAGCTCTTTACGTGATTCATTAGTTCTTGGGATTCTTGTTCACTTTCAGCTAAAACAATAAAATAAAAATAAAAACTAATATCGGAATTCGACAAGCTCCAACAAACGACAGTTTTTTTAGTCGAGATTCACCCATGTGCACAATATGACTCAGACAGATGTGAGGCGTCAATTGCATGGACAAGATAATTTTGTTCTATTACAGATGGGCCACTGTAATACAACCGAGACAATACTATATACTTTCATTTTTCCTCATCTATATCGCCACATTATGACAACAATGAGTGTGAAATCTTCAAATACTTATTAAAAATCGATTTAAGAGAATTGTACATTCGGGACTATTCAAAATTAACAAATAATTTTGTGCTAAAAATTATAAAACTTTTACGTTTTTTCAACGTTAGACAATATTAAATAATAAAGATTATATTTAATATAAGCGTACATTTTTGATATATTAATGTGTTTGCTTGCGGTAGATATACATGTCCGAAATATTCAGAAATCCGAAACACACATGGCCCAAAGAGTTTCTGATAAAGGGTTGGAGACCTGTATTATAAGAATACTCATTCCTTTTCTCTTCAGGAGAAAATATTTGCTGAAGTTGTTGCTCTACACCAGTTTCTATTTTTGGCAATTTTTTTTTAGGTGTGCTCATGAGATCCCAGTTGCCTTGATTTCCACTTCTACCTTTTTTACTCCATGTTCTTGTTAGCCTCACCATTCTACTCTTTCCGTGATGTTGCAGTCAAGAGGACGTCTGATTATACTGGCTGACTGTTTCCGAAATGTGTGCCCTACCCATCCACACTTTCGGTCTCTAGTAACAGGCTGTTCTCTTCTGCAATACTGTGTTTGCTATTACATTTAACCATGTTATTAAGCGCCAGCGTTGTAGCATGATAACCATTGCCTAGTAAATGAATCAAAGAAAGGGAAGTATGGCGCGCACGTGTTGCAGGCACAATGCGTGTCTATTCTTGGAAGACAATATGGGTCAACCAATCAAAAAATAGGAGCTCGCTGGAAAACCGATCGATAATGCTACGACAGTTTACTATAGAGGATAAAACCGTAAGAAGTGTATGTTAGACTTAGTGACCGTATAAGTGTATGCAATGTCAGAAATGGATAGAAAATGGTCTCATTTTACCAAGGATAACTCCAATTCTATGCTTGTCAAAGGAAAAATGGATTGAATAATTACTTTCGGAGAAATGTGCTAGTAAAGGTGTTAGTGTAACGAACGATGCTGTGTTTTTCAAAATTAAAATTTGATATAAAATCAATATCAGAACCAATTACGGAAAACGACACATGGAAAGAAAGCAGAACTTACGGAGAATGGAAGAATATAACTCAAAAAGTCCTTGATAGAAAAGGTGAGGTGCACGAATCAGATGTTTGGAATACTACTCACACAGTTTCACTCGGAAAGGCTAAAACCAGAGACTGAACAGCGTTACCAAACCTTGCTCTCCGAGACGTAGGATGCGAGCTTATAAAAAGAGACCGCGGAGATTTCAAACATAGAAGATAGGGAAGCCAAAATGATAAGTAGACAGTTCATAAATCAACTTACAAAACAAAGTCTGGCTGTTTACACTGATGGATCCAAGGGCGATAGCAGACAACTAGGTGCAGGAGTAGTGATACCACAGTGGGGAATTAGGAAGAGTTACAGTGTAATTGGATGGGCTTCGATTTTTACCGCGGAGATGGTAGCAATTCTATAAAGTTTAGAAATAATCGAAGATAATCCGCCAGAAGCAGTAACGATTTTTACAGATTCACTGTCAGCACTACAAGCACTAGAACACCCAGGTAAGTGCATCCGGCCAGACATAAAGGAAGAAATTCTAGCAATTAATACATCACTAGGAAACAGAGGATGCAGGGTGAGGCTAGTGTGGGTTCCAGCACACATAGGTATAGCTGGTAACGAGATGGCAGACCAGTCTGCCAAATATGGAAGAATAAGTAAAAACAATATGAGTGCAGAATTTGGAATATCGGAGATTAAGAGCCAAGTGAACCTAACCATAAATGGGTCGGGTAGTGGGTGTAAAACAACATGGAAGGACAGTAGTAAAGGCAGACACTGCAAAAACACATTTAAAAGAACCAATAAGAATTCAGGTCAAAAGTCAACACAATAAGAGAAAAAGCTGTGGCGTCTTCGTCTCGCGCAGCGTACAGATAGAGAACAAAGTATTGCCAAATGTCAGGAAGAAAATACAAGAAGATCTACCTGATCCATTGTACAAAAGTACGAACAACAAAGATTGAATACAAAAAGAAGATTACTTTTATAAAAACAATATAGAATGTGCAGCACAGTAGTTAAGGTTCTTTAATTTTACCCCCCAAGTGCCAAGTTACCCAATCAATACTGTGGAATACGATATATACTGTATTATTTGAAAATATGAAATTAACAATGATTTATTAACAACAATTCACCCTTACTTTCAAAATAGACATCAAGCTTTTAGTGAATATTATTATTGTCATTTCTGCAGTAATGGTGACCAGGGCATTAAACAGAAGCAAAAAAACAAACTTACAAAGGATTAGCAAACTTACTAACTGTCCATAAAACAAGGAAAGACAACGAGGTTTAAAAAAAACAATAATACTCAAAAAGAATAAATAACTAATACAAATTAAAACCAAGTGCAAAAAGACAATATTTATCTATATACAAAAAAAAAAAACTGAAAATAAAATGGGATGGCAATTGCTAAATAAATAAAAACCAGTCTGCAAAAGACACATAGTTATTTAAATTTAATACAAAATTAGTAAATAAAATGACACTAAAAGTGGCTCGAACCAATTTTTTAGGTGAACAGAGTAGACCAAGATGGAACGATTTTAAGAGTTAAAATGAATATTCATGTGTTACTTACTCTTACTGTCCCAGGCATATTTTAGCCAGGCACCAAACTATGTGTCGTTTTTTTCCCCACGTGTCGTAGATTTTCGATAGGAGAATTAAGACTTGGGTTGGTACCTTCTGAATAGCTTGGAATGAGTGAGAGTCCCAGTGTGAGTTAGTAAAGGAAATAGATTCCACGAGTGAGATGATAGAATAGCGATAGAGGCTGTCTCTGAAAAAAAATCGAGGAAAATCTTCTCTCTTCTCACCTATCTTCTACGACAGCTTTTAAGGCAGTCAGACAGTCTAAACACAGATATATATTATATATATATAAAGTATACCAACATATATTTCTATCTACTCACGGGCACGCACATACACGTGACGACAGTTAAACACACAGACGTGAGGAAATCTATAACAATGCTTATATAGATAATTAGAACGAGCTGACCAACGCACGCTGATTAATTTCAAGGAAAGTTTTAATTATCATTTCAAATTTCTCACAACACCAAAAAATACATAAAAAGGAAAACATATACAAATAGTCAAAAAAAAATCAAGAATTTCTACAAGGATGATAGACCCGTTATGATCTGCCCTCTAGGTTTAGCCCCCAGCCCCGTTTAGGAAAAAGATGATGGCCCAAAGAGGATCAATGATACATTAGCGGTACTCAAATGATTTTCCCCTGTTAAAGGTATGGATAGACTAGACTTAGATATACTCTGATCTATTCTAAGGGAAAATATGGTTAGCAATACTTGCATAAGGACAATTAGAACAGCAAAATGGGTGCCAAATTTCAACAATGGGGAAATCACTCAGTCTTACATTCACTCTAGACATTCAGCCGTGTACACGTGCACATACTCACTGTTTTGGTAGACATATCTGGGAAACACAATTTTGTTAGGACATTCCCATACAGAATCACCAGAGGTAGTCGTAGCCAAGAAAACCCCAGCTCCACAAAGTTAGATCGAATTCACTGCTTCGGGGACCGTTTCATAGGTATTTCTTATTCTAGGATATCTCTCTATGTCACATTTAAAAAATCTTGTCCCGGCCCGAAAGTTTACAGTGAGCACCGTGTCAATAGCTTAGGTTTTCTAGCAATAGGAATGTCAGGTCGGTGCCTTCTCTCAGTGTAGGATTTACTTTGGTCACACCACAAATTTGTCCACAAAATAATCTAGTCGGACAATGTTAATGTTATTTCTTGTAATATTCACGCCGCCAGGCAGAAAATTTACGTAGAGTTTATGGAAAGGTTTAAGATCTGGCTCAAGGCCCCGTATTGATCATTACAGTCTTTGAAACCCGTTAGTGGGATATAGTATTTCTGTCTAACTCTGTTGGCATACGCACTGTCAGACCAGTGTTACTTGAGAAACCCACGTGGTTCAAAATAAGGACTGTCTATTTCTTCACAAGTATGAAACTCTTATTAAACGCCGGTAAAGTTCGGGTCACACCCAGTATTTCCTGAATAAAAGGAAAAGCACATATAAATCATTTACATATTATGTACTCAATATAACTTACACATTTAAACAGCAAGCCTACAGCTTGACTTATTATTTAAACTTCCGGTGAAATAAGTTACATAAAAAAATTCGATCATCATGAATTAGGAATATCGTGCGTATTCCGTCAATACTCACTGATGTCGCGTCTAGCATTTATAAGTTTGTTATTAAAACAGTTTCGACTGAGTATTTAGCCGTTAAATTAAATTCTTTATAGCTACTTGTTTAGTAAGCTAAAGACATAATTTATTATGTATTTCCACTGTAACTCGTCGACTAGAGAATATAACAAACTATAAATTAAGCACTCTGTTCAAAAGAAACTAGTTAAAATGAAATGAGCGATTTAACGCTTTAAACACTTTCCAAAATACTAGATATCTATTATATTAATCTCACCACAGCACTACGGTAACACCACGACTAGGATAATTCACTAGATAGGTAGTTAGAAGCTCGTCACAAATCTGACGAGAACTATTAAATTCGCTATAACAGCTTCATTCGCTAAGCACGTGTGTTCCGTCTACTGAAGATGTTGGAGACTGAAATGAAATCAGATTTCAGCTCCTGGGTGGATATTTGAAGACAGGGGCAAACACTCCCACATTTTCTCAAACTCCGAAATCATCTCCCCTTTCCCGTGTAAAACACCTTACATTTAACATTACCATTACTAGCCGTCTTACATAACTGACACTTCTGCATTTCCGCACCTCGCGCTGACCCGGCCAACAGTGGGTGTCTTTTCAGGTGGAATTCCCAGACAAATGTCTGAAACTGCGCCGTGGAGCATGGGTGTCAGATGCGGGAACCCCGACACTCAGTCTGCTCTAGCGAGCAATGTCTGCCGCGATTCACGCCTCTGGCGGGATTGAGAGCGATTTTCACACTGCCCAGAAACTCAGCCTGGGAAAACCGCTGTGACAGGTGAAAATGCTATAACGATAAGTCGGCCCTATGTCTGAGATGGACTGCAACTTAATCGCACTTCTCGTCTGACTGACATCTATGTAATAGAATCACTATTGCGATTCTCCGTTTTGAGAAAAGAAACAGGTAATGTTAAGGAATAGTATGAAAATATATTTCGCAAACGAATGGATGCAAAATATACAGGAAAAGGAAATCAAGAGAGATAACAAAATTAAAGAATTCGGGTGAAAGAATAGGAAGACGCTATAGGCAATTTAATGATCAAAACCTACGTGACAGGACGCCCCCCCTTAAGATATGGACGCACTCCATGTCTACGTTATGGAATTAAATTTCCTACAACCGTAGCTTCGGGGTGTCTGTCTTCTTCCATCTCATCTTCCCCCCTCCATCTCCCTCCAATTCCTACTCAAGTCTACTCCCCAAAGTTTCCTTCCTCTGGAATGTCTCCCATGCGCGCTTGAAAGAGCGTCGCCGCTTTTGACATTTTTGAAAGATTTCGTGTGATTGCGGTGGAATATCCCTGCCACTATCATCATCTTCGTCAGCTTTGGCGATCGTCAGGAGATGGTCGGAGGTTGGCACTGGTCTTTCCAAGTATCTCTTTAACAGATTTAAATGGAAAACCTTCTCCTTTCCTTGAATAGAGATCTGGTAGTTAGCCTTAGAAATCTTTTTCAGGACGGTAAACGGCCCTTGCCATCCGATCTTCAGTTGGTTGTTTCCGGTAGGGAGTAACACCAAAACTTTCTCTCCTGCTTCCAGTTCTCTTTCTTTCGCGACTTTCCTGTATCGGTTAGCGTGCTTTGTGCGTGCTCGCTTAAAGTTAGTCGTTGCTAGGTCCCCCCTAGTTTCAACCTTTCCTTTAAAACCGATACATATTTACTTGCTGAGACAACACTCTCATCCGCCTTCTCGTCTGTCAGAGACTGAAGTAAGGCTTCAAGTGGCCCCTTGATAGGTCTGCCGAATAAAAGCGTAGCTGGCGGAAATCCTGTGGAAGTATGAGGAGATTCTCTGTAGCCAAATAAAGCTGCAGGAATACAAAGATCCCAATCTTCAGGTTTCACTTGTGCCAGTTTACATAGCATCATGTTGAGGTTTCCATTAGCACGTTCCACGAGCCCATTCCCGGCCGGAGTATAAGGCTTAGTGTGGATGTGTTGGGTCCTCAAGATCTTAACGATCTCATCCATCAACAGGTTTCGGTATGGAGATCCGTTATCCGTCAACACTTGCTGAGGGAATCCCAACCGAGGGAAAATCTGCACGAGGGATTCTGCGACATGCTTGGCATCTGCGCATGTTAGCGGGATAGCTTCTGCCCATAAAGTGCATGTATCGACTAAGGTCAGGATGAACCTGTTCTTCTTTTAGTCCTTTTGAAAGGCCCTAAAATGTCAATCACAACCCGTTCGAATGGTGTACCAACTATTGGCATTTCACCCAAAGAGACGGGGTGCTCGTTGCTTGGGTGGCACACGTTGGCACTGGGCACAGGATTTTACATATCTGATAATATCAGTATTTACTCCTGGCCACCAATAATGAGTGGTTATCCTTTGGTTTGTGGCGTTCTGTCCCATATGTCCGCTGAAGGGAAGAGAGTGCCCCATTTCTAGGATTTGGCTTCTGTACTGTTTCGGTACTAGGAGCTGGTTGTAACCTTGGTCAGGCTTGCCCGTTCTCCGATAAAGTACGCCATCCTTAGAAAAAATATCCCCGTGCTGTCTGGGTTCCTTAGCCATGGGCAGTTTCCTAAAGCAGGGTGCCAAAGTAGGGTCCTTGTATTGCGCTTCTTTAAGTTCCATGGGTAACAAATTAGGCGCAGGCTCCCGTTCCTTCTTGGTTTGCCCTCTTGTAGTTACTGCTGCCACAATCGGCTCTTCCGGTTTCCCAATACACACGTATCTACCGCCAAGTATGACTGAGTAGATGGGATCATCCATAACAGCCGCTTTGATCACACCTCTGACGAAATCAGAGTGGATCTCCACCAATGCGATGGGAAGCGCTGTAGGTGCATCACTCTTACGAACTCCACAAAATTGGACGGTCTCTGCTGTCTCTTGACCGGGTTTGACCAGGTTTCTGGCAACAATGCAATCATAAGAAAGCCCCGTGTCAAATAAACAAGAAGTTTGAGAACCGTTCAATGTAACAGTACCTCGCGTTGAGGGTCTATCCCCAACTGGTTGGGAATCACTGTCAATAATCCCGCCTTGCGAGACTGTTAGCAAGCATCCGTTGCGTTTAGGCTCGGTGTGCTCACTCTGATCATTAGTCCCGTGCTCAGGGGTTCTCCCTTTGCCACCTTGTCCTTTCTGGCTGCGCTGCCATGTAGGGCGGTCGGGTTGATCAGACTGTTTGGGGTGGTTGGGGTACTTGTTCTTGTAGAACTTGGATTTTTCAGGAGGGGGGTTTTGAGGTCCAGTTTCTCTGTGGTTATTCTGATTCGAAGCCTGAGAAGATTGCTCTAGGTTATGTTTTCGAAAATGCTCCTCTGTCGGTTTCCGCTTTGTGGCCGGTAGTTCAGCCAGCGCATTATGGTAACGCTCAGACTTCTCTAATATGTCTTCAAGTTTTTCTGCCATCTGCTCAGCTAGAAATCTCCGGGTATCAGCAGACAAAGTGTTCTTTATTTGTTCTGTTAAAACAAATTCCTCAAGACCTTCATAGGTAGAGGGGAGCTGTGAAAGCTCAAGGCACTTTGTTAGATATCCCTTTAGACGAGATGAGAACTGGTGAAAAGTTTCAGAGCTCTCCTTCCTGCTGTTGCGAAACAGTTGCAAAAATTTGCGAGCATTCATTTCGAAGCGCTCCAGTAACGCTTTCTTCAACACATCATAGTTATCTTGTTGGCTGCTTTCCAGTTTGGCGTAAACATCATACGCACTACTTTTCAGAGCCTGAGAAAGCTTCACATTCCAACGCGACCTCTCTAAACCGTACAGAGTTGCAATTTTCTCAAATTTTTCTAGCCAAGTGTCAATCTTCTCATTTGGACAAGGGAAAGATTCTAGCGGAAAAGACATAGCAGTGAGATGAGTAGATTGAGTGTTAGAAGGATCAGTTAAGGAAGAATGAGGAGAGGACTCTCCATTGCTGGAGGCAGAGGCAGTCCCATGACTTTGGAACTCTAGAGCTTTAAGTGCCAGCTCATGCTGTCTCTCCTCCCTCTCCTTCTCATGCTGTCTCTCCTCCCTCTCCTTCTCATGCTGTCTCTCCTTCTCTTTTTCCTCATGCTGTCTCTCCTTCTCTTTCTCACTTTCCTCATGCTGCATCCTGCGAATTTCCATTTCCACATCCATCTTCTTCTGCTGTAAAAGACGTTCCTCCGCTTCTTTCCTCTCCGTTGCTTCTTTTTTCCTCTTTAGCTTCAGCTGCTTTCCTCTCCGCATCATATCTCTCAAGTTCGTCTCTGACAAAAGCTTTCGCTTCCTCTCCTTCCAGTCCCTCCTCTCTCGCTTCGTCCCTGAGGAGTTGTCTAAGCTTTGCCCTCTCGGCCATATTAAGTCAGTGACTGAGACTAGTGGAGAAAGAAAATAGGAAAAAGGATACACTGGTTCCTACCACTTACGAGAAATTCCAAAAATAAAAGATGATATACTTCACCCTGGGATACCTCCTCCAAAATAAAAATCTAACTATCGCTGCTATTAATCGGCAATAAAGCACCTAATGCAAAACACGACTACGCCAACTAAATGGTAGTTAAGATTACTCACTGAAAAATAAGTTGCTACAGTGGAAGCAAAAATAATTATTGCAAAATTTTAAGGAGAAAAAAAATCCCTTAATTTTAATCCACTACAAGTTTCACCCCTGAAGACAGTTAGGGTAAGGGAGGCAATTAATCTGGACAAATAGTCCGAAACGCACTCCTTAGCTTTTGCTCAAACGCCTACTTCTTCATAACCCTGTGAATGTTATACACTCACAAAACTTCACCAGCGTTTAGTATTACAAAATCAACAATTAACATATATTCCGACAAAATCACCTGTAACTCAAATGTATATTATTCAAATGCTGTGGAAAAAACTTATCAGTTTGTGTGGTCAGCACGCCCGTAAACAGATCGTTAGTCTAGGGGATAAATTATTTTAAAAAGATACAAAACTCACAAGACATCACACTCTTACTCTATATAAGAATAAAGAATCTTAAAGACGAGCTGATATTTGTCGTCTCGTCTTCCTATTCATAGTTCAAAAATCCGTCGGGCGAGACCACATTTGTCGTAGATTTTCCTATTCTAAGTTCAAAAACCGGAAACGAGCCCACATTTGTCGTAGATTTTAGATAGGGGAATTAAGACTTGGGTTGGTCCCTTCTGAATAGGTTAGAATAGGTGGTCGACACAGTGAGAGTTAGTAAAAAATGAAATAGAATTTCCACAGGTGAGATGATAGACTGTGATATAGAGGCTGTCTCTGAAAAATCGAGGAAATCTTCTCTCTTTCACCTATCCTCTACGACAGCTTTTAAGGCGTCAGACAGTCTAAACACAGATATATATATTACATATATTTCTATCTACTCACGGGCACGCACATACACGTGACGACAGTTAAACACACAGACGTGGGAAATCTATAACAATGATTATACAGATAATTGGGATCGAGCTGACCAACGCACTGATTATTGTTCAAGAGAAATTTTAATTATCATTTCAAATTTCTCACAACACCAAAAAATACATAAAGGAAGCATACAAATAGTCAAAAAAAAAAATCAATGAATTTCTACCAGGATGATAGACCCGTTATGATCTGCCCTCTAGGTTTAGCCCCCAGCCCCGTTTAGGAAAAAGATGATGGCCCAAAGAGGATCAATGATACATTAGCGGTACTCAAATGATTTTCCCCTGTTAAAGGTATGGATAGACTTAGATATACTCTGATCTATTCTAAGGGAAAATATGGTTAGCAATACTTGCATAAGGACAATTAGAACAGCAAAATGGGTGCCAAATTTCAACAATGGAGAAATCACTCAGTCTTACATTCACTCTAGACATTCAGCCGTGTACACGTGCACATACTCACTGTTTTGGTAGACATATCTGGGAAACACAATTTTGTTAGGACATTCACATACAGAATCACCAGAGGTAGTCGTAGCCAAGAAAACCCCAGCTCCACAAAGTCAGATCGAATTCACTGCTTCGGGGAACGTTTCCTTGGTATTTCTTATTCTAGGATATCTGTCTATGTCACATTTAAAAAATCTTGTCCCGGCCCGAAAGTTTACAGTGAGCACCGTGTCAATAGCTTAGGTTTTCTAGCAATAGGAATGTCAGGTCGGTGCCTTCTCTCAGTGTAGGATTTACTTTGGTCACACCACAAATTTGTCCACAAAATAATCTAGTCGGACAATGTTAATGTTATTTCTTGTAATATTCACGCCGCCAGGCAGAAAATTTACGTAGAGTTTATGGAAGGATTTAAGATCTGGCTCAAGGCCCCGTATTGATCATTACAGTCTTTGAAACCCGTTAGTGGGATATAGTATTTCTGTCTAACTCTGTTGGCATACGCACTGTCAGACCAGTGTTACTTGAGAAACCCACGTGGTTCAAAATAAGGACTGTCTATTTCTTCACAAGTATGAAACTCTTATTAAACGCCGGTAAAGTTCGGGTCACCCCCAGTTTTTCCTGAATAAAAGGAAAAGCACATATAAATCATTTACATATTATGTACTCAATATAACTTACATATTTAAACAGCAAGCCTACAGCTTGACTTATTATTTAAACTTCCGGTGAAATAAGTTATATAAAAAAAATCGATCATCATGAATTAGGAATATCGTGCGTATTCCGTCAATACTCACTGATGTCGCGTCTAGCATTTATAAGTTTGTTATTAAAACAGTTTCGACTGAGTATTTAGCCGTTAAATTAAATTCTTTATAGCTACTTGTTTAGTAAGCTAAAGACATAATTTATTATGTATTTCCACTGTAACTCGTCGACTAGAGAATATAACAAACTATAAATTAAGCACTCTGTTCAAAAGAAACTAGTTAAAATGAAATGAGCGATTTAACGCTTTAAACACTTTCCAAAATACTAGATATCTATTATATTAATCTCACCACAGCACTACGGTAACACCACGACTAGGATAATTCACTAGATAGGTAGTTAGAAGCTCGTTACAAATCTGACGAGAACTATTAAATTCGCTATAACAGCTTCATTCGCTAAGCACGTGTGTTCCGTCTACTGAAGATGTTGGAGACTGAAATGAAATCAGATTTCAGCTCCTGGGTGGATATTTGAAGACAGGGGCAAACACTCCCACATTTTCTCAAACTCCGAAATCATCTCCCCTTTCCCGTGTAAAACACCTTACATTTAACATTACCATTACTAGACGTCTTACATAACTGACACTTCTGCATTTCCGCACCTCGCGCTGACCCGGCCAACAGTGGGTGTCTTTTCAGGTGGAATTCCCAGACAAATGTCTGAAACTGCGCCGTGGAGCATGGGTGTCAGATGCGGGAACCCCGACACTCAGTCTGCTCTAGCGAGCAATGTCTGCCGCGATTCACGCCTCTGGCGGGATTGAGAGCGCTTTTCACACTGCCCAGAAACTCAGCCTGGGAAAACCGCTGTGACAGGTGAAAATGCTATAACGATAAGTCGGCCCTATGTCTGAGATGGACTGCAACTTAATCGCACTTCTCGTCTGACTGACATCTATGTAATAGAATCACTATTGCGATTCTCCGTTTTGAGAAAAGAAACAGGTAATGTTAAGGAATAGTATGAAAATATATTTCGCAAACGAATGGATGCAAAATATACAGGAAAAGGAAATCAAGAGAGATAACAAAATTAAAGAATTCGGGTGAAAGAATAGGAAGACGCTATAGGCAATTTAATGATCAAAACCTACGTGACAAGAAGGACAGACGGAGAGAGAACAGCTAGTCAAGGCTAAAACCTTTTACCATCTGTTGCCGGGCAGTGCTATCTCCAGCAACCAAGTCTTTTCTGGACTTTATATACATCCTGAGAGGGTTCGTATGTGTCATCATACTTGAGAGGTCAAAGACTCCAGAACAATCATTGCATCCTGAAGAAACCCAGGAGCATCAGATATTGATTTCTGGAATTCAGCCCTAGTCCACAACAGTGTTTGGGGACTGGAGCAGGACTTCAATCAACAGTGTGTGCATTCTTACTAAGGACAAGCACATATTCAAATGTTAAGTATTTCTGTAGGCAATTCCTGCAACCAAGTGTGATACCAGTCAATAACTGTGCTAGTTGATGATGACATCAGTAATTTATTAGCATAGCTAAGAGACTAAAGGAAAGGAACTTTTGCTGAACTTTTCAAATTTCTTGGAAGACCCAAGACAGACTTTTTTAATTTAAATACTTAGATTAGAAATTCACCATCATCCAAATTGTGTAATATACTCATCCATTGAGTTCCACCATCCTTCACCATTCAGCACCAAGAAAGAAAAGATAGTTGTACATAATAAATTCAATAATTGTACTCACTTGACTTATTAATTTTATATTGTTAAAGTTTGAGTTGTTATTGAATTATTTGATTATCACAGGTAGTTACATAGCAAGGTGGCACCGTACGGCCTGACTATACTCTAAATACTTTCTGAAGCAGATACCTTCACAGCCGTGACTATCTTGTGATACCAGTGTTATTCTCCAACACTTGGACTTCACTCATTCAAGACAGAATTCTGTTTCTGTTTCTTCAGTAATAGTTGAAAGATTTCCATATCCTTCTAGTTAGTTGTGTCAAACAGTTTATGATTGAACCGAGATTACAAAATTAATTTAACTGAGTAAAGATATTTCGTGTTTATAATAAGGTTTAGCTTTTTTTTCTTCACTGTTTGGTATTTTATTCATTCTAGTAGCCCCTTGATCACATTCAAATATTTATATACGAAAACTAAAGAGGCATTAAGCACCGAAAGTGACTAAAATCTGCCTCGCGTGAGCGCCTGTAAAGAAACTAGAATCAGAGGAGGGAGTAAACTACAGGAGACTGTTTAACTTTGAAGTATGCAGTGATGTGGACTTAGGGTAAAGACTAGAGCTATGGTCATTCAAACTGAGCGCTTGTACTGCTCAGTTTCAGGGGTGCGCAAAGTATAGAGAGCTAGCTGTGGATTTAGATTGTGACGTAAACTCAAACTGTAGCCTAGGCTTACTTTGCATTTAGTCTTCTTCGACGTTCGCTTTTGTTAAGCGGAAAATACGTTGTGTCGTAGTTTACAGCTGGGCTGCGCATTTCGGCCCGGTACATCCGATTTCAGCAAGCAGTGTTTTTTTTTTTTTCAGGTTTGCTGTCCTTAGCCCTTAACTCTCCCCAGCCGAAATGCAAGGCCGCAGGTGGTTTAAAATCACTGTTCCTTCTAGATGAACTGCCATCTAAGGTTTACGAGCTTCATCTACCTGGAATTTAACCCATGCTTGGGGTTTTTGGTTGGTGCTGACCAGAGCAAGAATGTAAATAACGAAGACATACCCAGAGACTAAGAGTACACAAATGGATCCAATGGAGAGGATGGCAAATTGGGGATAGGAATATATATTCCAATATGGAAAATGGCAAAAGAATATAGCATCACGGAAAATACATCCATTTTCACTGCAGAGATGGTGGCAATACTAAAAGCACTAGAAATATTCTCTAATAATCCTCCCAAAAAACTAACAGTTTTAACTGACTCTCTTTCAACAATTAAAGCACTTAGAAACTTACGAGAATGTAGTAGACCCGATATAGCCAAGGAGATATTTCTGGCTACTACATACTTATATTCCAGAGAATGTTCAGTCTTAATTGCTTGAATACCTTCACATGTTTGCATAGAAGGAAATGAAAAGGCAGATAAAGAAGCCAAGAAAGGTAGATCTGATAAAAATCTAATAAATGTAGGGACGAGTAAATTGGAGATTAAGAGCTTAATTAAAGATTTAATAACAGATGAAGGGAAAGCAGAGTGGGATAAAAATCTGAAAGGAAGACATGCATATAAGATGTTCAAGGCTCCAACAAGAAAATGTCAGATATCTAGGGAATTGAAAATTCCCAGTATAAAGAAACTTCTCAGACTACAGCTGGGAAAAGGCTATTTCAGAATAGAAGAACCTTACTGTGCAGGATGTCTTCAAGACAATAATATAGAACATTTCTTGTTAAAATGTAAGAGGTATGAACAAATGAGAATACCAATATTAGTGTTGATATTTACCGTCGTGTGTAGTAAATATTGTTAATTATAATGAGACGTGGCTGGCTGTCATACCTACTCACGTTACGAAGCACAATCACGAAGCTTGAACACAAGATACAAGGTCCCATAAAGGCAAGTAACTCTAGTCGGGAAAACAAAGTGTCAGCATGGAAACGTATATATATATATATATAGAAGAGGTGTTAAGAATAGACAGACCTAGGGAACTGTATAATATAGTCAAACAATATTTAACATGAGCAAATGTTAATATATAATGGCTGGGAATGTGAAGGTCTGATGCTGTTCTTACAATGCATATGACTTTTAACAGATGAAAGTCAATTAAATATCTGTTAAAGTCAGTTATATAACTGGAACCACCAGGCCTTTACACCCCTCCACTTTAATATTATTCTTGTTCAGAGTTTCTTCTTGATTTTTTTATTTTATTTTGTTTATTTATTTAACGTATAAGCACAATTGTGATTGTCCCTATTTACAATGATTTGACAAATGTGATGCCACTTTCTCATATCGGCTGTTTTTCATATTATTTGGAATTGAAAACAATATATATCCTAATTATAACCCATCAGAGGTTGAACAGGATATTTTTCTTCATTAATTTAAAAAAAAAGAGAGAGACTAAGATTTAGAAGAAAAAAAAAACAAGTACCGGTATCCCGTTCAGCCCTCGATGGGTTAAAATTAAGATATATAGTGTAATAAATTCAAGATATTATAGTAACTTCTTCCCCCCCTCCACTGAGTCCAAATAGTGTAAATCAAAACCAAAATTGTGTATGTGTGTGTGACCTACCCTTTCCAAGAAACAAACAAACAATAAAAATATAAAAAAACTAAGAAACAAACAATGGACGAAAAAAACCAAAACAAAGTAAGGTCTCGCTCAGAGACTAAGAGGGAAGAAGACATATATAACTGAAACATGAGATCGACCACATAACATGAGAGGGAAGGGAAGCAGATTATTTAGTACATCTTTAATGTATTGTTTACTTCTTGGGGGTGGGGAGACTCTGAAGAGACTAAGAAAAGTTCTACTGCTCCCTCAAGACAACTACTATGAGGTTGTTCAAGAGGCTGGCAACCTCCTCATGTAAAACAAGAAGTTACAGAAACAATCATTGCAAGAGCATGTAACCGCTATGTGTAAGGGAACCAACTGCAGTAGTGGCTGCAGGCGCCATAAGGAGTGAAAAAAAAATTGTGATGATGATGAATGTATTGAATGCTGGATTGCAGAACCTTGAAAATACAGAAGAATGTTATTACTTACAACAGCACAGTTAAACAACTGAATAGATAGTGTTTCTTCTTGGCAGGGAGGGGTGATTTGGTCCTACAACAAATTAAAAGAATGCACTTTTAAATGGGAAGCATATTTAAATCTTACCCGTGTGTTACCGGGGCCCGAAAGGGGAGCCAAGAATAATAACACTGTACCCTACCAGGCATGTCGTAAAAAGTGACTAAGGAGGGTTGGGCATGGGGCTGGTTACCCCATCCCGTAAAAAACTTTTTACCACAAAAACTTCAACAAACATGGACAAGTCAAATAAAGAATATAAATCAACTCAGCCGCCCAAGACAGAAGAAGGTCCTCTGGAAAGGAGGTGCATGAAGCAAACTAGAGAAAGCCAAAAGGAGTCTGGGTTGCCGACTAACCTTTTTTCGTCTAGGAAAATCTCCAGGATTGACACCTGGAATGTTCGCACTCTGTGTGAACAAGGGAAAACTGCACAGGTAGCAGCAGAAATGACAAATTACAGGATTGATATCCTGGGTCTCTGCTAGACACGGCGGAAAGGCATAGAGAAGAGGAGATTGATCACAGGAGAAATGGTGTTGTCCTCAGGACATGAGGAGGAAAGATCCCACCACAGTGAAGGGGTCGCTCTAATGCTGTCCAAGGAAGCACAGAAGGCACTTATAGAATGGGAAGCAATGGTGTCGTGAAATATTCTAATCCACATATATAAATTATCAGGTAAATATAAAGCCTAACAAATAAATTCTAATAAAGAAAAGAGCAATGGTAAAATAACAGTGCTGTCACAGAGAATGTACTCGAAATCCCCCTTTGTTTTATGCTTCGTCTGCAAATTGTAACGTTTCCACGTTAAATATAAGCCACTGCATAAATACAAGCGTTTCCACAACACATTAAAACGGGTATTGCATTTCTAAGAAAAACATTGAGAGGCACAATGCGTAATGACCTAAATTAATCCTAACATTAATTATATTACGTTACCAAAACGAACGAACAGATGGACTCAAATAGAAAGAGAGAGGGAGGGCTGAAAATCAGGAACGCATGCAACACGCGTCGCGCGATACACTATTACTACTATCACGCGTGTAAGGCCACATGCACTAACTTTTTTTCAGACGGACAGTGATAAAAACACTAACCTTCCCAGAGTTAGGTTTTAAAATCCTGGAAAACGCTTATTAGAAAAGATAACATTAGATGGGTTTACGTTTGAAAACATTACAGTACCCAGACAGCACATCTTCGAAACAGGAGGTAGAAGAAATTGCATATTTTGAACGCAGCCACTTAGCTCTTTTAAATTTGTATATTTGGGTTCCTTAGGGCTTGCTGACAAAGAATATGTAAAACGTTACGCAAATAGTCTAGGAATTAAGAAGTTATAACCAAAATATAATAGTGGGGATGCCTGACAGCATGAAATCATTTCTGCTCATAAAATTTTTTTATAACGTGTTTGAAAAAACCTTACGTACGGAAATAGCCTACCATGTAAACTCCAAATTGATTGGAGCGCAACAAATATAAGACTAAACACGATTGGTCGGACTATAAATACTATCTTTGGTTGTTAGGGGAGACGTAGGAAGGTAAAATTTTTTCAAACACTTGTCGAAACGTGGCTCCATTGGCCAGACTCGCTGATATAATCACTTAGGAGCGTTAGTTCGAGACCACTAGTTCAAATAAGCTTGATAAAGCAACAGTGCGTTGAAGCCAGCTCATATTTTTGCTAAATAAAAGCCTGGAACATAAGCAGATGGGAATTTGTGCCCGTATTTGTGCCAGAATTCATTGCTAGTCAACGTATCTGTGTTTATTCTATGAATTGTGGTAAGCTTGAAACATTCAGTATCTTTTAATGAAAATTGAATGTGAATTGTTAATTTATGCCTGTATATATGTGTAGTTCAGTAGCAAACATGATGTAAAGCCTATAATGCTCCAGCCTGAACAGAAGGTGTCGGAGGAAAGTAAAACGGCATGGAATGGCCAAACAGTACACTGACACCTAGATGATTGACTAGAAAGAAATAATGCTGGAAGTGCAGAGGCGTAGTAACCATTAAGGAGGTTAATACTGGTATAAAGTATTTCAAATGAAGCTGACAGTTGGCCTAACGCTCTGAACTCAATGTTTGTGGTGTATTGTGCTCAGTGTAGAACTAGAGTATCAATTAGTTATGAAGTAGAAGGTACATCCTTCTTGTTTTCAGGGACCGTGGTCTTGACGTTATTGAGCAGCACCTGGTCAGAGCCTTGCTGAATCCAGAGTCGGACAGCATACTCCTTGGTCCATTTAGCTATCAGTGAGGTGTCTCCAGAGCCCAGGGGAGAAATCGAGCAGAGGAGTCTTTTCCTGCCGCCATCACGCAAGATAAGCTGATGTGGCCAGCTGAGCTCAAAATTATGTACCCCCATCTTAAAATGACCTTGTAAAAATAACATTAAGAGGGGAATTAAATTGTTTTAATATCAGGAACTGAGAACATCTCCAATACTAGTTCCAATAAAGACAAACTATTGAAGTCATGATGACAAATACCAACAGAGCTTGAACAAAACAAAACCAGTATTACCTCATATTACTACTACACAACTGACATACATAGGATACTTTTAATAATATATGTCATTACAATATTCATATTGATAAATTCTGTACATATAACTTGTAAGTAAAATTGATTGTGATTCCTGGTTCCCTTTGTATTTGAATCAGGACACATATTCATTCATAACAGCAATGAATACATATTGTTATTTGAAAAGTTATCAGTGACTCCTTTAAGATATCCTTTAGAGTGTTATATGTATGTGAGTGTCACAGTGTTGTCAAGTGTGGTGGAATAAATTAAATTGTTTATCTGTCTGTTGTTGTTATGACTTACACTTCATCATACACATACCCTAGACATACAACGTAGTCATCACACTATTCCAGAATAATTCTGACTGAGGTATACATATGTGGCAGCAAGTAAGGTTATATATAATACACTACTCTTATTAGATATATATACCTTCACAGCTGATCTCAGTCAGTACACTAAGTCCCCTATACATATTTATAACATCCCACTTCACCACATATATTGGGGTCTCGCTCTTGGGATTTTGAATCTTTACCTATTAAAAATATTGGGGGTAATTCACTTCAGGGAATATAAGAATTAAAAGGTATCCTTGGGTGGAATTAAATAAGGTTGAGCTCACGGTGCCTGTGTTGTCCATTAGATATATATTTAGAGATTGAATTGTTGGTTAGACATTGGGTAAATTTACCTGATAGACAATGGCGGACCTGGCCAAGTTTCGATCTGCTGCTGTTCAGACTGCAAAAGAGTTAGGATTAGATGGGCAAGTTATGGTTGCCTATGTCACTACGGAATGTGACAAATTTATTGAACGCGAAGAAAGAAGGTTTGAAGCCGAAAGAAAGTTAGAGGCTGAAAGGGAAATTAAGAAGTTACAATTTGAGGCTGAGGCTGAGACTAAGAGGTTGCAGATTGAGGCTGAGGCTAAGAAATTGGAAGCAGAAGAAAGAAGATTGACTGCAGAAAGGGAAGCAGAAGAAAGAAGATTGACTGCAGAAAGGGAAGAGAAGAAATTAGCTGCAGAAAGGGAAGCAGAAGATAAAAGATTACAAAGGGAACATGAAAATTTAGGAATGCTAAACTACTGTCAGGTGAAACCTATCACCAGTTCTCTGCACGAATAGAGACATATTTGGAGAAATGGACTTCTCTGGGGAAAACCCAAGATCTTAAGGAAATGGTCCTTATAGAGCAATTAAGAGAGTCCATGGCTCCAGACCTGAGAAAGTTTCTCATGGAACAAGGTGCAGAGAGGCTGGGTGAGTTGCTAAATGTTGCTGAAAGGTATCAAGCAGCTCAAGCAGAGGTAACAGGTAATAAAAAGAAACAAGTGGATAACTTTAGGGCACCACAGAACTTTAATCAATTTGATCCTAGGGATCAAAACAAAGGTAAGCACCAATTTGATAGGCCACGGTATGAAAATAAAAATAAATTCCCACAATTCGATGAAAGGAAATATGATGAAAGAAAATCTTTCAACCAAGGAAAAAGGTGGTGTAAGAATTGTCAGATGGACAATCATGACACTGACCGTTGCAGAAGGAAACCTGTGTATATGGCAACCCTTCAGGTCAGGTCGACCTCAAGACAGGAGGAGGATATTATGTTGGATACCACTCCAGAAGAGATGAGGAAGGCACAGGCTGGGGATAAAACACTCAAGCCTTGTTTCAGAAAATTGTCAACTTGTCATACAACTCCAGGCAAGGGAGATTTTTACATGAAAAACAAGTTGATGTATAGGAAGACTGGAGCTAGATCCAAAGGTCAGGGACAGCTGGTACTTCCTAAAAGATATTAGGGCAGACTTAATAAGGAGCCTACATGTGAAACCAGATGGGGACCATGAAAGATAGGTACCATCATTCAAAAGGTGGCTCACAATTATTATTGGCCCAAAGCAAGATGGGACATTGAGAATTTTGTAGAAAGGTGTAGCATAGCACATGAGGGAACACCCACAAGTGGGAACATGGATCAGGACCTGGACACGCCACGGGGCAAAAATAGGCCTGATAATAAAAAGAAAAATAGATTTGATAAAGTGGACCAAATGGAATGGGAAGCCCCTTTTCACGGACAAGCTTCACTTAACTGTTTTACAATGGCCACTATGCGGAGAGTGCAAAAAGATGTCTTACCCCAGGATAAGCCGAAAATCCCTCAATCGGACTTAAACAAACTGGAGGAAGAGGATGTAGAGAGGAAATCTCTCATCAAGAATTTTAAGTGGGGAGAAAGCCCCAGGAAAAGAATTGGTAGCGGTCGTTTTGTGAATGATAATTCTGGGAGGAAAAATCATCACTATAAAGCTTCGAGTGGAAGAGACCATACCGGTGCATGGACAAATAGGTCCACACAATTAAAGGTCCACATGTAGCTTTGTTAAGAACGTGGACTGATGAAAAGGCAGAGGAAAACATTACATCTTCATACCAATATGTGAATGAGCTGACCACTCGTTTAAAAACTGGCTGGAAACTTGCCAATGAAAATTTGAAACAAGCCAGGAAGAACATGCTGCCTATTATAACAGGAAGGCGAAAGACAGAAATTTGGCTGTGGGAGAGAAAGTACTGCTCTTTTGCCCGGGAGTCAGAATAAGTTACAAATTGGATGGCAGGGTCCATATACAGTTCTAGAGAAGGTGTCTAGAACAAATTATAAGATAGATAAGAAGGGGAAAGAAAAAATCTATCATGTGAATCTCCTGAAGAAATATTTGGAAAGAGAACATCAGGAAGAGACACACTTGTTGACCTTGTCCATCGCCATGGAGATGAAAAAGGCACCACTTTCATCATTTGAATATCCATTACACCCCTGTGAGACAGCAGCACAGGTGAAAATCAGTACACATTTAACGAAAACTCAGAAAGAGAGAGTGCAACAGGTTCTAAATAATCATGCAGAGGTGTTAACAGACCGACCAGGGCATACAAACCTATTGGAATATGATATGAAACTGATAGACCCCACAACCTGTCTGGTATGAAACCATATTCGATTTCCGTTTGCTAAGGAGAAAGCTTTGAAGGAAGAG